>CAKAOJ020000363.1:0-549708 GCA_916701645.2 Sebastolobus alascanus
AATTTTATGAAAAAAAGTCATAGTATAGTATGTCGAAAATTTTATGAAAAAAAGTCATAGTATAGTATGTCGACAATTTTCATGAAAAAAAAAGTCATAGTATAGTATGTCAAATTTTCTGAAAAAAAGTCATAGTATAGTATGTCGACAATTTTTTTAAAAAAGTCATAGTATAGTATGTCGAAAATTTTCTGAAAAAAAGTCATAATATTATATGTCGAAAATGTTATGAAAAAAAGTCACAGTATTATATGTCGAAAATTTTATGAAGAAAAGTCATAGTATAGTATGTCGAAAATTTTATGAAAAAAAGTCATAGTATAGTATGTCGAAAATTTTATGAAAAAAAAGTCATAGTATAGTATGTCGACAATTTTCATGAAAAAAAAAGTCATAGTATAGTATGTCAAATTTTATGAAAAAAAGTCATAGTATAGTATGTAAACAATTTTCATGAAAAAAAGTCATAGTATAGTATGTCTAAAATATGAAATAAAGTCATAGTATAGTATGTCGAAAATTTTATGAAAAAAAAGTCATAGTATAGTATGTCGACAATTTTATGAAAAAAAAGTCATAGTATAGTATGTGGAAAATATTATGAAAAAAAGTCATAGTATAGTATGTCGAAATTTTCATGAAAAAAAGTCATAGTATAGTATGTCGAAAATGTGAAAAAAAGTCATAGTATAGTATGTCGACAATTTTATGAAAAAAAAGTCATAGTATAGTATGTCGAAAATTTTATGAAAAAAAAGTCACAGAATAGTATGTAGACAATTTTCATGAAAAAAAAGTCATAGTATAGTGTGTCGAAAATGTTATCAAAAAAAGTCACAGAATAGTGTCGACAATTTTCATGAAAAAAAAGTCATAGTATAGTATGTCGAAATTTTCATGAAAAAAAAGTCATAGTATAGTATGTCGAAAATTTTCATGAAAAAAAAGTCATAGTATAGTATGTCGAAAATTTTATGAAAAAAAGTCATAGTATAGTATGTCGACAATTTTAAAGAAAAAAAAAGTCATAGTATAGTATGTCAAATTTTATGAAAAAAAGTCATAGTATAGTATGTCGACAATTTTTTGAAAAAAGTCATAGTATAGTATGTCGAAAATTTTCTGAAAAAAAGTCATAATATTATATGTCGAAAATGTTATGAAAAAAAGTCATAGTATTATATGTCCAACATTTTCTGAAAAAAAGTCATAGTATAGTATGTCGACAATTTTATGAAAAAAAAGTCATAGTATAGTATGTCGAAATTTTCATGAAAAAAGTCATAGTATAGTATGTCGAAAATTTTCATGAAAAAAAAGTCATAGTATAGTATGTTGAAAATTTTATGAAAAAAAGTCATAGGATAGTATGTCGAAAATTTTATGAAAAAAAGTCAGTATTATATGTCGAAAATTTTATGAAAAAAAGTCATAGTATAGTATGTCGACAATTTTATGAAAAAAAGTCATAATATTATATGTCGAAAATGTTATGAAAAAAAGTCATAGTATTATATGTCGAAAATTTTATGAAAAAAAGTCATAGTATAGTGTGTCGACAATTTTCATGAAAAAAAAAAGTCATAGTATAGTATGTCGAAAATTTTATGAAGAAAAGTCATAGTATAGTATGTCGAAAATTTTATGAAAAAAAGTCATAGCATAGTATGTCGGAAATTTTATGAAAAAAAAGTCATAGTATAATATGTCGAAAATTTTATGAAAAAAAGTCATATTATAGTATGGTAAATTTTCATGAAAAAAAGTCATAGTATTGTATGTCGACAATTTTCATGAAAAAAAGTCATAGTATAGTATGTCGAAAATTTTATGAAAAAAGTCATAGTATAGTATGTCGACAATTTTCATGAAAAAAAAGTCATAGTATAGTATGTCAAATTTTATGAAAAAAAGTCATAGTATAGTATGTCGAACATTTTATGAAAAAAAAGTCATAGTATAGTATGTCGAAAATTTTATGAAAAAAAAGTCATAGTATAGTATGTCTAAAATATTATGAAATAAAGTCATAGTATAGTATGTCGAAAATTTTATGAAAAAAAAGTCATAGAATAGTATGTTGAAAATTTTATGAAAAAAAGTCATAGTATAGTATGTCGTAAATTTTATGAAAAAAAAGTCATAGTATAGTATGTTGAAAATTTTATGAAAAAAAAGTCATAGTATAGTATGTCAAAT
Source organism: Sebastolobus alascanus (assembly GCA_916701645.2). Classification (NCBI taxonomy): domain Eukaryota; kingdom Metazoa; phylum Chordata; class Actinopteri; order Perciformes; family Sebastidae; genus Sebastolobus; species Sebastolobus alascanus. The sequence goes on from CAKAOJ020000363.1 coordinate 2,200, forward strand.
TTTATGAAAAAAAGTCATAGTATAGTATGTCGACAATTTTCATGAAAAAAAGTCATAGTATAGTATGTCGACAATTTTCATGAAAAAAAAAAAGTCATAGTATAGTATGTCGAAAATTTTATGAAGAAAAGTCATAGTATAGTATGTCGAAAATTTTATTAAAAAAGTCATAGTATAGTATGTCGAAAATTTTATGAAAAAAAGTCATAGTATAGTATGTCGAAAATTTTATGAAAAAAAAGTCATAGTATAGTATGTCGACAATTTTCATGAAAAAAAAAGTCATAGTATAGTATGTCAAATTTTATGAAAAAAAGTCATAGTATAGTATGTCGAAAATGTTATGAAAAAAAAGTCATAGTATAGTATGTCGAAAATGTTATGAAAAAAAAGTCATAGTATAGTATGTCGAAATTTTATGAAAAAAAGTCATAGTATAGTATGTCGGAAATTTTATGAAAAAAAAGTCATAGTATAGTATGTCGACAATTTTCATGAAAAAAAGTCATAGTATAGTATGTCGAAAATTTTATGAAAAAAAGTCATAGTATAGTATGTCGACAATTTTCATGAAAAAAAAAGTCATAGTATAGTATGTCTAAAATATGAAATAAAGTCATAGTATAGTATGTCGAAAATTTTATGAAAAAAAATTCATAGTATAGTATGTCGAAAATTTTATGAAAAAAAAGTCATAGTATAGTATGTGGAAAATATTATGAAAAAAAGTCATAGTATAGTATGTCAAATTTTATGAAAAAAGTCATAGTATAGTATGTCGAAATTTTCATGAAAAAAAGTCATAGTATAGTATGTCGAAAATTTTATAAAAAAAGTCATAGTATAGTATGTCGAAAATTTTATGAAAAAAAATTCATAGTATAGTATGTCGAAAATGTTGTGAAAAAAAGTCATAGTATAGTATGTCGACAATTTTATGAAAAAAAAGTCATAGTATAGTATGTCGAAAAATTTTATGAAAAAAAAGTCACAGAATAGTATGTAGACAATTTTCATGAAAAAAAAGTCATAGTATAGTATGTCGAAAATGTTATCAAAAAAAGTCACAGAATAGTGTCGACAATTTTCATGAAAAAAAAAAGTCATAGTATAGTATGTCGAAATTTTCATGAAAAAAAAGTCATAGTATAGTATGTCGAAAATTTTCATGAAAAAAAAGTCATAGTATAGTATGTCGAAAATTTTATGAAAAAAAGTCATAGTATAGTATGTCGACAATTTTCATGAAAAAAAAAGTCATAGTATAGTATGTCAAATTTTATGAAAAAAAGTCATAGTATAGTATGTCGACAATTTTTTGAAAAAAGTCATAGTATAGTATGTCGAAAATTTTCTGAAAAAGTCATAATATTATATGTCGAAAATGTTATGAAAAAAAGTCATAGTATTATATGTCGAAAATTTTCTGAAAAAAAGTCATAGTATAGTATGTCGACAATTTTATGAAAAAAAAGTCATAGTATAGTATGTCGACAATTTTCATGAAAAAAAGTCATAGTATAGTATATCGACAATTTTCATGAAAAAAAACAGTCATAGTATAGTATGTCGAAATTTTCATGAAAAAAGTCATAGTATAGTATGTCGAAAATTTTCATGAAAAAAAAGTCATAGTATAGTATGTCGAAAATTTTCATGAAAAAAAGTCATAGTATAGTATGTTGAAAATTTTATGAAAAAAGTCATAGGATAGTATGTCGAAAATTTTATGAAAAAAAGTCATAGTATTATAAGTCGAAAATTTTATGAAAAAAAGTCATAGTATAGTATGTCGACAATTTTATGAAAAAAAGTCATAATATTATATGTCGAAAATGTTATGAAAAAAAGTCATAGTATAGTATGTCGACAATTTTCATGAAAAAAAGTCATAGTATAGTATGTCGACAATTTTATGAAAAAAAGTCATAATATTATATGTCGAAAATGTTATGAAAAAAAGTCATAGTATAGTATGTCGACAATTTTCATGAAAAAAAGTCATAGTATAGTATGGTAAATTTTCATGAAAAAAAGTCATAGTATTGTATGTCGACAATTTTCATGAAAAAAAAAAGTCATAGTATAGTATGTCGACAATTTTCATGAAAAAAAAAAGTCATAGTATAGTATGTCAAATTTTATGAAAAAAAGTCATAGTATAGTATGTCGAACATTTTATGAAAAAAAAGTCATAGTATAGTATGTCGAAAATTTTATGAAAAAAAAGTCATAGTATAGTATGTCTAAAATATTATGAAATAAAGTCATAGTATAGTATGTCGAAAATTTTATGAAAAAAAAGTCATAGTATAGTATGTTGAAAATTTTATGAAAAAAAGTCATAGTATAGTATGTCGTAAATTTTATGAAAAAAAGTCATAGTATAGTATGTTGAAAATTTTATGAAAAAAAAGTCATAGTATAGTATGTCGAAAATGTTATGAAAAAAAAGTCATAGTATAGTATGTCGACAATTTTCATGAAAAAAAAGTCATAGTATAGTACGTCAAATTTTATGAAAAAAAGTCATAGTTTAATATGCCGACAATTTTCATGAAAAAAAAAAGTCATAGTATTGTATGTCGGAAATTTTATGAAAAAAAGTCATAGTATACTAAGTCGAAAATGTTATGAAAAAAAGTCATATAGTATGTCGAAAATGTTATGAAAAAAAGTCATAGTATAGTATGTCGTAAATTTTATGAAAAAAAGTCATAGTATAGTATGTTGAAAATTTTATGAAAAAAAAGTCATAGTATAGTATGTCAAATTTTATGAAAAAAAGTCATAGTATAGTATGTCGAAACTTTTATGAAAAAAAAGTCATAGTATAGTATGTCGAAAATTTTATGAAAAAAAAGTCATAGTATAGTATGTCAAATTTTATGGAAAAAAAGTCATAGTATAGTATGTCGAAAACTTTATGAAAAAAAGTCATAGTATAGTATGTCAAATTTTTATTAAAAAAAAAAGTCATAGTATAGTATGTCGACAATTTTCATGAAAAAAAAAAGTCATAGTATAGTATGTCGAAAATTTTATGAAAAAAGTCATGGTATAGTATGTCGAAATTTTCATGAAAAAAAAGTCATAGTATATTATGTCGAAAATGTTATGAACAAAAAGTCATAGTATAGTATGTCGACAATTTTCATGAAAAAAAAGTCATAGTATAGTACGTCAAATTTTATGAAAAAAAGTCATAGTTTAATATGCCGACAATTTTCATGAAAAAAAAAAGTCATAGTATTGTATGTCGGAAATTTTATGAAAAAAAGTCATAGTATACTAAGTCGAAAATGTTATGAAAAAAAGTCATATAGTATGTCGAAAATGTTATGAAAAAAAGTCATAGTATAGTATGTCGACAATTTTCATGAAAAAAAGTCATAGTATAGTATGTCGAAAATTTTATGAAAAAAAGTCATAGTATACTAATTCGAAAATGTTATGAAAAAAAGTCATATTATAGTATGTCGAAAATTTTATGAAAAAAAGTCAGTATATGTCGAAAATTTTATGAAAAAAAGTCATATTTTAGTATGCCGACAATTTCCATGAAAAAAAGTCATAGTATAATATGTCGAAAAATTTTATGAAAAAAAAGTCATAGTATAGTATGTCGACAATTTTATGAAAAAAAGGCCTAGTATGTCGAAAAATTAAAAAAAACACAGTATAGTACGATGAATTTTTTTAAACGAAGATTTTTGACATACTATACTACAACTTTTTTTACATAAACTTTTCGACATACTATGCTATGAGTTTCTTTCATAAAATTTTCGACGTTATATACTATGACTTTTTATTCATAAAATTTTCGAGTGTTCTATGACTTTTTTTTCATAAAAATTTTTGACACACTATGTTATGATTTTTTTTTCATAAGATTTTCGACATACCAGACTGACTTTTTTTCATAAAACTTTTTGACACACTATATTATGACTTTTTTTCATAAGATTTTCGACATACTATACTTTGACTTTTTTTCATAAAATTTTCGACATACTATACTATGACTTTTTCATAAAATTTTCGACATACTATACTATGACTTTTTTCATTAAATTTTCGACATACTGTACTATGACTTTTTTTTCATAACATTTTCGACATACTATACTATGACTTTTTTTCATAACATTTTCGACATACTATACTAGGATTTTTTTTCATAAAATTTTCAACATACTATACTATGATTTTTTATTCATAACATTTTCGACATACTATACTATGACTTTTTTTCACAATATTTTTTGACATACTATACTATGACTTTTTTTTATGGAAATTGTCGACATACTATACTACAACTTTTTTTACATAAACTTTTCGACATATTTATGATTTTTTATTCATAAAATTTTCGACATAATGTTCTATGACTTTTTTCATAACATTTTCGACATACTATACTATGACTTTTTTTTCATAAAATTTTCGGCATACTATACTATGACATTTTTCATAAAAGTTTCGACATAGTATACTATGACTTTTTTTCATAAAATTTTCGACATACTGTACCATGACTTTTTTCATTAAATTTTGGACATACTGTACTATGACTTTTTTTTCATAACATTTTCGACATACTAATCTATGATTTTTTTTCATAACATTTTCGACATACTATACTATGATTTTTTTTTCATAAAATTCTCAACATACTATACTATGACTTTTTATTCATAACATTTTCGACATACTATTCTCTGACTTTTTTTTCATAACATTTTTTGACATACTATACTATGACTTTTTTTCAAAACATTTTCAGCATCTATACTATGACTTCTTTACATAAAATTTTCGACATACTATAGTGTGACTTTTTTCAAAATTTCTCGACATACTATAGTATGACTTTTTCATGAAAATTGTCGACATACTATACTATGACTTTTTTCATAAAATTTTCGACATACTATACTACGACTTTTTTTTTATGAAAATTTTCGACATACTATACTATGACTTTTTTCATAAAATTTTCAACATACTATACCATGACTTTTTTTTCATAACATTTTTCGACATACTATACTATGACTTTTTTTTCATAATTTTTTGAAATACTATACTATGACTTTTTTTCATAAAATATTCGACATACTATACTATGACTTTTTATTCATAAAATTTTCGACATACTGTACTATGACTTTTTTTTCCATAAAATTTTCGACATATTATACTATGACTTTTTTTCATAACATTTTCGACATACTATTCTCTGACTTTTTTTTATGGAAATTGTCGACATACTATACTGTGACTTTTTTTCACGAAAATTTTCGACACACTGTACCATGACTTTTTTTCACGAAAATCTTTGACATACTTTTTTTTCATGAAAATCTTCGACATACTGTACTATGACTTTTTTTTCAAGAAAATTTGACATACTGTACTTTGATTTTTTTTCATGAACATTTTCGACACTATACTATGACTTTTTTCATGAAAATTTGACATACTATTTTATGACTTTTTCATCTAAATTTTCGACATACTATACTATGACTTTTTTTCACGAAAATCTTCGACATACTTTTTTTTCATGAAAATTTGACATACTGTACTATGACTTTTTTTAATGAAAAGTATAGTATGTCGAAAAATTTAAAAAAAAGTCATAGAATAGTATGTTGCAAAATTAAAAAGTCACAGTATAGTATGTCCAAAAATTTTAAAAAAGTCATAGTATAATGTAGAAAAATCTAAAAAAGTAATTGTATAGTATTTCCAAAAATCAAACAGTCACAGTATAGTATGTCCAAAAATAAAAAAAAAAGTTATAGTATAGTATGTTGAAAACTTAAAAAGTCACAGTATAGTATGTCCAAAAATTTTAAAAAGTCATAGTATAGTATGTCAAACATTTTTAAAACAAATCATAGTATTGTATGTCGGAAAAGAAAAAAAGTCATAGTATAGTATGTCGAAAAATTACAAAAAGTCAAAGACATAGTATGTTGAAAAATAAAAAAAAATCATAGTATCTCGAAAAAAGCAGAAAAAAAGTAATCGTATAGTATGTCGAAAGATTTTAAAAAGTCATAGTATAGTATGTTGAAAAATAAAAAAAAACATAGTATAATATCTCAAAAAATTAAAAAGTAATGTTAAAAAATGTTTCGACATACTTTGTCGAAAAATTTAAAAAAAAGTCACAATCACAATAAATTTCATAGTATAGTTTGCCACAATATGCCATAAAGTCATGTAAATTGACATAGTATCATGCGTCATAAAAAAGTTATAGTATAGTAAAATAAGTCATAAAAAATTAAATAGTGTAGTATGTCGTAGTCATTAAAAAGTCGTACTATAGTATTTCACAAAAGTCATATCGTATATCAAAAAAATGTCATGAAAAAAGTGACAGTATACTATGTTGAAAAATGTCCTTAAAAAAAAATCATACTGTAGCATGCCATAAAAAATAATGATATACTATGTCATAAGAAATTTCATGGTATTGTTCATCATTATAAACCATAAAAAGTCATAGTATGTCAAAAAAAAAAAATATCATACTATAGTGTAAAAATGTATAATATACTATACCTTTCCTGTGTGACCCTCAATCATATGCTGGCTCCCTAAATTTGCACCCAGTCATCAAAACTTTGAGAAACTCTGTAGTAGTAATAGTAGGCACACATGAATGTGAAGTAAATTCTGATCATCTTTCTCTTCTTTTCTCCCCAGATGAGAGCAGTGTTTCCAGACCTAAACTGTAGATAACACTTCACTTCATCCACGTCTTCTACTTCTTATATGAATGTACTCAGAGGGGTCATAAGGGGTCATGTCTGCTGCATTTTCAATAAAAGAAATTGTTTAAATTTGTGTTTTTCTGTTCCATAATCCCTCCTTATATCCCTCTGAAACAACGGGAGGAGACAAACGTCTCATACACATGCACACTTAGAACTATTCCCTTTGTGTATTTCACTTCTTTAATTTACTGCACCACATAAGAATCGAACATTTTTAATGACATTTCATGATTCACTATACTATTTTTTTATACTTGTGTCTATGACATACTATACTTTGACTTTTATGTCATACTGTATTATATTTTTATGACTCTTATGACATCCTATACTAAATTTAATGAGATTTTTATGCCATACTATATTATTAAATTTTATATTTTTGTGGCTTACTATACTAGGATATTTTTTATGGCATACTATACTATGATTTTATATTTTTTATATAAAATATATATTTTTATACTTTATGGTATATATTAATGTCATTTATAACAGCATTTTTATGGCATACTATATTTTGGTATGTTTTATGGCATACTATATTATATTTTTTGTGACTTTTATGGCATACTGTACTCGAGTTTTTAATGGCATTTTTTATGACATACTATATGATACTTTTTAATGATATTTTTATCGCATACTATACTGCGACATTTTTATGATACTTTTTAATGTTATTTTTATGGCATACTATATTATGATATTTTTATGATTTTTCTATGGCAAATTATACTATAACATTTTTATGGCATACTATACTATGATAATTTTATGGCAAATTATACTATGACATTTTAATGATATTTTTACGACATTTTTGTGGCATACTATACTAAAATATTTTTATTCTATTTTTAAGACAAATTATACTATGAGATTTTAATTATATTTTTATGGCATACTATACTAAAATATTTTTATTATATTTTTATGGCAAATTATACAATGACATTTTAATGACAAATTATACCGTGATATTTCATGGCATACTATACTATGACATTTTCATGACAGAATAAATGTCATGAAAATATAATATAGTATGACTTTTTTATGGCATACTATACTTTGATATGTTTTATGGCATTTTTATGCCATACTATATTATATTTTTTATGACTTTTATTGCATACTGTACTTGGGTTTTTAATAAAATTTTTCGTGGAATACTATATTAATGATATTTGTATGGCATACTATACTATGATATTTTATGACATTTTTATGGCATACTATACTATGATATTTTTATGGCATACTATACTATGATATTTTTATGGCATACTACACTATGATATTTTTATGGCATACTATACTTTGACATTTGTATGACTCTTATGGTATACTATATAATGATACTTTTAGATTATAATTTTATGGCATACTATACTATCATATTTATTACATTTTCATGGAATACTATACAATGCTTTTTTAAATGGCATTTCTATGGCATACTATATTATGAATTTTTTATGACTCTTTTATGGAATAATATACTAGTACTTTATGACATAGTTTATTATTTTTATCATATATTTATGACTCCTTTATGGCATACTATACTATGACATTTTTTATGACTCTTTTATAGCATACTATAACTTTTTTATGATATTCTTCATGATAAACTGTATTATGACATTTTAATCATATTTTTATGACTCCTTTATGTTATACTATACTATGACATTTTTTTAAGACATTTTATGGCATCCTACACTATGACTTTTACAATTAAATTTTGTATGACATACTATATTACGACATTTTTTGGCATACTATACTGACTGAAACGATAATCAAAGTATCAAGACAATATTTAGCTTTACTGGTGTTCTCTTACTTTGAGTTTGTCCGGCATCGATCTCGTCTCGGAGGCGGCTGAGCTGTTTCTGATGATCCTCCCTGTGGTTCTCCAGCTGATCCTTCAGCGTTTTCTGGAGGACGGAGACAAAAACAAAAAACACATTATAGACACACGATCATTCAAATATAGAAATCATGTCATTTGACTGTTGAAGTTTCTAGCTGTGTACAGAGGGTAGTATGTTTCAGGTCCACCTCTCCTCACCTTGATGTCCTCGTCTGCTGCTCCTCCTCTAACACCTTGTGTCTTTTCTCTGAGAACCAATAAAGAAGACAAATGAGCTCCTTAAATGGGCTGTAAGGTCAGCTTCAGGTATTCTGAAGTTCTGGACATTAGAGACAATAATATTCTCTGGAACCAACTCACACTGAATGATATTTGAATGACCATGTACAGACCATATCCTATCACTTTATGAATTTTCAAGATGTTCATAAAGAAGCTTAAGAGGCCACTGAACTTAGAATATTTTGAATGCTTTCAATATTCAACAACATTAAACACGACGCAGCTGGTAATGAGAAATAATATCCTACCTCAGAGCTTCAGCACAGAGAAGATGTTGTCTCAGTTGGTCTGTATAACGTTCCTCTTCTTCCCAGATGTCGTCCATTGAGGCTGCATATCTACATGTGGGACAAATAAAAGCACCTGTCATAACAATCAACACAACTGACAGTTAAAGAAAAACTAATAAAACAATAATACACTTTTATAGAATTTATCGTTATACATAGGAAAGGTATACTATATTATAACTTTTTCGACATACTATACTATATTTTTTTAATTTCTCGACATACTATACTATGACTATTTTTTTTAATTTCTCGACATACTATACTATGACTTTTTTTCATGAAAATTTTCGTTATACTATACAATTACTTTTTTTCATAAAACTTTCGACATACTATACAATGACTTTTTTTTAATTTCTCGACATACTATTCTGACTTTTTGTGAAACATTTTCAACATACTATAATATGGTTTTTTTAAAGATTTTTAGACATACCATTCTATGACCTTTTTTTTTTTTTTTTTTTCGAAATACTATACTGTCTTTTAATTTCTCGACATACTATACTTTGACTTTTTTTTAATTTCTTGACATACTATACTATGATTTTTTTTTTAATTTTCGACATACTATTCTATTACTTTTTTTGAATTTTTTGACATGCTATACTATGACTATTTTATTCGACATACTATACTGACTTTTTTTTAATTTCTCAACGTACTATTCTATGACTTTTCTTTTTAATTTTTCGAAATACTATAGTTTGACTTTTCTTTTATTTCTCGACATACTATGACTTTTTCTAAATTTTTCGATATGCTATGACTTTTTCGACATACTATACTATTACTTTTTTTTAAATTCTCGACATACTATACTAGAATTTTTTTTTAAATTCTCGACATACTATACTAGAAAAAATTTTTTCGAGTTACTATACTGTGATTTAATTTTGACACTATATTTTGACTTTTTTAACTTTTCGACATACTATACTAGGATTTTTTAAAATTTTTCGACACTATATTATGACTTTTTTAATTTTTCGACATACTAAACTATGATTTTTTTTTTTCAAATTCTCGACATACTATACTGTGACTTTTTTAATTTTTCGACATACTATACAAGGACTTTTTTATGACTATTTTCTACATACTACATTATGACTTTTTTTCAATTTTTCGACATCTATTACTTTGTTTTTGCAATGAAGTTGCAGGAGCAAGTGAAAATTGCAAAAATAGTTAATGATATTTTATGCTGTTTTCACTGTGCACTTTGTAAATAACCCCCAGGTGCACGTCTTTATTTACAAATAAAGCAGATTTTGTTAGTTTTTTTAATGCTAAATGCTAAACAGTGCAGTTTTATTCTTACTGGAACAAGTTGCCTTTGAATTGCAATGAATTATATATATATTAAAAAAAATCACAACTAAATTGTGCAATTTTCACTTGCTCCTGCAATTTTATTGCAAAAAACAAAACATGCATTGCAGTTTTTTAGAAAAGCTGCTGTGAAATCAAACATTTTAGGCCGCAACAATCACCCAAAAAAGCACATGAAATCCTGGTATATCTCTAGAAAGCTCACTTACTTAAAATTGTCCCCGCTCCGTCACCGTTATAGCCTTCCTCCAACGAGGACTCCGCTGAGATTGTGTCCCTTTCAGAAGCTTTGTAATCCAGCATGGAACAACCATCGGGAACAACTGTGTTTTTAGAGACTTTATAAAACTAAAAAGTCCAACAATGAATGTCTTCTGTGATTAGTTATCCATTTATCCATGTTTTAAGGGGTTGTTGTTGTTAGCTGAAGCCTACTAAGGGCAAGATGTATCCCATGATGCATTGGGTCGAGTCTGTAGACGAATCAGAGGCGGTCTGTGCGGTGTTGAAGGACAGACCGGAACCAGGACTCCATGTGGGGATTGAGGCAGAGCAAACCCTCATTTGTTGTCCTGCAGAACACAAAACAGAAAATCAAATCAGTTTTCAAATCACATATGAACTCATGAATGAAATGCAAACTAATTTAAAACAGAGGAAGGAAGCTGCTGATTGGTTCAGGTGGCTCACACAACAGGTGCTCTTTAGTAAAGCAGGTAAAAATACATGAAACAGAATACAGGAAGTTCTGCTAATTCTTGATTCTGTTTCACAAAATAAAATAAACTTTCTGATTATACTTGGTAAATTCCACATCCACAAATGGAAATGTTCTGACTCCAAACAACCTGCTGTCGTGGGTTTCTTGTTGAACTCAAGCAGTACGGCACCTTACTGGAAAAATGTCAAAAACCAAAAAGCTGTAAAGTCTCTCAATATTTTAAATTAAGTTACATTTTCTTGAATTCTGAAGAGACTTGAAATGAATGGACATTGAACTCCTCTGGCATTAAGGTTTTTTTTTTGTTTTTTTTTGTTTGTCTTGTTTGTTTTGTACTGTTTATTGTATTCCCTATACTTTTGTACTTGTCTTTTGTTGGAAAATAAAGTTCTGGAAAATAAATAACTAAATAAATAACTAAATAAATAAATAAATAAAAATAAAAATAAAAATAAATAAAAATAAAAATAAAAATAAAAATAAAAATAAATAAATAAATAAAAACATTAAATCTACAGAAGCTGTTCGTTCCTTCAAATAAACACACTTGGTAACAGTTTAAGATTATAACACAGACAGTTGTTTTCTTGGTTTAAACTGTGTTTTCAGTGATACAGAGCTCGTGGAGCTCACGCTTACCCATGCTGCAGCTTTAACCTGCAAGAACGCGAAACCGGAAGTAAACTACGGTGGCTGCCGAGGGCCAAAAAGGCTCAGCGCTACGGCAAAACGCGAGGGACAGAAATATATAAAATAACACAAGAGCGCCATCTGCTGGTGAACACATGGCTCACTCTCTTACACTAGTATCAGGTGGATCTGTGATGTTTGGGCAGAAATAATGAGTAGACTATCGTGAGTGTAATAAATAATGTGTAGATTATTATCTTGGATACATATTTATAGTTGTTATTCAATTTTTACACATTTTATTTGGCTTCTGTGATGTAAATAGTTTTTGATCTGTGTTGGTTAAAATGTTTATTTCCCTCCTGATCACCAAAACCTAGAAGAACAAATTTCAAAAGACAAAAGTCTTGTTCACTATTGTGTCTGAGATTCAATTTCCGTTTTTATGGTGATATAACTATACATTTATGTGACATAACTGTAGTGTATATATTCCGACAGCCCAGTTTGTCCTGAAAATAAATTAAGAAAAATAAGCTAAATGGCTTCGACCTCAGAATCGAATCTTGGTGTGGATTATTGCCAGAGATATAAAGGTATGAAATTTGTAATGGTGTTTGTATTATATAGATTTTTTTTTAATTATTTATTTATTTATTATACTTCTTATTTTACAAGTTGCGGCAAATTATATAGAGGATTAATGGAGAAAATGGAAAATGAGAATAATAATAAAAACTAAAAATTATTTTAAAAAACTGCTATACTTGGCGAGAATGGACCTGACATACGTACATACAGATAGACGGACAACCCAAAAACATAATGCCTCCATTAATATCCATTAACCATTAATTTTTGTCTAGCAGAGGTAGGCTACGATCTCGAGCTTCTAATTTTAAAAACATATATGATGAAATACCAAGAATGTTTTGTGATATGAGAAGATAAAGTGAGACGTTATCACAAGAAACACTGTAATACACATATAAATGTAATAACTTGGTATCTAACGTGAAAATGTTATAATAATACTAATAAAAAAAATATCTTGTTAAAATGAGAAACTGAGCAAATTATTATATATGTCATGGTGGCAACAACACAAGTCTCTGGTCTCATTTTCTTTCCAATAAAGTGGTCAAAGAATGTGTGTGTGCAGTGTTTTACCTTCTTTCCTTTGGTACTGATGACACCTTCATCTTCAATACTGGAGCAGCGATGCCTTGTTGGATCGAGCTGAAATATATTAGATCCTCTTCACAAGTTCAGGAAATTGTTTTTCCCTCCACTGCTTCATATCATATTCACTTGTTTCCCTTATGAATCTTTTATCTGGTCAGGATGAAAACACACTGCAGTGAAATGAAAACCTCCACACAAGCTGTTCTGATTGTGCTTTGATTCTTTAATTCATCTCTGTGTTTGGCTCTGCCGTTCTGTAAACTCACAGCTAAATAATAAATAACAGAAACAATTATTACAAGAAGGTAGTTAACATAATGTATATATATATAATAAACACATGAGCAGGCATGTTTTCAACATGGACTTACTGCTGCCATACAAAAAAGAAATCGAACAAACCGTAAAGAAATCAAAATCAGCAACAAATAAAGCAGATAACCCGCCAGTGGAGGAATGCACAGCGTGAGGTGTCTGTAAGGCAACTGGAGCGTAGACGGCGCACTGTGAGTGTGCATGAGTGGCAATGTGGCACCATGGAATAGACACCGGTACTGTCAAAACCCACAGAACACAGGAACAAAGAGACACTCACACGTCTCTTTGACTCTCAGGTTTGATTTTGGTACAAACTGGACTTTAGAAATAAACACATAATCTTCTGAAGAAACAAATCCTCATCTCCTCTTGTCAAGGTGCATTAATCTGTGGACTCGTGTCCACCCCGATCTACTGTATATATCAACCACACGTCCAAAAAGGCTTTCAAAGTCCTGGGAAAAGACGAGGCAACCTTTTGATGGGAGTCAAACATCTCTTGGGAGTAGAGAGTTTGTTGATGTAAACCGTGGACAGCGACGAGGTGCCGGCGAGGTCGATCCTCGCAGCTGACCTCTGACCTCTGACCTGCAGCTCTGTGGTCGTCACTCCAAGTCCTGGAGGTTGATTGTGCTTCCTGTGAACTGGGAGTTGTCAGAGCCGTTGTCGTCCTCCGTCATCACTGAAGGTTCCTGTGAGGAAACACAGTCACAGAGCTCAGTTCGCTTAACGCCCAGACACACATCGAAGATCTAGAGGCGATGAAGGCCGACTGTTGTGTCGCCTCATGTTGCCTTCGTCTTGGCCAACAAGTTGCATTTGAACACACCGTAAAGACTACAGCCGACGGCCAGTTAGCACGTACGTTCTGCGCCCGTGTGAATTGAAATAACTCTCCACGCCTGTTCATCATTCAAAAGGGGAAACAGGAACACCGAGGACGGCGGATATAAAAGCTGTTGTTATGATACGCATGTTCATGTCGCTGTGAAAATATCCGTGTGTTGGAACGATCAGATGAGATGAAGATAAAAAATGAGAAGAGCCTTCTGTGTGTTTTTCCTCTTAACTTTTCTTGTTGGCTTTCTTTCCTCACTTCTGTAAGAAATACTCAATTTCGTTGTACCTGTACAATGACAATAAAGGACATCTAATCTAATAGGGACGGCTGTTTTGAAGGTTTGTTTTGGCCTTGAAGCTTACACACAGCCCACTTGAATCGCCACAGTAGCTTTCCCCGTTTGTTACCTTGCTAGCTAGTTAGCTAACGCACCACATGGCACAATTTTTATTGTTTGTATTTGACAAATTAATGCATTTATTTGGCTAATAATGGATTATGTCTGTTTATGATGTGGTAAAAGGTTTGTTTCTATCTGCATATGACATGGTAAATACAGCCTGAGCAAATAACCCTATTATTTCCATTGTATTCCCATAAAGTCCTGTTAATTCTTATGGAAAGATCCACATTGGATATACCTGGAATTTTGCAACCTTAATCAAAACTAACCAAAAACAATATTGCATAAGTCATCATGCCCCACTCTGCATTCATTAGTGGCAGCCCTACATTTTGAATCTACATTTATCACTTAATCTTAATGTGCCACAATTTTCATTTTCCATGTTTGATTTGTTATAAAATAAAACCTCACTGTATCATGATGTGGAGTTGTGTTAAAATAAGTAACGGGCATCAGAAGTAGTAGACGAGAAGTTTCCTCACCTGTAAAATGTTGACGGGCAGGTCGGTGGTGAGCTGAGAGTGGGAGCTGGAGGGCTGAGAGCTCAGCTGGAAGGCCAGGTCGCCGTCGCTGGCTGGGTCGTCCTGCATTTATACAGACACATTGATCAGCACATCTTTCAACAGCTAAGCTTCTCAACACAAATCAATTAATTATGTTTATCAGGTTTAGTCAGGTGGTAATGTAATCAGAAACACACACAGTGTAGTTGGGAAACAAACTGTATTATAATGAGATGTGTGGGGATGTCTCACCTGCAGCAGCTGTATCTGGACGTACTGGGCCCCGGTGACGGGGTCACGCAGGGTCAGGCCCCCGTTGGCTGCTGAAGCTCCTTCACCATAACAGACACCAGAGGGAGCCATCGGTGCAGGAGCCGAGGCTGCCTTCACTCCTTTAGTTTTTCTCTGACTCGATCCTGAAGTCCCTGGATTGGACAAAAACAGCAACATCATCACTTTAGTCTCCAGTCTGACTGAGGAGCTTTAAATAAAGACCTGAAATCAGTCGTCGTGTGTCTCACCAGAGGAGGCTGAAGGACCTCTTTGCTTCTTCTTCTTGGCCAGCTGGATGGCTCTGTAGTCGGTCCTAGCTGAGCCTCCACTCTCCTGACATACAAAATGGGTACACATCAGTTACTACTGCCTTTAAGGGCTAAAACCAACTACAGTCAAGCTGCTCATAGCAGATATTTGTGCCATTTCCTAAAAAAAGGACCCTCCTTTCATCCTAGAATACAACAAGAAAATCCATCCATTTAGCATTGCACTCCTATAAGATGAGATAAAACTTTGTCTTCTATATTCTATAACACTGTCAGACTCACTATGCACTATGGTTTTTTAAAATCAGTGCGGTCACAGATTTGGGTGTTATGTTAGTAGCAGCTGATGTAGCCTGCAGCAGAGATGAGCAGCGAGCTACAGAGCTCTGGGAACATCACTTCTTTCTAACTCCACACCTCCACATTTATTCAGAATTTCCAAATCGATACCAAGGTAAAAAACAAAAGTAAAACAATAAATCCCATATACTTCAACATCCTCTCCTTTATCACCGTTGTCATACTGTTTTTTGTCAGGAAGTTAAACAGCTCATAATTCACTCTCTATTATCTATTTTATACTGCTGTGAAAACATCTATATTTATTCAAGTTTCTCGCCAAAAAACTACATTTTACAAGATTACATTTTACCACATCACAGCAACATTAGAATTTACCTTCGCCTAATACTGTTTTTTACT
Source organism: Sebastolobus alascanus (assembly GCA_916701645.2). Classification (NCBI taxonomy): domain Eukaryota; kingdom Metazoa; phylum Chordata; class Actinopteri; order Perciformes; family Sebastidae; genus Sebastolobus; species Sebastolobus alascanus. The sequence continues at coordinate 18,640 of CAKAOJ020000363.1, forward strand.
CTATGCGAGCCTGAACGCATCATAATGTAAATCAATGGCACCTCACGTGTTGAAACTGGCAGGAGAGCTAGTTCACGTTACTACATACAGCTAACGTTAACTAGCTCGCTTCTAGCTCTAGTCACGGACTTGTTCACAATATAGCACAATCAGGGAAAAAGTAGGGTGCGCCGATAGTGAGTTTACTGCGTCCAAAACACATTTTCTATCGCCCCCGGGACGACGTTAGTCTTGAGCCCTTACGGTACCTACAGTACCTGCTGTACTGTATAAACATGAGTACCGTCTAGGGCTGCACAATTCTGAAAAATGATCTAATTGCAATTGGAATCTGACTGATATTGTGATATGATTTGCAACATCATAGGGAATTTTGACATCATTATTCACATTTTCATTGAAAATAGTAAAATTATTACAGTGTGATTTTTGCAGCGATCTGTACCAAACAAAGATCTTTTCTTAAGTCTGTAGAATATGATGTGTAGTCCAGGACGTCTCTGCAGCACCACAATATTTAATTTAAAATGGTATTTTGAGACACATTTCATCTTTAACAATATTGTGATTTTAACAAATACTGCGATTTGAAAATTACAGAAGGCCATATTGTGATTTTGATAAAGGTTTGATTAATTGTGCAGCCCTAGTACCGTCACCTTATCAGAATTTTGGCATCGACTTGGTACCGAAGTATCTTTTCTCATAACATCCCTACTTCACACAGCTCCCTCCGGAGAAACTAAAGGCTTTAGACAATATTCTTCACATATGCAGTAATACTCCCCAACTCCTGGGAACAGACTGATGTATAAAGTGTGTGTAGTTCCCCTTTAAACTGTGACTACTCACCAGGAAGCTGCTTGGTGACACAGCGTTGAGCTCCTGATCCTTCTGTGGGCTGAAGCTGCTGCTGTGACCGGGGAACACAAACTGAGTGAGGACTTTTCCTCCCTCTTGAGGTCCCAGCACCTCCACACAGCCCAGCAGAGGCCCCGCTCCACCCGGGCCCCCCACCTCCACCACCTTGGAGGGCGAGGCCAGCAGCTCGGCCACAGGAGCCACTACCAGAGAGGCGGAGGGCTCCACGCTCAGGGCACTGGAGGAGCTGAGTGGGTGCTGCAGGGTGGGGTCCACGGAGCCACCAGCACCCTGCATGGTGAGAGCTGTGAGCGTCCCCAGGGCCTCCGGGGTAACCGTCTGCACATCATCCAGGTTGAGAGTCACCTGTGGGGGCAGGACGCCACCCACTGTTCCCTCCAAACCGTGGTGGGGGCCCATGTCAGCGCTGGCTGCCAGGATAAGGGGGTCCACAGCTTTGGCCAACGTGGTGCCGGTGCCGGTACCCAGCGTGGCGCCGACCGAGGAGGGGTCGATGGTGAGGATGCCTGAGCTGACCAGGGAGAGGTCCATGGTGAAAGTGCCGTTACAGCTGCTCCCAGCGACAGGAATCCCCACTCCGATGCCGGCGGTGGGTGCAACGCCACCAGGCACAGCAGAGAAAAGAGAGCTGAGGTCCAGGTTGGTCAGGTGGTCGCCCCCGGCGATACCAGGCCCGGCAACTGTTGTCGGGGTGGAGCTGATGAGCTCGCTGCTGGGGGTCAGGGTGGGCGTGGTCTCCATCTGGCTGAGAACATCTGGGATGAAGAGGGGGGAAAAGTTATGACGTTATAGGATAGTAATGATTTTCTGGAATTAATTATTTACATTTACAAGAACTCTTTCAGTTATTTTCCATTTGAAAGTTACGGAACACACCGCTGATGGACCCGCCCTTTAAACGCATTCGTTTTTAGGTCATGAGCCGACAGCGACGGCGGTTACTAACCAGGACTGAGGTGGTGGTGTTTGAGCATGTGGCTCTTAAGGCTGCTGCGGGAGGAGAAGTGCTTGGAGCAGTTGGCCACAGGACAGCGGGTCCTCAGGGTGCTGGCGTCCTGCTTATGCTTCTTGGAGTGGATGTACAGGCTGCTGCGTGCTGAGAACTTGGCGTTACAGCCTGAAGAACAGTAAGGAGACAAACGTCATAATGTGAAACTACTAGAAGTGAAAATAATCTATCTAACTGAGTGAAAGAATTTTGATTATGTATTACCTCAGCAAACAGTCGTTCTCTTATATTTTGTCTGTGGTGCTTGTACGTACCTTCTGCATGGCACTGGAAGGGCTTGGTGCCCAGATGGGTGATACTGTGACCCTTGAGGTGCTCTGCCCGGGTGAAGGATTTCCCACAACCCTCCTCTGTACAGACAAAGCGCCGGTCGTCATCGTGTTTCCTGATAAACACAGAGAAGGAGTCTGTTGTCAGTGAGACACTCATCATCTGTCCACAGCAGTACATTACTTTGCTCCCGTGCGGTAACTCCTGTCTGTTTCTCCAAACTGGGGTTGTACTGACCGTCATCTACTGTAGTTAATACACTGACTCTGGAGAAGTACCTCATACAACCCCACTTCAAAACACAAGAACTATCCCTTTAATATGGCAATGAGAACCAAAACCGTATTGGTTTTCAACGACACATGAACGTCTCCAATAAAGCAGAACTGAAACGAAAAGCTGAAGTTTATAGACGTTAACAGGAAAGTTATTTTACACCACAAACAGTATCAAAACTTTTTCAAAAAAACGTCATCAACACCACTGTGACAACAAACTAAAACTGAGCTGAATGACTTGAACGATAAATCCTAGTATTACAGAACTTGTTATGCAAAATGTGGCACGTGGACCACAAAACAGAGTAGCTCTACTCCTTACTTGACATTAATGGAGTGTGTTGGCGTTCACCCTGTTTACATCGAGGGGGGAAAGCATCTGTAAGCACTACTCTAATAAGCACTTACCGTTTATGTCGGAGCAGCTTCGACATGCTGGTGAAGGACCAGCCACAGCCCTCTGAGTCACAGACAAACGGCCTCTCGCCTGGAAACCAGGAAATTAGATGTTTATTTACCTACAACCTGTATCACTAACATAGATAAGTGATAACCTGCTAACAGATCTTAACCTAGACTTCCTGCTATCACAGAGCTGGCCCACATTTATCTGGTGCAACCTATGCTGCAGGGATAACCTGCTCCAGAGGGGGGGGTCAGTTTAGAGGAATCAGTGCAGGCATATTCTTAGTTTCCAGTGACTAGTTTTGCGGTTACAGTGAAAACCGCTTATAGTGATCACGTCTGTCCGGGTCAAATTGATCTTATAAGCGGATGATTATTATAACCGAATTTTTGTTGCTGTGCATCATTTCTCATGCAGATTACCATCTAATTTACTTTTGTATATTTATTACATGAATACAAAGTAATGAAACGGACCACGTTGCTATTTACTGGCTCGCTGTTGTGAAAGTAGATGGTCCGCGAAGTGAAGAATCAAGGGAGTAAAGTAAAAAAAAAAACACATATTAAACTAACGTTAGTCTAACGTAGTTTTAAAATGTTTTCCACATGTTGTCATGTATGAAAAAGACCCAAAATGAACACTGTAAGAGGACAACTTGATTACTACAAGCAGATTATATAAACAGCGTTTGTACAGGAATGATTCTGTCCCAAGCTGTTTGATCAATATAAGCGATTGATCACTATAAGCAGTTTCCACTGTATAATGTTTTAGAAATACGCAGCATTACCAGCTGCTCTCATGTGAAATGAGTGAACAGAGAGCAACACATTTGTAGCATCATGTGATGGAGGGATGACTTGTCTGTGGAGAGCACTCCCTCCCTTCTGAACCACTGGGGGGGGGGAGTCATAATAGTAATATTACAGATACTCTAATGCAGCACCAGCTTACCGGTGTGACTCCTCAAATGGATTTTGAGACGACAGGCCTTGTCGTACGTCTTGTCGCAGCCTGGGTAGGTGCAGGTGAAGTGGCCCGTCTCTCTGAAGTGAGTGCGGTTGTGGGAGAACAGGGCACTGAAGGTGATGAAGGTTTTCTCGCAGCCTGCAGGGAGACATTGGTAGATGTGGTGTGAAAGTTTAGAAGCAGATGGAGTAAGTATATAAGGATAAAGGGGAAATTGCAATATGATAAAATAACAGCATTCAGCTTGTTTTACCTGGGAATTCACACTTGTGTGGCCTCTGCGGCTCGAAGTGGACCCTCTGGTGGTTGGTGAGTCGTGTGGCGCTGCGAAACCTCTCGCTGCAGATCTCGCAGATGAAGGCGTTGTCCTGCTCGTGGACTTTAACGTGAGCCTTGAGGTTGTAGACGGTGGTGAAGCGGCGCCCGCAGCCTTCAAACTGACAGGTGTGTGGCCGCTGCTTGTCGTGGGACTGGAGATGCCTCTTCAGCTTGTAAGAGGTGGCGAAAGCCCAGCCGCAGCCCTCCACGGTGCACTGGTAGGGGCGCGGGTCCTCGGCGTGGTTCAGGAGGTGAACTTTAAGTTTCTGACGTGTGTCGAACGTGCAGGAGCAGCCCGGTTCTGGGCAGTCAAACGAGGACGACGTCTCTTTCTTGGACTTTATTAGTGGTGCAGACTGGAAGTCCCCATTGTCTTGCATGGTGGCTTTAGGGCACGGGGTCACCAGGTCAGCCTCTGTGACAGCACACAGCGTCCCCGCTTCCTGTTTGATAATAGCACAGGAGTCCAGAGATGTACCGAGCTCTGATAAGGAGCAGTCGTCCACCAGAGCCAGCTCAGAGTCACTCACGGACAAACCGGGTCTGGGCTCGTCCTGCTGGCCGGAGCTGGACACGGCCAAGGTGCTGATCTTCCCGATGGACTTGGTGCCACTGTCGTAGTTGAGCAGAACGATATCCTCGTGGTCTTTCATGCCCAGGTGCTCCTTTAAGCTCACCATGTCGTCCTCCTTGTGCACGTATCCCTCTGGCGGTGCAGCCAGAGTCAGGATCCCGTTCTCTATGGTCACTATGATGCTCTGGTTGTTTATCGTGATGGTGCCGGAGAAGGTCTCGCTGGCAGGCGGAGATGTGGAGGCCTGGCCCGGGAGGATGCTGCTGCCCTGCTGCAGCCCTGCAGGTGAAATAAACTCAGATGTGTCCATAGCTTCCACAACACCTGAGGTGCCTGAAATCAATGCACATGAGCTCCTCTCATCCACACGGGACGACAGATCCCGGATCAGTTTGCTCTCACTGTTCTCGGTGCAGATCTGCCCACAAATCTTATCTCCATATTTGTTCGTCAACACCACGTCTTCCACTGTGTGGTGATAAACAGTCTCATTTAGTAAGTCTGTTTTCTTCAGGCTCTGCACATCAAGACAGGTCAGGGTGTCATCACAGAGAATGACGTCACCGCTGTTCGCAGTCTCCATGGCGACGCCGCAGGGAGCTGCTGCTTTACAGTTGATTTTACTTCTCATGTTATCGCCCTCGTCCTCTTTGACCACGTTAAAAACAACGTACAGCTCCTGGGTGGGTTTCTCAGCTGGCTGCTTCAAGGCGCCGCCGTCGTCACGCTGCTGCTGCCGTAACCCTGGAAACGGGAGCGGTAACTGCCGCTGCGGCAACGGCTCTTCTTCTTCCCCTTCTTCGAACAGAGGCGGCAGCGCCATTTGCATTACTGCGTCCCCTCCTCCGCTGCTGCTTTCCGCTCCGTATCTCCACGCAGTCCTCACGAACTCCTCCTCCTCTTCCTGCGAGCCGAGCAGCGCGTCCAGCTCGGTGTCTTTAAGTCCAACACTCGCTCTGTTGCGCGGTAAAACGGTTCTGTCCGTTGGCGGCGGTTTGTTTAGCGAACAACAAACCGCCGCCGCCGCCGCTCCGCTGCCATTTTCCGCCAGCAGGTGAAACGTCGACGTCCTCGGCCCGGTGTTGTTGTTGTTGTCGTCGCTACGAGGCTCCGGCGGCTCCAGCAGTCCCGCCGCTTCGTTTTCGACGCATATAAACCGAGGTATCGAGCCCGTCGCCGATCGGAGCGGAGACGAAGCGGTTGTGTGTCGGGCGCCATGTTGAGAGTGGATGTTTTGGGCAGCGGAGAGCCCCTGCATTTCCATCTTGGTATCCCTGTAGCAGCGACTCAGAAAAAAAGGGCCCGCCCTAGCAGAGGGGGGGCGTTCCACGGAACAGCCACTACGCGCTTTACCGCAGGCCCGATGCTGCCTTCAAGGCCGGCACGGAAATTCTAAACTCACGGGTGGAGCTACCTCGGCGATCTATAAAATGTGTTTATTATTTATTTATTTTATTGGTTTAAAGGTCCCATATTATGCTCATTTTCAGGTTCATACTTGTATTTTAGGATAGGATAGGATAGCAATTTATTTATCCCTGTGGGGAAATTTCAGTTTCACAGCAGCACAGATTCTAACAAAAGACAGTTCATAAAATAAAATAAAATAAGAATAGAAATAAGAATTAGAATAGGAATAAGAATCGGAGAGGGCATACAATAAATAAGAATAAAAAATATCCAAGGGATAAGAACACTAGTAAAATTATGTTATAAGGGTAAATAAAAGGTAAATAAATATGTGCATTATAAATAAATTATATGCTATAACAGTAGTGTAAATATTATATACATGTGAATAAAGGTGAATAGGACTAAAGGGGCATTGCAAAAACAGATGGTGTCAGAGACCACAGAGTTGGCTGAGACTGTGTTTCTACTAGAACATGTTTACATGCTGTAATGTTAAAAAAAAAACTTTATTTTCCTCATACTGTCGGTCTGAATATACCTGTATTTACCCTCTGTGTTAAACGCTCCGTTTTAGCGCATTTTGACGGAATTGCAACGAAATTGCAACAGAATTGCATTGCTATGCAACAGCTTGTGTCCATGTGTACTTACTGTCAGCTGATGTCATTCACATACACTGCAACCAGGAATAAACTGGGACACATTTAGAATATTTACGTTTAAAATTGTGTAAAGGGTCTAAATATTGTACATTTGTGACATCACAAATGGGCAGAAATCCTGACGGCTATTTTCAAATGCAGAGTTTCTGAATACGGGCTGTGTGTATTTCCCTGTGGAGTGAGCGTTTCGATACTTTCACAGTATTTATATAGGACTTAAGCCTGCTTTATAATAAAAAAAACATTAAAATCTCACCTTTGTATAATATGGGACCTTTAAAAGGACTGTGTGCACAGACATTAAAGGTCCCATATTGTAAAAAGTGACATTTTTATGGCTTTTATATTATAAAGCAGGTTTAAGTTGTATATAAATATTGTGAAAGTATCAAAAAACTCAGTCCACGGAGAAATACACACAGCCCGTATTCAGAAACTGTGCGTTTGAAACAAGCCGTTAGGATTTCTGTCCATTTGTGATGTCACAAATCTACAATATTTAGACCATTTCACAGTTTTAAACGTAAACATACTAAATGTGTCCCAGTTTATTTCCTGTTGCAGTGTATGTGAATAACATCAGCTGACAGGAAGTAAACATGGACCCAAGCTGTTGCCTAGCAACGCAATTCCGTTGCCATTCCGTTGAAATGCGCTAAAACGGAGCGTTTCAGACAGAGCGTAAATACAGGTATATTCAGACAGACAGTATGAGGAAAATAATGTGTTTTTTTAACATTAAAGCATGTAAACATGTCCTAGTAGAAACCCAAAATACAAGTATGACCCTGAAAATGAGCACGATATGTCACCTTTAATTGTTTACATAGAAAAAAAAAGATGGGTGCACCAGATTTAGCAGGGAAGCTGCTTTATTACTGTTTATTTATTTATTACTGTTTATTTATTTATCTGGTTTGCTCAATATTAAGTAATGATTTGGTATTCTTGACTGATAATGAATTTATTTTTTGATAAGGATAACTATATCAGTAATTAATTTATATTTCTATATGACAGAGATGAAAGGTAATAATTATAGTTAAACAAGTTTAGGAAAAATAACTTAGATTATATGTTTAGCTCAATAAGGAGGCTGGTTACTTATTAATGAATGAGTTATGGAGAAGGGGTGGGATTAAATAAGTTTGTACTTCTTCTCACTCCTTTTCGAATATGTAAACCAAGGCAAGTGTTTGACAATTTCTTTTGATTATGATTTTCATTGTATGTGGATACTGCTTTTTTTCTGGCAGCCCACTTGTTGTATGATGTTTCTCTTTTTTTTATTATTATTATTATTTTACATGTTCGAAATAAATTTTGAAATGAAAATGAAAATGAAATGAAGCTAATTTCCATCTGTAGTCCTAAACACAGACACAATAGACACAATAGACACACTACATAACATCACAACAGGATCACAATATAACATCACAGTTTCAAGTACAATCCAAAATACAATAAATACATATAACACAATAATAAATATGACAGACTTCAGTCAAGCAGAATTATCACAAATAAATACAGTAAAAATCCCCCTGCCTAGTATAAAGTGTGTCATGGGGCCGGAGATGTGTTGATGTGGGACAACCTGTGCCACATCAATGTAGAATTAATCCAAACAGGTTGAATTTTGTACAAAATAAAACAGCCACAGATAAAAACATCAACAACATAAAATACATCAAAAACATGAAATACATAAAGATATATAAACCATAAAATATATCAATATATCATTAACTAAACACATTTTATAAACACACTAACATCAAACATGTCAAAAAAAAGCACGTCTGTGTTTCTGTTGCCATGTCAGCATAAGGCACAAACAACAACTAGGCGACAACAATTTGTAAGAGAGTGGTTTATTATGAAGAATGTGAACAGTCAACCCTTGAAGTACGAGGAGTACCTGAAGGCAGCATTAGCATCAGTGAAACTGGAGTGGATTCTGCAGCAGTGGATCCGAGTGAGATGTGTTATTATTACCAATGAGAAGCATATTATATCAATATATTTATATGATTCATTCATTCCTATAACTTTTAATAAAAATTGTGAAGCTCCAACTCTTTTTTATAACTTAATAAATCACCAGTCCCAGGCGGTGGTTTTATTTCACTGTATTTCCACTAAGTGGCAGTGTAGTAATATAAAACATAAAAAACCATCCTTCTCAGAAGAAACACCATTTGAGTTATTCTCCTGATTAAACCAATATTTAAAGAGCATGGCTACCCCCTGGGTTTAGACAATGCATTTAAGATTCACACTTTATTATGACAATTAAACTCCTGATTGTGATGTTTTGATGGTAGAAAACATATACATCATTACAAAGTTTGACAATAATATGTAGGTTAATAGCAAATATGTATTTTTTTTGTATTATGCCTACTGTACTGTACTGTAATGTAGAAGTAATCTATTAAAGGACTGTGGGGTTGAATCTCTGGTATTTCTCCTCGACTTAGAAAAACAAAACCTCAACAGCCTCCCTTTGAAATCTCAGAATATAGTAGTTACTGGTGTCACCATTAATAACTAAAAGAGGCAAAACATTAATCAATATAGTGTATAAATGGAATAATATTTATACAGTACCAATGTGTATATTAGAAGTGAAATTTTTAATTTCCAATTTGTATTTTTTTATTTTAAACACAACAAATTGATGAATATTCCAGATTTTTTAATAAAGAGATAGTAAATAAAAGGCTGAACATAATTATAATAATATGCTTTTTTTTTTACTTTCTGTTATGATGCAGGCTAAAGTAAAAATAAAGAAAAATAACCCCCTGAAACACAGATTCAGGATTAATTTCCTCTGCATATGACAAATAGCACCTTTATGACCCCTTGCACACTAAAGATATCATTTGCAACAAATTTTATCCTTTTTTCCATTAACCCCCTAAAAGAAGACTAAAATATAATTTTACGCTGCACCTTTAATAATTTTTGTACAGTCCCTAACAATAATTACTGTCAACATAGTAAAATACTGCAGATGAGCCTTAAACAGTATCTTTATTTGGCTTCTAAGCAAAAGCTAGAAAACATTGACAAAACCTCTAACTAAATTCTGAACAACACACGAGGGACATATTTAGAGTATCAGAGAGGAACGAAATGGAAGGAAGGAAGACTTCACAAAATATTCTGTCTTTCACTTTAGATGTATTTACATTTTACCCACGTAGGCTGTACAGAACACACTAAACTGGCAGCCCGTTCTCATTCCCAGGGCATCGAATACCGAGGCTTTGTGGCGCTCGATACCGCCACACAAGGCGCCTTTTAGCGGCGGTATGAGACGAGTTGGGATGAGAACGTGTTGCGACCGGGGCAGTAGTGAGCAGTAGATTATCAGTCAGTGTAATGAACTAATACTGTACACACTGTATAGAAAGCTCAACATGCTTCATATAAAAGTATCCCGTACGTTTTGTGACTTTTGGTTGGTGTACTTGTGTGACCATAATAACACACACGCATGCATGTTTTCACTGTGTGATACAAACCTATCCTACTAGTGGTGTATCTCCTATATGCTTTGGATTATTACATCAGCAGTTCCTTCAAGTATAACTGCACACGATAACGGTAGAAATAGAAAGAGCACAAGTCAACACATGTAGGAATGTTGTTTGAAGTCATTTTCAGATATGACTAAAGATACAGAACAAATACAATCATTGGCAGCATATCAGCCAAAAAGCATGCAAAATAACATATTTTTTACTGTTTTGTCATATAAAAATAGAGTCCTCCCTCGCACATACTTGTAGGATTATGACAGAAATAAGGCCACATATCCATTTCCTTTCTGATACAATATGACACATGCTTAATAATCCAATTTCCTGTGATGCTGTTAGGTTGAACCGTTCCTCTTTAGTTGTTTAGTCAACAATAAGTTTTTATTTAACTGCACAGTTTTTAGGAGTGTACGTGAGGAAAATAAAGCACAGCCTGGTACAGTAAAATTAATCTGATGGTTTCTACTGAAGCTCACTGTTGCTTGAATCATTCATGCTCACACAACAAAGGCATAACAAATGAAGTCACAGAAAAAGAGACTGGAAATAAGTCAGCATTCATTGCAAATCAGTCTGTTTATACAGTAGTAGGGATGCACCGATACGATATCAGGCCGATACCGACTCATATAGCTGGATCGGATATCGGTGACAGTGGATCCAATCTATTCAAATCTATTCTATGTTTATATACTATATACATCATAAGCTGGAATTTCAATTCCTGTTTAAATTTTGACCAATTTTCTGCTGCATTAAATTGTAATTCCTGTTAATTTAGATTTTTTTACCAAGTTACCGGTGTACAATTTATTATTTTAATAATAAATAAAAAGTCTGTTCATTTTGAAGATTTTTTACTAAGTTGCTGGTGTATGATTTATTATTTTAATAATAAATAAAAAATGTGTTAATTTTTAAGATTTTTTACCAAGTTACTGGTGTACAATTTATTATTTTAATAATAAATAAAAAATCTGACACTTTTGAAGATTTTTTTTACCAAGTTACTGGTGTACGATTTATTATTTTAATAATAAATTAAAAATCTGTTAATTTGTAAATGTTTTACCAAGTTACTGGTGTATTACTTATTATTTTAATAATAAATAAAAAAATCTGTTACTTTTGAAGATTTTTTACCTAGTTACTAATGTACAATTTATTATTTTACTAATAAATAAAAAGTCTGTTCATTCTGAAGATTTTTTTTTTACCAAGTTACTGGTGTAGGATTTATTATTTTAATAATAAATTAAAGAAAAATCTGTTACTTTTGATGATTTTTTATTACCAAGTTACTGGTGTAGGATTTATTATTTTTATAATAAATTAAAAAAAAAATCTCTTACTTCTGAAGATTATTTACCAAGTTGCTGGTATATGATTTATTATTTTAATAATAAATAAAAATTCTGTTAATTTTGATAATTTTTTACCAAGTTGCTGTACGATTTATTATTTTAATAATAAATAAAAATTCAATTTGTATAAATAAAATAAAAATTTGTATTTGTTTGTTTTATAAAGCTAAGAAAACAATGTTTAAGTCAAGACTGATGTTGCCTTACACATAAAAGAACAGTGACTTCTACACAGTGAGGCACACAGCTTATTAATTAAACACTGGTATCGGATCGGTACTCGGTATCGGCCGATACCCAAAGCCCAGGTATCTGTATCGGTATCGGGACTTAAAAAGTGGGATCGGTGCATCTCTATACAGTAGCAGCTGATGAGAGATATGCAGATATATATCAAACAGCAGAACTAATGAGGGAAAACTGTGCATACATTTCCAGAAGTGTATCAGTCTGGAGTGATTTTGCTGCAGCACTGCTCACCAAACCTCACTTTCTTTCTCACTCTTTTTGTTGGCGTCTTCTCTCCAGTAAGAAATGAAGAAAAGTAAAGGTGACCCCGACACGTCCACTCATTCTCTGCTACATATGAAGTATTTCTGGCTTGTGAAAAGCGCGCTGACCAACTCTATTCATTTTAAACAGGTACACGCTCCAGACAGCTTGGGAACCAGAGGCACCCACCTCATGAATGATTCATCCCAAGTGACAGCCCCAGCTGAGAGAGAGTTACAATTCAGAGGAAGAGGAGGAGGAGGAGGACAGCAGAGCACAGGCATGGTTATGTTCAGCATTGCAACCGGGGCTGAAATAGTCTCCCGATATTGTTAAATTGTAACGGTGGCTGGAGGAAGTGGAGGCGCTGGAGTGGAGGATATTTCAGTCTGTTCTCCATCCCGAGCCAATTTCATGCTCATATATATTTCCTGCTTTCACGAGGTGCTTGCAAGCGCCTCCCTTCAGTGGGATTAGTTTAGCTCAGTCTCTGAATGTTGACCTTGAAATGTGGAGCACTCTCCACCCCTTTACATAAAAAACACATTTGAATTTCATGTTTAGCATACAGTAATATACAGCACACATTTTCATGTCCACTGGCGCTCAGGATTTAATCTCTGCTCCTCTATTTTCAGATCCCCTGTGTTATTGTTACTTTAAAATGCCCTGAGAGTAAAGAAACAAGGACAGGACATCAGCCTCGGTGCTGTCTTCCTTTACAACTGATAGAAATCAATTGGCCGGCTACTTCAGGATGTATTACGGCAGACACTCTTATCACTGTGAGCAGGAACGGTGTCAGAAACTGAAGTGAGGAGGACGGAGCCGGAGACTTGACCTCTGCAGGAGAAGTTATGTTGGCAAAAAAAGTCCGCAGTGGCTTTATTTGAAATGTTGGAACTGACGACTGAGGAAAAACTACATTTGAAGCCTTTGATTTAACCCCTTAACACTCCAACGATCTCTCAGAGTCTGTTGCAGGCTGAGTGAGCTAGAGTGAAGATACTGGTATCATATGAAACTAGAAAACCTCAGGAATCCATTAGTACCACTGTATAAAGTGACCTGTGGTGACCTCTAGGATAATCACAGCCTCATGAAACTTTACAACCACAAACTAGAGACCTAGAGCATTCAGAGGATGGATGGATCAAACTAGAGACCTAGAGCATTCAGAGGATGGATGGATCAAACTAGAGACCTAGAGCATTCAGAGGATGGATGGATCAAACTAGAGACCTAGAGCATTCAGAGGATGGATGGCTTTCCTAGCTAGATTGACAATAAGGGGGTTTCTGAGCAGTTTACACAACAGAAGTGCTCGCCATCCAATCGCCAAAAAATGCAATTCTTGCAGAAATCTCCAAATCTCAAAAGTTTTTGATCCCAAATCACAGCACGGCTTTTTCTATGGTGTTCCTCAAGGTCTTGGTGTCTTAATGTGGTATTTTAGAGGGATAATTGATCATTTTAATTAATTCTCCAGTGGTAAAAAAAATGGTTAAATTTAGCACCAAATCTGTGTAACAAATTGTATCAACCCAAAGATTGCTGCAACAACTTATGAGACACAATAGAGCATGGGGATGGACATCATATACTTCTTTCATCATGTTCTATGCTCTTAAACACTTTCACTATTTATTTTAATTAATTTATTATTTATTTATGATTTATGACTAGAACAACTTGACACACAGTGCTGAGCTGCATCTCAAATTGACCTTCAGGTTCTCAGCTTTCAGATGATGTACACCACTTCTATGTGACATCTACTGTTGACTATTGATCCACCCCTGAACATCCCCTGTCCCCCCCCCCCCCCTACCCCCCTCTAAACAAGAGGGTGGAATGATAAGGGGTTAAATGCAGTTTGTTGGTAATTTGCAGAGTTGTGTGTTACCCCTGCAGAAGGTGCATCGTGATAGGTGCTAACAGAAGGTAGAAACAGAAACGTTAAAAGGATCAAAAGTGTATTTTCTATACTTCCAGTCCAGATCTTGAAGGAGGAATCCTCCCCGCAAACACGTCTGGTGGATTAACTGTAGAAACGATCTTCGTAATCCTGACTCGGTTCCTGTCAACCAACCCTGAAACCATGCAACACACACACACACACTCACACACACACACACACACACACACACACACTCACACACACACACACATACAGAGACACAAACACACACATCTCCCTTTTGCTCCGCTCGCCGCCCTCCTCTCAGGCGTGCATGTTGCGTGCCTTGGGTGCGGCGGTGGTGGTTGTGGTGGTGGAGGACATTGAGGGGGAGTCTGAGGTGGCGGGCAGAGGGGGCCGGGGATCGATCCCCCGGCTCTTCATGAAGGACAGCAGCTGGTCGGGGATCTCCGCCAGGACGTCCTTGGCCAGTCGGGCCATGCTCAGGACCTGGTTCCCTGACCGGTCGATGTAGTCCCGGAAAGGAACGAACTGGATGAGAACAGGAGAAATGGATGATGACGAAATGATGATGACTCAATTTGGTATTTGTGAGTGTTTTGCCTAATCGTGCTCGTTGGTCTGCAGCTGAAAATCTGTTTAAAGTAACTATAGGGGAACTTTCATTTAGTGTTGATTTTGGCGGTCCCTGTGGACAAAAGCGGTAGTGTTTCCGAGCACCAGAGTCCCTTTAGAAAACCTCTCATTTTACTGCAGCAGGGTCTGACAGTCTGCCCCGCGCAGTTCTGGTTCTCGTTCTCCCGTGCCTCCCTTCCCTCCAGCGGGCCCAGCAATACGGCCTCCAGCAGCGTGGTGTTGGTCTTGGCTGCCAGGTAGAGCTACGGCTGCAGGTCAAAGGCGGCAGCGAAGCCGGATCTGGGTCTGTCCACAACGGGCGGGGACACGGTGGCACCGATGACGAGCATTAAGAATAACTATATCTCACTGATGGTCTTGTGTACTTATGTAGGTCATATAGAAACATCAGTATTAAATTGAGACTGTTTCATAACCAGTTAAAAGTTCCTCACAGTAATTTTAATTAAATTCTGCTTTTATATTTCTTACATTTGTGCATGGCAGCAAGATAGAGGATATTTATGCTTCTTTTTTGCTTCTTGATAGAAAAGAAAATCATAAAATTCACCATCATTTATGACAAAAAAAAACAGAAAAAATGTTTTTTCTTCAAACAAAATTTGCCTTTTTGTCTTACACAGATAATATGCCCATATAAAAGCTTCTCCAGCTCTCCATGCAGCCTTGTTTTGTAATTAAAAACTCTCTTCTGAATGTCGTGTGTCACTGAGACTGGTTTTAGGATCTAATTTCGTCTGACATGTCTAATGCGGTGATGAACATCAGAACTGTGACTCATGAAGGTTACAGGCAGGACAGAGTGAACGTAGAATAAACTTCACCTGGACGATGTCCCTCTCAGCAAAGCGTCCCCTGGAGGACACTCTGACCTCGTCCCCATCCAGCTCCTCCATAGCTGCACACAACAAACACAACATCTAACTGTTAGGTCGGCACAATATACTAAACATCCTACGTGTACTTATACTAAACATCCTACGAGTACTTATACTAAACATCCTACGTGTACTTATACTAAACATCCTACGTGTACTTATACTAAACATTCTACGAATACTTATACTAAACATCCTACGTGTACCTATACTAAACATCCTACGAGTACTTATACTAAATATCCTACGCGTACTTATACTAAACATCCTACGTGTACTTATACTAAACATCCTACGTGTACTTATACTAAACATCCTACGAGTAATTATACTAAACATCCTACGTGTAGTTATACTAAACATCCTACGAATACTTTTACTAAACATCCTACGTGTACCTATACTAAACATCCTACGAGTACTTATAATAAACATTCTACGTGTACTTATACTAAACATCCTACGAGTACTTATACTAAACATCCTACGTGTACTTATACTAAACATCCTACGTGTACTTATGCTAAACATCCTTCAAGTAATTATACTAAACATCCTACGTGTACTTATACTAAACATCCTACATGTACTTATAGTAAACATCCTACGTGTACTTATACTAAACATCCTACGTGTACTTATGCTAAACATCCTTCAAGTAATTATACTAAACATCCTACGTGTACTTATACTAAACATCCTACGTGTACTTATACTAAACATCCTACGTGTACTTATGCTAAACATCCTTCAAGTAATTATACTAAACATCCTACGTGTACTTATACTAAACATCCTACATGTACTTATAGTAAACATCCTACGTGTACTTATACTAAACATCCTACGTGTACTTATGCTAAACATCCTTCAAGTAATTATACTAAACATCCTACGTGTACTTATACTAAACATCCTACATGTACTTATACTAAACATCCTACGTGTACTTATGCTAAACATCCTTCAAGTAATTATACTAAACATCCTACGTGTACCTATACTAAACATCCTATGTGTACTTATAGTAAACATCCTACGTGTACTTATACTAAACATCCAACGTGTACTTATACTAAACATCCTACAAGTAATTATACTAAACATCCTACGTGTACTTATACTAAACATCCTACGAGTACTTATACTAAACATCCTATGTGTACTTATACTAAACATCCTACGAGTACTTATACTAAAAATCCTACAAGTACTTAAAGCACGTGCGGCCGGCCCGACGATGTCAACAAAGCAAGGAGAAGCTCAGATTACAACACACAGAGAGGGAGAGAGACTTCATTCTGCTCAGGTAGACATTACTCCTATATATCTTTACATAGACATAGATATTAGAAATATGCTGAAGACATAGTCTTGTTTATTTTTAAAAATTCACCGCAGGTCATTTAAAAACAGGCAGCAGGCCGCAGTTTGGCCACCCCGGGTCTAGGACGCTCATTTCATGGCAAAAAAAAATCCATATCATTCGTCCAGTGCTCATCATATAGTACTTTACCAAACTGTATGTGAGGAGTATAGCGAGTATAAAGATCTTCTGTCCACAGCTAGTGTGGTTCATTATTCTATCCTTTCTGTTTCCACAGAATCTCAGTCATTAGTAGAATTCATTATAAATCAACAGCACAGAAACTTAATCTGTCTGGAGAACTTGACTTCCAGTGTAAACAAAGTTAATTACGTCTCACAGGAAAAAAAAAAAACGTCAGCCGCTGCAAGAACATTATTTATTGTTGAATTTATTTGTCTTGCACCAATCCTCTAAACAATAACTGAAATAACTCTCCACTACTTTTAACATTTCTATATAATAATGTGTCTGTGCCAATCTTTTTGTCTTATATTGGGTAAGGCGCCAAAGGAGCCAACGTCTTATAAATCCCTTTAATAAATAATAGAGAATCGAGATGGTGGTCTGCATTATAAATATTTTTCTTAAGCCTCAACACGGAGCTATTATGTCTGGAATTAAGACCAGAGGGAACACAAGAGCAGACATACTGCTGTTAACAGGGCAGTTATCAGAGTGACATAAATACAAAATATATTTAAAAAGCAATTTAAAAGTTCAAAAAGTCTGATTACTCTTTTATATTGCATGGTGAAAGCTTAATCCTTTTTTATTGTAATCTATTTGTTTTATCCTGGGATGTGAACTGTGTTGTAAGTATTATACAACTACAGGAAAATAATGTGGTAAAGAAATTAATTAGCTTGACTATTAGTCTCCTAATCCCATGCAAGATGAGAGGCTGCTTTTTAAATTGGTTATAGCTCTGTCCAGGTGTTTTTGGTATTGTTATGTATTTTTATTTTATTACTTTTTGTCTCATTAATCAAACTTTTTTGATTGTGGGCCATATAAAGGAAAATGTAAGAAGTCCTGAGTCAAACAATAGTGACTGCGTAGTTTTACACTGCAAGAAAATCAGTGTTTCTAGACCAGAAAATCCCATGTGTCATAGGAAAGTAAAAAAATAAATCAAAATAACAATACGCAACACTACTAAACAGTTTAACGTTTGACATTACAGTCGTTTATTGGTGTGCCTACATATTATAAAAAGTATTTCGGTATCTGCGGCTCTTAAATTGAATTTAAATTAATTCAATACTTTTAAACTATAATACAGTGCATCGCCTATAGTGCCCACTTAAAATATTATCATGTTATCTGTAAATAAGTAAAGTTAAAACAGGCAAAAATTGCTCATTTCTGTGCCATGTCTTTGTCTTATATTGGGTAAGGTGCCAAAGGAGCAAACGTCTTATAAATCCCTTTAATAAATAATAGAGAATTGAGATGGTGGTCTGCGTTATAAACATTTTTCTAAGCCTCAACACGGCGTCTATGATGTCTGGAATTAAGACCAGAGGGAATATAAGTGCAGAGCCAGCAGCTGAAACGCCACGCGGCCGTCCTCGGGGACTAACAAAGAGTTCAGACCAAACACAGGTTGGTGGTCCCGCTCTACCACATCTGTTCCCCGCTGCTCTCTCTAAGTGGAGGCAGAAACAATAACTTATTCTGCAAACCAAACCTCATTAGTGTTTATATAGGCCACAGGAAGGAAGGGAAGGTAAAGTTCCTGACTGGGAAAAAAAAAAACATCGGAGTTCTGCATCCGTCTATTTATAGTTTCTTATCAACAAAGCGAATCACACGAGCAAAAGTGACAATACAATCTGTGGCATTCTCCCAAGAGGGAGCAACCTTTCGTGTTTGAAATTCAAGGGAAAAGCAAAGGAGAGGATGCTGAGGGAGGGATGCTGATGGGAGACTGGTGAGGCTCCACATGGCACTCAGAAATGGCAGATGGTGGTCGGGAGCAGCAGGGGAGAAGAAGGAGAGGGGAAGGAATCATTTCACATGCTTGTATAAAATAGGAAATGCTGGAAAAGCAGACAGAGACCAGGACAAGATGGACAGAATGAGAGGAGAGAATAGAAATAAATTCAGGCAGAAGGTGTTGGTGATGGAGGGTAAACCTCGACATGTGGGGGGGGGGGGGTCCACGGAGACACTGAGCCTGATAGAAAACCTCCTGCTGCCCTGAATAACACATCACAAGTGTGTGTATCTGCGTATAGACTCTCAGAGGCATGTGGATGTATGCAGATAACTCTCAACGCTCCGGCTCACATTTCCACACAATAATAGGAACATGTGTTCAGTAGATGGTTTATAGAGGATACGGACCAGTGGGCAGTAGGACTGGGACGATGCACCTATCTCCTGATTCAATACTATCACGATACTTGGTTGCCGATTCGATATGTATTGCGATTTTTAAGTATTGCGATTCGATATTACAATTTATTGCGCTGGTGAAAAGTTAAATCATACACTTCTAGGGACTTTTACTTTTTAATTTTTTCCCAGCAGCCCAAAACTCAAAGAATAAAGACATTTCCCTCACAAATTAGTGGTATTTTCTTTTGAATTTATAAGTAAAGTTTTATACTTCTGGTGAATATAATCCAATCAATCTTATTCCATAGATGTATTTTGTATATACAGTTCCCTTTGTTAACACCTTATTTTGAAAACCGGACGTAGTCCCACGTGTCTACTTCCTCTAACTTCTCCAAGTCTGTCTCTAGCTCTCCCGTCAGCTCCGTTCTCTTTATCCATCCATGGTCAGCTCCATCGGGGCCGTTTCAATGCATTTAACATAAATGTCAGTATATGTGTGCTCTACAGTTGTAGCGTCGGCCCATTTGACCACGGAGATGAGAGTGACGGCCGGCTCGACCGCAACGTTACCGCGATACGATAACGTTTCCTGTCCGTGACAGAGTTAGCATGCAGCTTTAGCCGTGATGTCTAGCTCTGCTTTTCCTGCAATGTGTGAAACCCAAAGTGTTTCCATCCTTTACTTCATGTGTAGTGTTTACCACTTTGGATTTAACATGTGAGGGTGCAGGTCGTATCCATGACGACCCTCCAACGTTTTATACCTTCTCGTTTGGGATCGCTGTGGTTTATTTTAATTGACGGATACGGAACGGATGTGACGTCACTTTACTCAGACTACAACAATAAAAGCGGTAACTTCCTTCTACCTCCACATAGACTCAAATGAAGCAAATATATCGATTCTGACATTAAAAAATGGATTTCAAACATCCAGGTCTGAGAAGTGAAGCCAATGCTGAAGTGCCTTACACCTGCATTCTCTCTAACAGCCAGCAGGGGGCGACTCCTCTGGTTGCTAAAAGAAGTCTGGTTGTATAGAAGTCTATGAGAAAATGAGCCTACTTCTCACTTGATTTATTACCTCAGTAAACATTGTAAACATGAGTTTATGGTCTCAACAACTCAAGCCAAAATGTCGAACTCGAGGCTTCAAAACAGTAGTCCACAAACCAACGGTTGACGTCACGGTGACAACGTTCACTTCATATATACAGTCTATGGGAGTGACATGGAGATTCTTAATGACAGAGACGGGGGAGAAAATTTCATTTTCAAACATCAGCCTGTAATTGTCTGATTAATAATGATAGTTTGGTTTCATCAGCCCCCGTTATCTAAGACCACGTTTCCCATAAACCCTGTTGTTTTTCCTCTCATCCCTGAAGAGGACACACACATATAAAGGTTGGTACTGAAGGATCTTTAACAACTTTAAATTGTTAATTAAAGTTGTTGACAAAAACAATCACACCCCCAATGTCCATTAAGTAGATTGTTTTGCCAACTACTGTTTCCAAGACCAACAATGGACTTTCTATCCCAAGTTAATTAAAATTAAGTCACTTCTCAACCAACTAGAATCACCACCTCGTTGTTGTACGCCTCCATCAACAAGTCAAGTTGCAGTTTACATCCATGTTTGTACAAAATGTCATCACTTCATCATTTTAACCTGTTAGACATTTGTGTGATATTGTCATAAATAGCATATGAATTCTTGAGTTATGACCAGAAACGTGTTTTGTGGGGTCACAATGCCAAATTTGAAGAAACGACGTGACGTTAAATGACGAAAAGCTTAAAATGCGTTATCATGACACGTGGAAACGTCGTGCTATTTATACGCCTTCCCTTGAGATCGGGTTGGCATATTACCCGAAAAAGAAAGTAAATGCTAAATCCCACAGATAAAAGCTGTTGTATACTGTAAATGTCAGAATATATTCAGTGCTGACGTTCCGATGTGCTTCTTGCTGCGTCTTTTCACATATTTCATACTTTTCATTTTTATAGTTCAAAGTAATTCATCCTGCTGTAATTTGAAGTTTAACATTCCTCATTTGAACGACTTAAATTCCCGAAAGAGATCAACAAAAGTTAATCTTAACTTCTACAAACAGCTCTACTCTGCACCTTTATAGACTGCTTTTACTGTATTCTATAAATAATGTACAGCTTTATTCTGCACTTTAGTCTATTTTTAAAAAAAACTTCTCTACCTCAGTTCGTATCCCGCATTATATTCCATATTTGACATTTCTTAATATCTATATCTCCTATATTTTTTTTTTATCATCCAGTACTATATCACTTTCTGCACTATATTCACATTTTTAAATAGTCCTGTATCTCAGTTGTTACCCTGCACTATAGTCATTTCTAACAGTTTCTTCTGCACTATATTCACATTTTTATTAGTCCCGTATCTCAGTTGTTACCCTGCACTATATTAATTTTTAACAGTCTCTCCCGTATCTCAGTTGTTACCCTGCACTATATTCATTTTTAACAGTTTCTTCTGCACTATATTCACATTTTTATTAGTCCCGTATCTCAGTTGTTACCCTGCACTATATTCATCTATAACAGTTTCTTCTACACTATATTCACATTTTTATTGGTCCTGTATCTCAGTTGTTACCCTGCACTATATTCATCTATAACAGTTTCTTCTACACTATATTCACATTTGTATTGGTCCTGTATCTCAGTTGTTACCCTGCACTATATTCATTTTTAACAATTTCTTCTGCACTATATTCACATTTTTATTAGTCCGGTGTCTCAGTTGTTACCCTGCACTATATTCATCTATAACAGTTTCTTCTACACTATATTCACATTTTTATTAGTCCTGTATCTCAGTTGTTACTCTGCACTATATTCACATTTTTTTTAGTACCGTATCTCAGTTGTTACCCTGCACTATATTCATTTTTAACAGTTTCTTCATCTCCTGTTATTTTTATATCTGGTATATTTTTTTTTATACTCTGTATTACTTACTTGTGCCGTTTTTACTAATATGTTTGTGATAATACTGTACATAATACACAATACTGTGATGCTGGAAACTTGAATTTCCCTCTGGATTAATAAAGTTACTATCTATCTATCTATCTATCTATCTATCTATCTATCTATCTATCTATCTATCTATCTATCTGTTATCTTCGAACATTATATCAATGAAAGCAACACATATACAAACACATTTGTGGCCCATTTTAAATCATATCTTTCAAACGTATCCTAAAATATGTGTGAGATGTATTTTTAGCGGCGTGGGGAGACAATCGGATGAGCTTCAGGGAACAGAGAGAGAAAAACAGGGGTGATGAAACAAGCGAGAGCAGAATGGGTTATGATAAATTTTGATTTCAAACGGCTGATCCCCACATGGTGCTCCCTGAGAGGCTCGGCTCTGACTGGTTGGTGAGCGATGTGTGGAGATCTGCTCAACCAGGGAGCAGACCCGGGCTAAACAGCAGCTGAATACATTTTGAGCACCAAAATCGCAACGAGCAGCATTGGATTTATCCTCTTTTGCAAGCGACGTGTCTGCTTTAGAAGCTTTTCAAGCATCACAGAGGGAAAATCAGGCACACGTCAAGAAGTTCTGTAATGTTGAGTGACAGAGTTTGCAAAAATGTTTTGTAGGGCGATGACTGGCACTGACAGAAGGCAAAGAGTCAAAGGAGTATCAAAGATGATTCACTGAACACAGCAGCTCTGCTCTTGGTGTCACTTTAATGTCTCCAGATCTCGTCTGAATCAAGTGAAGCGATCATCTTTCTACGCAGAACTCAGTGTTCACACCTGAAGGTCCGGGTCCTGAATTGAACCAATGTGAGGATAATACATTGTTTGTTTTTTCCAACTGGTCCGGTTTGCGTTCACAAAGTTCAATCGGTCCAGAAATTGTAAACAAAAGTCATGGTTGTGAACGCTCCCTTAGGTAGTTAAACCTATAAATGTGTGTTCACCATCTTGTTCTCTGACTCTACATTTCATTCTGTGCTTCTCCTCCCGCCATGCTCTTTCAGTCCCATCATCTCCGCTTTAATTCCTCTTTCTCTGTCGCACACAAGCGTCGACCTTTGACCCCAGCCTCAGCCCTGCACACTGAATAATAGGTCCCAACGGGGGCTCTCTATTCCTTCAGCTAGAATAATTCCCTGCGTTACCCTTTTCCATCTGCTGATTTAATTCAAATCATTTTGCCAATTAACTTTTAGAAGAGACAGCTACGCATTTCAATAGTGCTCGGATGGTGAGCACATGATGAGGAGTCTCTTTTATTTAGCTGTTCTGTATAGCAGACTGAACTTTACATTACATTAAGATCTCGTCTCAGCATGTATCAAACTGTCTTACTGGAGGAACCGGAGATGGATTCATCAGCTGCTTAGTTTTAGAGCATGTTTCAGATCCTACAACATAATATTCTCTTGGAAAAAAGTCAATGTAATGTGACAGGAAACGTTGGAGTAGGGTTCTCAGGTGTGATTGGGTATTAATGATCTCTTTGTGGAAATGGGACTTGAATCAGCAAAAAGGCAAAATTTAACATAGTTTTGAATGAGGATTAGAGCTGCCATGTGGAGTTTGCGTGTAACCTTGAGGTGTAACAAACATGTCAAGTGCATTTCCTTCCTTATAAAACAGTTGCAAAGCCGATTATCTAAGTACTTTAATTAGGGCTGTCAATCAATTAAAATAGTTAATCGAGATGAATCGCAAATTAATCGCACATTTTTTATCTGTTCAAATGTACCTTAAAGGGAGATTTGTCAAGTAGTTAATACTCAAATATGCTGTTTTATGCAAATGTATGTATATATTTATTATTGGAAATCAATTAACAACACAAAACAATGACAGATATTGTCCAGAAACCCTCACAGGTACTGCATTTAGCATAAAAAGATATGCTCAAATCATAACATGGCAAACTGCAGCCCAACAGGCAACAACAGCTGTCAGTGTGTCAGTGTGCTGACTTGACTATGACTTGCCCCAAACTGCATGTGATTATCATAAAGTGGGCATGTCTGTAAAGGGGAGACTCGTGGGTACCCATAAAACCCATTTACATTCACATATCTGTAGGTCAGAGGTCAAGGGACCCCTTTGAAAATTGCTATGACAGTTTTTCTCACCAACATTGGGAGCGTTATTTAACCTCCTTCACTACAAGCTAGTATGACATGGCTGGTACCGATGGATTCATTAGGTTTTCTAGTTTCATATATATATTTTGTGGACACTCCTTGTTGTGTACTTTGTGATTATATGTCTTGTTGTTGTTGAGCGCACTGAAACAAATTCAAAATTAACTGTGGTTGATGTGGCAATAAATGATTGACTCTTAAAGTCTATGGACACTCCATTCAGTCTCATTGTAATAATTACCTGTATACAGTACGACCCAGATTTCATCTGGACTTTTGAATGCAGGTACCTACTGTATTAGCTATTCAGTCTTAACAGGTTGGGTTTTCCAGTGAGATGTTTTTCTGTTTTGCAGTACTGTAGCTGTCTGTCCGTGGTTTACCACAGTCCCCGGGTAAATAATGAAACAGTGTGGATGACTGACTGATATTACAGGCATGTAAATGGGGGTGGGAGAGAGAGGGGGGTAAATAGAGGATTTACATATCTATGCTGTGGAAGCTTTGAGAGGCATGAAATAGGCTGAAATCTGTAATGTTCATGTGTATTTGAATTATTTCAACAATGCAGCGACACGGATGATGACAAAGAAATGAATCCTTGATGGTTTTGGCCGAGTTGATGAAATCTGTAATGTATTCAATCTAAAATGTACACACACACACACACACACACACACACACACACACACACACACACACACACTTACCATCAAACTCAGCAGGACCCACTCCTACTATGATGGTGGACATGGGCAGAGAGGCTGCCTGTGGAGACAACAAAGAAGAGATGTGAGCCAGGCGACTGTTCCCCCACCGAAAAATCAGAAAAAAATGATTTTTCATGTCTTTTTGTTTTGATTTGTTTTGTTTTGTAAGTTACATTAGTGACATTTGTGATGCATCTTTTTGTGATGTTTGTTTTCCGTACGGATTTTACTTAGTTTACAGACTTATTTTAAGGCCAACCATGATGTTTTTTCCTAAACCTAAACCGTTAGGTTTTGTTGCCTAAACCTAACGGCAGACGTTACCGTAGTTTCGTTGCGTGGCGTACAAATTACACACGAAAAGCGGGTGTAAGGGACGCTGTTGGGTGTCAGGGATGCTGTCGGGCGTCAGGGACGCTGTCATGAGAAATGACACTAGAAAAGCCAAAAAATGCGTCCTCATGACACGAGGATTGTCCCTGAATATTGAGCTATTTATTCGCTTTCCTGTGAGATCGGGTTGACCAGCTAGCTGCTAACTGTGTCTGTCTGCTGTTTGAATTTAAAACACTTCCGCTTAAACAGACTCACGCTTGTGCACTACGAAGTGTTTTAAATAGTGAGATTTTAGCAAAGATGGATGTGTTTGGGAAGTAGTGAGCATACGACTGGATAAATGAGACTTGGGTTATACTGCACGAGATGTGTGAGAGTTTGTTTGAGGATGTTTTGATATAGTTTTTCTGTTGTTAAACGCGGCCTCCATTTACTTCAATTCATCAACACTTTTCTCCATGTTTTGATTCTCCGTTCACCGTGGAGGCATGAGAGAAAAACTAAGCTCTCTTCAAGGATTCAAGGTAACACGTGGTGAGTAACTGATATACAAATGGTCATTTCGTGGGTGAAGTTCATGTGGAACCCGTTTATGTGGTGTCTCTACATACAGTTGCTGTGTTTTGTGTGCAGTGTCGTGTTCACTCACGTTGACCACGGACTCTTTGGTCTGAGCCATGTCTGAGATGACGCCATCTGTGATCATCAGCAGCACGAAGTACTGCGAGCCGTCAGTCACTTCTGCAGCACACCTGCCATCATAACACACACACACACACACACACACACACACACACACACACACACACAAAGAAGTTAGGTTAACTGATCTATGTGAGTAGACATAAAGCTCAGCGTAACATCACGTTTCTGATGTGGTGATAGCGTCGACAGCAGAATGATTTCTGTCAGTTTGTTTGATGCATTTCACTCCCTGACTTTGTGCGACTCTTCTTGAGTTTCTTATGATCACTGCAGCCAAACGTGACTGAATTTGCAGACCTTTTTTATTTTGTGATAAATAGCAGTAATGTTCACAAATTGCAAAACCATAGGAAAGAATTAAAGTAAAGAAATGTGTTAAATTCAAGTAAGATTAAAAATGATCTTCAAAAGTTTTAGTGCACCTGAAGAGTTAAAGTATTTGCAGGAAAGTTGGGTTGTTGCGGTGCAGGTATTCGAACTGGACTTGTAACAGTAGTTCTGAATTGGGTAACTGTATGTGGTGTTTAGCAAACGTTTTGTTGGTGGATGAGTAAATGTTACCATGCACAGATAATGGGATCAGAAATCGGTTTGATGAAAACTGACAACAGTAATATTGGATCAGGCTCAAACAAAATTCTGAACTTATGTAACATCTCCAACACGTTCTCACTCCCAACTCGTCAAATACAGCAGCTTAGTCAGTATTTTCTTCTGTTTACTCTGTTACCGTCTATGAGGGATGCGGGATTGGTTTGTTTTCCGTGGTCATGCGAGTCTACTCTGGATGACGTATTGCCGGTGTGATGTATCCTGCGAGTTCTTTGCTTCAGCACCCCCTACTGTTTCAGGCTGCGTTTGATCTCACAGTGCTGATATCAGTCTGAACACAATAATACAGTAACTGTGTTTAAAAGGTATGTTTGAATCATTCTCAGTGATTCTGTACCCTGTAAAGATTCGTTATTCACCTGCTGATTCACACATAACAGAAACAGGCTCCACATCATTCATCTGAGCTTTACAATGGAACGTACATCACGCTCTGTAGGTAACTGTACAACCATCAGATACTACGATGGTTTTCTGAAGGTTGTTCAGTATGTGGATAGAAATGTTTAGTTGTTGTACGCTAAAGAGCAGCAGATGCAGAGTCCCCGCCAGCACAAGCTTCTCATAATATCCACATCATAATTTAGTCCACATAAAACAGTGTTGTATAATAGAATATTTTTTGTTCTACGCTGGCTGGTGTGTGTGTGTGTGTGTGTGTTGCTGGGATCCCAGCAGGTAGAAGGAAGACCTGCTGTCTGACTCACTGTTTGATTGGCTCACACTCTCAGTCTGGCCTGAGGCTGAGAGCAGCAAAATGGCAAACTGTCTCTCTCTCTGCCTGCCTTCCTGTCTGCTGGATTCCTCTCTGTCTGTCCTCCTGTCCGTCTCAACACCCGTCCCTCATGTTTCCTCTCTATTTCCTCTCTCTCTCTCTCTCTCTCTCATCACACACCTTCCTCTGCCATCCCCCCATCTCTCTCGCTCTCTCTGCAGAATAATGGTAAAAGTGTATCAACAGGTGAAACAGGGACACGCTGCGCTGTTTCCTCTCAAACTAAAGAACTGCAGTCATCTTCCCGTCTTCACCTCAGTTACCCTTTAGGAGCCACTGAGCCTCTCTCTCTTTATGGGAGGGGAAAATGTAAGTACAGACGACATGCATGTGCACAACAGAAGAGTTTCAGCTCTTCTGTTGTAAATGCTTCTGGTACAGGAATATTCAGCTCTCGATTTAACTAATTGATTACAGCACCAGTGCAATATTAGATGAATGTGTGATTCATGAAAAACCTTTTTTTCCAGCTTTACTGGAAGGAAAGAAAGAAATTGTATGACTTTTTTGTCCCTCCAAAATAACAAAAACAACTGGATAACATCAACAGAGCTGGAGCTTCAGATAACAAATCAACAGGTGCTTTGACTGAGGAGGATGGAGGGTCACTGCTAATGTTAGTCTAACTATATAAATATAAAGATAAAGCAGGTTTATGATGGACTACTCGAAGCTATAGAAGCATTTAGAGATCATGCTAAGAAAAAATACTGCATTAAGTGTTAAAGCTGAGACTTTTTGAACAATTCTAAAGGTGCTCAATACGATATCCAGATCATTAATATTGCAGCAAACAACTATTGTCTATGTAAAGATATACAGTAGAGGAGTAATGTCTACCTGAGCAGAGAATGAAGTCTCTCCCTCTGTGTGTGTTGTAATCAGAGCTTCTCCATGCTTTTACTGCATGTTCGTTCATGTGAGCGAGGCCCACTGGCTAGCTCACGGCCGCCGCTCTGCACTGCTCTCATACGGCCGTTACAGCTGATAACGCAGTCGTCGTTGACGGCATCGTCGCGGAAGTGTAGCACACATCCTCCGGTTCCCCCCCCCAGGTTAACACATTACATATATTCTTCTGTGACTTGCTATTCGATAAATAAATAAAGATATGTTATTCATGTTAATTAATGCATCAATTCATTTAATTTTTATCATAACGAGCAGTTTATATGTTGGCTGTATTCAATGTTGTGTTGGTCATTACTATAGAATGATTTATTGCTTGTGTTTAGTGAATAATACAGAAGATAAGGAAAAAAATATCACATAATGAATCACAATATTGGTCTAAAAAAAAATCACAATGAGATTATTTTCCCCAGGAACTAAGAACCTTTTGAGGAACTCATTGCGTTTCAACCGCAGGGATTAGGGTCTAAATTAAGTTCTGGGCACATTTTACCTCCCAAAAAGGCCCTGGTTTGGGGGTAGTACTTTCTGAAAGTACAGGATCTTTCGGGGTGGGGTTTACAAGGATGATCGTCGCTGATTGGTCAAACACACACAGAGCCGCTGCTGCAACTGATCCACATCATTTATAAAAGTACTCTAGTATTGATTTAGGATCGTTTTAGGACGAGGGGAGAACATTTGTCTTTGTTTGATAACATTAAAAGTAAAGTTAGGCTCTGCTGTCGGCTTCTCGATTCATTTTAAAAAAGACGGAGAGAAAAAGAGAGAGAGCTGAGAGGGCGAGCGGTAGAAGAAACAGACGCTGCTATGAACGAGATGTCATTTGCTTTTTCATATGTCAGCAGACTGATTTACCTAATCTTCGCAGGTCTTTAGACCTCTACGGAAACGCAGACAATCCTTTAATTCCTTGAAAAGTAGTCCAGGGACTAAAATTACCAGGAACTTCTTAAACCCGGCTAAAATGCAGACTCCTTAATCCGGGTTGTGTTTGTGAGTGTAGGCTGGTTACATGTTTCCAATAATAACATAAATAATATTTTCATAGACCGATAAGATAAACAGATAAACAGTCCAGCTTCTCTGCCCACAAAGACACACAACATGGCATCAGACAACACAGACAAAAGTTGGAACAAAAAAGCAGTAAAGACAATAATACGTGTAAACGCACTAACTGTTGGACAGAAGCAGCGTGTTTTTCATTGGCTGTGATAATATGATCATTGTTCCAGTAAGTTAAGAGTTGCTGCATGTGGCCGTGGATATTTATGTACATATGGATTATACCATGCATCTTCCTCCTCCTCCGCCTCTCTCCTGGTCTTCATCACTACTCTAAACCTCCCACATGGATGACAACAACAAAGGAGAGGTGGATGAAGAGGAAGGTAAGTAACAGGAAGTGATGGACCAAGATAAGGAAGAAGTGAAGGATGGGGAGTTTAATTGAGAAGAAAAGGAGAGACAACAAGAAATGGGAGGAAGAGAAGGAAAGCCAGGAAGTAGAGGAGAAGGAAGAAGTGTAGCAAGTTAGTGAGGAAGGTAGAGGGAGGAAGTCGAAAAGAAAAAGAGGGAAAAAAGTGAGCGAGGGGAGGAAAGTGCATCTGATGATCAGAAAGAAAAAATGATCTGGAGATATTGAAGAAAAAACAAGAATGACAGAAGAAAGTGAGTGAGGACAGGGAGAGAGGAAATAAAGTTTAGGAGCTTTGAAGCTCTCGAGCCCACAGCTGAACAACACAGCGCCGCTACACTCCATTTGATTATGCAACCACACTCACACGTAACTGGGACAACATTTTATTGTTTCATATGGGGGCTAAAAATACAATAGCAGGTAATAACCAGCCAAAATCCATTAAAAACTTAACACAGGCTGTACTCCAATAAAGTTTTATTGGTGAAATTTAATTTGCTTTTGAAAATAGCTTGTAGGATGATGTGCTGCAGGGTTCAGCAGGAAGACGAGGTTTGTTAACTTATTCCTACGTTTTTTATGTTGTTTGAAGCACTGACCTTGTGGGTGAAATGCTTGTTCGGGAAATAATAATCAGAAAATAATAAAGTGTGATGCATAAGGTTCAGATGCTTCGTGGGGCGACTGCATAAGCTGTTAAATGTAAGACAAAACGACAAAAGGCAAAAAGGAATTGGGCAAAAAATGCAAAAGAAACGGGCAACTTTTTCATCTCTCTGTGGTTGTTCTGTCTCTTTGTGGTTGATTTGTGCCTCTTTGTGGTTGTTTTGAGTCTCTTTGTGTTTTTTTTGTATCTCTTTGTGGTTGTTTGCATCTCTTAGTGGACGTTTTGCATCTCTGTGTGTTTTTTTTGCATCTCTTTGTGGTTGTTTTGTATCTTTGTGGACGTTTTGTGACTCTTTGTGGTTGTTTTGTGTCTCTGGTTGTTTTGCATCTCTGCGTTTTTTGCATCTCTTTGTGGTTGCTTTGCATCTCTTTGTGTTTTGTTTTTGCATCTCTTTGTGGTCATTTTGCATCTCTTTGTGGTCATTTTGCATCTCTTTGTGGTCGTTTTGTGTCTTTGTGGACGTTTTGTGTCTCTCTGTGGTTGTTTTGCATCTCTTTGGAGGCTTTGAGACTCTTTGGGGTAGTTTTGAATCTCTTTGTGATTGTTTTGCATCTCTTTGTGGTGATTTCTTTGTCTCTTTATGGTTGTTTTTTGCATCTGTGGTTGTTTTGTGTCTCTCTGTAGTCGTTTTGAATCTCTTTGTGATTGTTTTGCATCTCTTTGTGGTGATTTCTTTGTCTCTTTATGGTTGTTTTTTGCATCTGTGGTTGTTTTGTGTCTCTCTGTAGTCGTTTTGTGTCTCTTTGTGATTGTTTTGCATCTCTTTTTGGACATTTTGTGTCTTTGTGGTTGTTTTGTGTCTCTTTGTGGATGTTTTATATCTCTTTGTGGATATTTTGTGTCTCTTTGTGGATATTTTGTGTCTCTTTATGGTAGTTTTGCATCTCTTTTTGTGGTATTTCCCTAACTTAAGTGAGTAGTTTTAGTCGCCTAAACGTAAAAGATAATTAGGGTTTATTCTAACATTATTTATTCAGTCATTTCAAATCAGAAATTTGAGTTACTATGGTGTTGTCATTCCAGACAGAGTCTAAGCCCCCAGCAGTAAAACCACCGGGGCTCTGTGTATGTGATCTAAAGGGGCTGGCATATTTTACAGAGCAGGGTATCATTAACCTTTACGGTGACACTGACATGCTCTATGGGGAGCACCGAGTGCCTCCGTACCTGTAACCCTGCTCTCCCCTAAACACTGCAACTGAATACAGCTTTATGCTGGAATCAACAATGTTTGTGTTAATCTGAGCTGGTCACGGGTCAAGGAGAAGTCATCAGCCTGGCTGTTTACATTTTGGCACATCGGCATCATGGGGAGTCATGCTCCTTTAGCTTCTAGCACTTCCTGTTGGCACTGTACAGACAACTCAACAAGTCTGAATCTGATGAGTATGAGACAAGATCTGAAATTATAAGGAGCGCCTTTTTCTATGATTTCCAAACGGATTTATGGACATTGATTCTGAATGATTGGAAAAGAGTTGGGAACACTGGGCTGGGTTTTTAGGTTGAATAATTTAAAAAATCCAGCGTACTCTTAACTGGTTTCAAAACATTACCCATCCTAGCTTTAAACAAGAAAACTCCACAGGGTTTCTTTTAAAATCAGAAACTGTCTGGAAACACATTAAATGTAAACAGTGATTTCTCTACAAAGACAGAGATGATTGACAGACCGTCTCTGTGAGCGGCTCATCACGTCTCCTTCTTTCTGCCATCAAGTCACCTCGGGTACTTTCTTTGTATTCATGACATGCATACATAAACAGCTGATGGCGCAGGAGAAGTCACACAATGCATATGAAACTCATGTAAATTAGCAGAGTTTATGTATGAGGGACATTATGTATGAGTGTGTATGAAGCCATATGTTTGTGAGTGTGCATGATTATGTGACACATATAGTACACGTGTGCACAAGTAGATATGTCTCTTTCTGTATGTGTGTGTGTGTGTGTGTGTGTGTGTGTGTGTGTGTGTATCCCTCACCGAGCCACCTGGTTGATGACAGGAGCGAAGTTGGTCGGGCCATACAGCTGAACACTTCGCAGGCTCTGGAAGTAAGCCTCTAGTACGCCCTCGATGCCCACACAGTTTGGGTTTTCTGAGTTTGAGTTCTGCAACAGAGAAAAAAACATTGAACCTAGTGAAAGGAAACCAAACCATCTTGTTTTGATTAAATCTATTTCTCAATACACATGGTGAATGTGCCAACAGCTGAGTGAGTATTCACTGCACCTTTAAGCTGTCCTTGAATCCAACCCTCACCCAAGCAAAGAGCAGAACCTCAGCAGCATGACCCGGCCTTATATCTACTGTACATGGTATCTGCTTAGGATAAACTACAGTGCCACTGGCTTGATAAGCAGTTCCGCTCAGTAGTACACGGTCTGTGTACTGAGCTGGAGGTTCATTGACTTTATCCCAGTCAGGCTTGCTTTTTGATATAGACTCACATCTCTCTAGTTCTGAGAGATTCTGGTCCATGTTGACACGATAGCCTCACACAGTTACTCCAGATTTATCGGCTGCATATTAAAGGCTCAGGAATGAGGGAATGTTTGAAATGACTTTCCCGAGCCAAGGTCAAACCCTTTTTTTTTTTTATCACCGTCGCACATCTGGGTGTTCCTGAAGTGGATATGGATGTCGGATTGTCAGTTTTGAAAAGTTACAGAAATCGTCGGACTTAGCAGCAAATTCAAACACACCAGATGTTAACATATAATCTGTATCTAGATACATTATCTGGATAATGACCTCCAACCCACGGGCATTTGCATTGACAACTGTTATTAAAAGGCATCCTCGTTGTCTCGATTCTGCCCACAGAGTGATCAAATCTCAATATGCAAATTAGTTAGGCAGAGCTGTCAACAATCATGGCACGCTCCCATGTCAAAGGAAGCAATGCATTCATTTATAAATCCAGTTTTGCAAGGGAAGACTTCGTCCGTTTGAGGTTTGGTAACTACTTGCAGCTTTTACTAGGCTTGCTTAGGCAAGCAGGAAAAGGCGGAGTTAGGTGACCACTCAGCTTTCTGGGTGGATTGTTTTCCTAAGAATGTGGCGCTGCCGTATGGATTAAATTGACATCTGGCAAACCTGAGATCCAATCACAATGCAAGCTAGACCTCCAGATGTGGCCTAGTATTAACATGCATTTTTCCAGATACAGATAACAAGTTAATGCCACGTATAGATGGGGTATCAATGTTTTAAGTCAAATACATCACATTTCTCCCCCATTCTGATGTTTGCTCTGAACAGTAACTGAACCTCTTGACTGTGTCTCCGTGCTTTTATGCACCGAGTTGCTGCCACATGATTGGACAACTAGATATTATTGAGCCACTGTACAGGTGTACCTAATTAAGCATTGTATCCTCATACAACGGTTCGCAAGATATCTTACGAAAAGTTGTTATTTTTCGTGCACTTTCCTACGAATGTCCAGCAAGACGAGCAATCAGTGCGCTTGCGGTGTTAAGCCAATAAATCTACCTAGGTAGGTTTAGGAAAAGATTGTTGTTTGGATGAAAATAACTATGGAAGTGGCGTTACTTTAACACGTAAGTTAATTGACATATACGTTAATGTTGACTTCTGGCCTCACACGGGGCACCAATATCGGTCTCCTTGGTGAAAGTCTGGTGTTTTTAGACCCACCCTGACGTCCTCCCTACACAGACTTTTGACGCTCTTTATACTTCCTGGCTCACGATTAGGTGGATTACATACAAACGTGGGTTATATAAGAATTATAGTGCATTACTTTTCGTAGCTACAAACAGTGCATGAGAACAGCCTGAATTAAGTGGCCACTGAGTGTTTGCTCCTAGAAAGACCCAAAGTTTTGAATCAACAGAATCAACTGGCTTGAAACTGTCATATGTCATAAACTACAGGATATATTTTTCATGTGCTGTATGTCCAAAAAGCACCTGTGCTTTGAATTCTCACAACTTATATGAATTTTCACTTGTGACATTTCTGTGTTGCACTCGTCTAATTTAATTTAGTTTTTCTTAATTGTTTTCTGCTATTTTCTTGATTTTATGAATTGTACCTTGTTCTTTTTCTTTATAATCTCATTATTACTTGACGCGTTGTCGATATTGTCCTTGCTACATTCATGCCAATGAAGCATATTGAATGGAATTGAATCACTCTGACACTTCAGCGTTGTTGTGCCTGAACTATTCAGCTCTCCAGACGAGCATTCATCAAATCTGTGAGAAACTGTTTGAGCTCCTTCTTCAGTGAAAAAGAAAATAAATTACAGGAGAGAAAGATCTCATTTCTCAAAAAGTAATAATAACTCACATCTTAACCTTCTTATTTTTAACAAAACCCCAAACACAAAGTAGTGTCTTTTAGATTATTTTTCACTCCTCTCAATGCAGCACACATCCATCTATTCACCCCCACAATACGTTTTCAAGGCAGCCAAGGTCAATTATCTGCTCCTGAGAATTAACGCTCTCTTGCTTTTATGTAGATAAATAGATCGTTTCTATCTTATGAATTTAATATGATGAACTTGAGGGCCACAGAAAGGGCAAATAACACTGAATAATGGATTCAATAAAAATAATGGACCAGGTTGCTCATTAGTTTCAGTAACTTTAAAGGTGCGTTTCAGACACAAGCGAAGCTAATTTTAGCCTCCTAATCCTCCTGCCAGGTTTAAATTTGAAATCTTCTCAAATAGTGAGTAAGACTGCGATAATAATGTTTCTATGAATACTAAATTTAGTTTTTCAACTTATGGCATCTGGAGCTGTCACCCCACCATCCACAATCTGTGAGTAGCTCCTACATTTCTGCACTGGATGGCATTTTATCGCAATTTTAATCTGCATGCTGGCATTTGAATACTTTCATTTTTGTTATTTTCAACTGTGAACTTCAGACATAACTTGAATAGAATCATCATCCAAAGGCAGCTTAAGTGTTTGTTTACCACAGTGAAGGTCCCCGCTGGATTTTCTTTGCATTGTATTACTCATATTCAGATTGTAGAAAAACATTTCTGTGCTGAAAAGAGTAGAATTATGAATACAGCATGCCTCCACATCCACAGAACATGAACATGATAGTCAGCTGCATATCACCTGATTTTGTTTTAGATTGTCTACTTACTTTTTACTGCCCTTTATGACAGTTCGCATATACGACACTGGTCACTAACCTTACAGCTGTCGTTTTGTATAGTACCCTATATTTATAGACTGTCTTTTAATGCATCGTGTATGTGATGGGGAGTTGCAAACTCAATTCCGTTGTACCTGTACAATGACAATAAAGGAAATCTAATCTAATCTAATCTAATCTAATCTAATTTCACTTTTGTAGATCATTCATTCAATCTTTATTTAATCTCGATAGATCATTGAGAGCAAGCTCTCATTTACCATGATGTTGAGAATATACAGCACATAATAAATACAAAATAGATACAAGAAAAGTCAATCAATGAAACTATTTAAAAGCAGTTTAAAAGCGACTGCAGACTGGGGTGAAATGGTT
Source organism: Sebastolobus alascanus (assembly GCA_916701645.2). Taxonomy (NCBI): domain Eukaryota; kingdom Metazoa; phylum Chordata; class Actinopteri; order Perciformes; family Sebastidae; genus Sebastolobus; species Sebastolobus alascanus. The sequence continues at coordinate 54,833 of CAKAOJ020000363.1, forward strand.
GGTTATTAAGGATTTAGACCAACGGATACAAATGTACGATGTAATGGTTACGATTCAATATATTGCGATACTGTAAGTAAGGCGATATATTGCGATTTTTTGTATTGACTGAGTTCATCTTTGCAAGTAAACTATTAATTAAAAATCAATAGTGTTTTTGTCAACAATTTATGTCTCTTTGTGGACGTTTTGCATCTTTTTGTGGGCCTTTTGTGTCTGTTTTTGGTTGTTTTGCATCTCTGTAGATGTTTTGTGGACGTTTTGTGTCTCTTTGTGGTTGTTTTGTGTCTCTTTGTGGTTATTTTGCATCTCTTTGTAGACGTTTTGTGTCTCTTTGTGGAAGATTTGAATCTCTTTGTGGTTGTTTTGTGTTTCTTTGTAGATGTTTTGTATCTCTTTGTGGTCGTTTTGCATCTTTGTGGTTGTTTTGCGTCTCTTTCTGGTTGTTTTGCATCTCTTTGTGGTATACAATAAAAGTAAATATATAAGTTTACTTTTTTTAAGCAATCAGAGCAGTGGGATCTGCATTTGCATTGATCACAGTCCCTGTAACATCCAAACATCACAGCTCTACTTTGAGAGGACACAAACAAACACTGAGAGGGAGCAGAGATTTGCAAATTAAATAAAGTATTGACTGAGTTATTCTTTGCAAGTAAACTATTTATCAAAAATCAATACAGTGTTTTTGAGAATCGTTACGGTATCACAAAACATAATATCGCGATATTCTATTTTTTTTTTTTATATTTTCTTATACCCCCACCCTGGACAGGTCGCCAGACTATTGCGGCGCTCCCATTACAAAGAATTTAAAAAAGACAAAAAGGTGTACGTAGCGGTTGTGGCGGTTGCTTGCCATCGCCTGCGGTTGACTTTGTCAATAATGAGGTTATTGCGACAGTCCGACTAATGTAGTGCCTGAGACAGTGCTATGTTTTGCTCTAAAACCAGATTGTTCTCTTGGTTATTTACCAATGATTCCTGGGTTTTCGCTTAGGCATGATAGCTTGGAGATTGGTCGGAAATTATTGAAGTCACTTCTATCCCCATTATTAAAAATACCATATGTCTGTGTTTCTTTAGCAGTGACCTGCTGTTGACGGCTAATCATCTTCTCTTTTTCAAAGGCAGGTTTTCACACACACACACACACACACACACACACACACACACACACACACACACACACACACACACACACACACACACACACACACACACACACACACACACTGAGACTTTCTGTTATCTCTCTCCAACATTACTTTTTAATTATTCCCCCTGAGACGAAGGTTTCTCTTTAATAATATGGATTTCTTTAAAGTATCAAAAACAGTTAATTAAGCGCTAACACTGCGCAGAGTAAATCAGTGTCAAATAACCCTCATTGAAAGACAAATATTTGATCTAATGTCCTTGTGAAAGAGAGACCGCTTCAAGGTACATTTACTCTTAATTTATTGCAAAAGTGAGCTATTTAAAATTGCATATGTTCTTTGTTATGAGTTAATATATACAAGTGCTGCTGGTTAATTCATTATTCTGACCTTTTATCTGAACCAGGGACGTGTCTATTAAAGAGGCTTTCTGTACAAAGCTTCACTTTCTCACTTTATAGACATAAACAGAATACTTCTACACAGGTTATTTCCTCAGACACTAAAACTTTACATTTGATGAATTCAAGATGTGCTTCACGCAGTTTCCAAACAATAGTCTCCTAATTAGAGTTGCCTTAGCATGACACGGCGCCGGGATTTGTCACGCTGAGGTGAACTCTAATTGGGAAAGCTGATTGAGCGGCCCGCTCGCATTGGAAAGGAGCAAAGTTGTAGAAAGTGATGAATCTAGACAAGCCGGGTGCAGACGCTCTCGTCCACCGCTGACTTCTGACTGGGAGGGAACCAGGGAGGATCATGGGATTTGACAAAACTGATTGAAAACGACAGTTTCAGGTCAGAGAAAAAAAAATCCTCCAGTCCACTAATGAAAGGCCTGAGGCGTGTCATTGAGATGTTTACACCCATATGAAAAGATCTGGCCATATTATTATTATTATCGTCTTAAAAGGACGCCCACTAATCTCATCCTGCAGCCTTGGAGCAGCACCAAATATAAGACTCTCCTTTTTTATGTCCGTCTCACCCACTTTTCTCCTCATTTCCTCTAAAGTAACTGTCCTGGGAGACACTCGTCTGTTGCTTTGCTTTGCTAATTGCTATAGTTTCCTATCCTATTGGCTGAAGCGGAGCATCAAAATGTTTCTCTATTCTTTCTCACACCATCAAACATCTTTTCTCTCGATGTGCAGCGTGATTCAGTGTTTTCTTCCTCCCACCTTTAGTTCCTTCCCTCTGCCTCAGTCATCCTCTTCACAAGACTACTCCACCATGTTGTGGGTTTATGTAACCTCTACTTTCATTGACTACGTTTACATGCATCACTAATATTACACTATTATTAATATGACAATATTCCGTCAGTCGATTAAAATATTTAATCGCGACTAATTAACAAATTAATCCCACATTTTTTATCTGCTCAAAATGTACCTCTAAGGGAGATTTGTCAAGTATTTAATACTCGTATCAACATGGGAGTGGACAAATATGCTGCTTTATGCAAATGTATGTATATATTTATTATTGGAAATCAATTAACAACACAAAACAATGACAGATATTGTCCAGAAACCCTCACAGGTACTGCATTTAGCATAAAACAATATGCTCAAATCATAAAGTGGGCACGTCTGTAAAGGGGAGACTCGTGGGTACCATAGAACCCATTTTCATTCACATATCTGGAGGTCAGAGGTCAAGGGACCCCTTTGAAAATGGCCATGACAGTTTTTCCTCGCCAAAATTTAGGGTAAGTTTGGAGCGTTATTTAACCTCCTTCGCAATAAGCTAGTATGACATGGTTGGTACCAATGGATTCTTTAGGTTTTCTAGTTTTATATGATACCAGTATCTTCACTCAAATTAGTGGCGTTAGAACAAATTTAAAAAGTTTGACAGCCTTACGTTAGATTTATGTGAAGAGATTTGTGTGAAATTTTCATAATTAGCATATGAATTCTTGAGTCATGGCCAAAAAACGTGTTTTGTGAGGTCACAGTGACCTTTGACCACCAAAATTTAATGAGCTCGTCCTTGAGTCCAAGTGGACGTTTGTGCCAAATTTGAATAAATTCCCTCCAATGGTACCGGCAACCCGAAAACATAATGCCTCCGGCCACGGCTGCAAAAACAAACCGATTAGAGACGTTTTAAGTGGAAAGCACTCAAGTCCAGTCCACAGAGGGTTCTTCCAAAGTCAGTGTCCAACATGAAAACGTCTCTCACACTAATGGACCGTGTTACTGGTGCACACAGGAAACTGCTTTCTTGCTCCTTTTTGGCTTTACAGAGTGTTTGATTTGATTTATATTTGGCCAAAGTCAGCCTTGAAGAAAGTCCAAAAGCGAAGCGGGGCTCTACATCAGTGGGCAGCGAGACGTGACATCTAACAGATGGACACATTTCACATCCTGACAGTGATTCAGTCAGAGCTGACACAAGTCAGATATCAACTAGAATTACCGCCTCGCGGTTATATGTCTCCGCTAACAAGTCAAGTAGCAGTTTACATCCATGTCTGTCCGAAATGGCATCACTAGGTATGTTGTTGATGTATTAATCGACGATTGATTAATTAGTTGTCAAGAATTTGATCAAGCATGTAAAATATAATCGATCTACTACCAAATAAATTAAATATGAACAATGTCTAGTAACACATTATGCGGCGCTCATTCTCTTTAATTGTCTCTTCTCTCAGTCCAAAAGTCAAAATTTATTGAAAAAAGATACTAACATGTTTTTATCTAACGAAATATTCGGCTTCAAACCATATCTGTTGGCGTTTAATCTTTCAAAAACAACATTCACTGCTGTCAAAAATAGTATTTTCCCCGGCACGCACCTGTTTTAACAGCAATCTAACAGCACCGAGAACAACAAGAGGTAGAAATCTGAACACTGAGAGTCTGAGATATTTGTTCTATTCTCTTGTTGCAGCGTTACATTCTGTTGTTTTTGAGCGTCTTTCCTATAAAACTAGGCAGAGATGTATAGCGGAGATTATTTTTAGTTGGTTACCTGTTAGTTTTCGTATCGATTTTAAAATTCTTTTATTAGTTTATAAGTTACTACATGGCCGTGCACCAGACTACCTTCAAAGCAGAACAGAAACATCTGGTGATGCTGCTTTCAGCCGCTGGAACGACCTTCCAGAGGAACTGAGAGGAGCTGAAAATATTGATAGTTTTAACAGTAAACTAAAAACCCATCTATTTAGTCTGGCTCTTAGGTAGTGTTTTATAATTTTATGGTTTAATGTTTTCTATTGTTTATACTTATTTTATTTATCATTATCATTATAGTGTTTATTTTACTCTATTTTATTTAATCAACATTTTATTGCTGATCAATATTATCTCTTTTATTTTATTTTATTAAAATTTCATATTTTAATACAATCTGCTTATTTTCATAATTTTTATTTATTTATTTTATTGTTATTTTTATTTACTTGAATTTTTTTATCTTTTATTATCTTAAATACCCATCTCTTATTGCTTTCTTATTCATTGAACTTTTATATTGGTTGTTTCGGTGTGCATTAGTCTCTAAATCCATTTTTAACATTCTACATTTTTGTCAATCGTCTGTCCAGCACTTTGAATTGCATTTGACTTGTTTGAATGGTGCTGTATAAATAAAGTTTGATTGATTGATTGATCGTATTCAGTCCAAAAGCAGAAGTACCTATTTAATGAGTATCACATAATGTCTCTTACCAGAGGGAAGGCGTGGGAGATCTTGCCGTCCGGGGGAAGTTTAGCTCCAAAGCCGTACGCTGGGAAGAGTTTGTCACTGTCGTAGTCCTGGATGATCTCCCCAACGGCCTTCAGAGCCATGGCGTACGCATTCATCTGGTACGGACTCATGTAGTGCAGCGAGGTGGGCTGGGACGGGTTACCTGGAGAGAGAAGCACCGCCACACCCAACACACACACACAACACACACACACACACACACAGAGAGGGATTAGAAGAATCACAGGGCAACATTAACACAACCAGAGAATCAAGATTATGGTAAATACATCACTGAAGTTAATTAAATAATTCTATAATACTGGCAGGATGAGCATGCAGACATGACACAGGAAGTTTTGAGGGAGATTTTATTGTGAATGTAAACCCCTGCATTCACAATAAATATATTCTAAGCAAATCTGTCATACGTGCAGTGACAATCATGTGTTGTAGAAATATTACAAAGAGGAGAATTCAGTCCACGACTAAAGTAATAACTGTAACAATCACAAAGGTTTTCTCTGAACAACAGATGTGAGGACATTTGCTGCATGCACAGAGACGTAAGGCGGTCCTACCGTTGGATGCTGTGAAGTCTATGGCCACAGTGAAATTGAGTTGTGTCCTGGTGGGAGATTGAGCACATCAGTATCATTCAAAGCAGAGATGTGAGGACTGTGCCAGTACCTCCAGATGGGAGAAACATTTACAGATGTCCAGAGTGAGAAACTCATCAACAGCTCACGAGGCAGGGGATCTGCACCATGATTCACACAATACAGTCTCTAGCAGTGCTTTCACGTTCCAAAAAAGTGATGAAAAACACTGTTTTGTACTCTTATATATATATATATATATATATATATATATATATATATATATACGCTCTGTATTCTGTACCTGCTTTGGGGAAACAACGGTAAGCTCATTTGAGATTTGTGTTCATGCTTTGCAGGCAGCCACTGATGTGAAATTATAAAAAAAATCGACTTCCAGATGAACTTGCAGCTTAGATCACAGAGGTACGATACGGCGTATTAGGGCCACCATAGGTAAAAAGATATAATAATCATGGAGCTGTGGGCGGGGAGTAATATTCAGAGATAAAACAATTTTTCCGAGATTATGAAATCGTAAATTTCTGCGAAAAGAACGTGGATATTCTCTTTGATTGAAGCGTCAAATTTACGAGAAAAAAATCACAAATTTGCGAGATGATAAAGTCATACATTTACAAGAACAAAACTCGGAAAAATAGTGGAGTGCAAAAAAAAAGTTGTAATATTACGAGAATAAAGTCATAACTTTACGAGAAAAAAAGTCGTAATATTAAGAGAATAAAGTCATAAATTTACGAGAAAAAAGTCGTAATATTACGAAAATAAAGTCATAACTTAATAAGACAAAAAGTTGTAATATTAACAGAATAAAGTCATAAGTTTACCAGAAAAAAAGAAAATAACACGTAAAATTACTACTTTATAATATTATGTCTTTATTCTCATAATACTACGACTTTATTCTCGTAATATTATGACTTTATTCTCATAATATTATGACTTTATTCTCGCAATCTCAGATTTATTTTTTTTTCCTCAATGTGGCTGTAATACTCCGTCATACTGTCGTACCATAGAGCTAAAACAATGATAAATAAAAATGAAAATGTAAACAAAAAACAGTTATTCATTTCCATTTTTAAAAATCCACAGGGAGCCACTGAAGAGAGGCTAAAGAGCCGCATGTGGCTCCGGAGCTGCAGATTACAGACCCCTGTTCTAGACTCTTTGGAAGAAATATTTTCTTTTTTCAGAATAAGGGCAAAAAACTGAATATTTTGTGAATGTAAACTTACCCTCCTCTGATGAAGTCGACAAACGTGCATTCTGACTCCACTTTGAAAGACAGCAGAGTCACCTTGAAGCGGGAGAGGGAGTGAAAGAAGGAAAACAGGAAGAGAACAGAAGACAGAGGACAGAGATGGATCACAAGGAGGCATCATAGCAAACACCATCCGTTTACTGCTCTGACATGTGACGGCTGCTTGATGAAACACACTCCGGCGGGTCTTACCGTCCCTGAATTGACGTATTTCTTCTTCTTGCCTTTCTTTTTAGGATTCAACACCTTGACCACAAGACAGGAAACAAGAAATTAGTTTCTGTCGGAGCAGAAGCGTGTAGTTATTCGGTGCATGTCTGAGCTCCTGTGACTGGATGTCAATAATATATTGTCCTCAGATGAGGGCTGGAATTTATAACAAAAGAAACATTACTCAAATGAATAATATATAACGCTGTGAAGGAAGTATCGATGTTGTTGCAAGTTCCCAAAACAATGCTATATTATTTTTTCATACGCATTCAGGAAACTAAAGTTTTGGACCAAGTATTGGATTCCTTTTTAATTACCTGCTGACCAGGTTGTTCAACTTATTCCTTCACTATTATTGTATTTTACCTCATAAACATTGAACTGGCTTTGGCCTCTGGACAGTTCTCTGTAGCTGGTGGTGAACTCTCCGATGAAGTCGTGACTGGAGGAACGATTGATTTAGACAGAAACACACACAGAGACAAGAGAGAGGAAAACAGTTATAGTACATCAGAAACATGATGCCCAATTATCTGTCCTACCTGTGTGTTTTAACAAAGAACAAAGTCACTCAAGAGAGAAAACACATCAAAAGTTGAGGAAGCAAAACAAAGAAAGTCTTACTCAACTAAAGACCTTTGCACAACAAGTCCGAATGCCTTTTTTTTTTTATACACACAAAAACCTTGCACACTGACGTGCTTTATTATTATCTTTGTTGCGAAAATTCGCAATACAAGACAAAACTGAATTAATTACGTGGGTGCGATGGATAGTGCTGGTCCCCAAACGGGGCTAATGAATGAAAGACATTAGTGAGAAGTTATCGTTTAGCTGCTGAGAGCACAATCACTGCTGTCTAATCTTTCTTACATCCTGTGTTTTGTGATCATCCCCGATCCCAAACGGTTCTGCAATCACCTGCCACAAACTTTAAAAAATCTGTTAAATTCTGCATCTCTGTATTCTTTTATTTCTTCATCGTAAAGTGCTTTGTGCTGTGAGACAAAGTGAATGTTTATGATAACGTTTGCACGGACGGTGGCTCTGAGTGGTCAAACAACCCTCTTTTGGCTTTTGACAGATGCGAAAAAACGCAGAAAATCGAACCTATTCCGAAAACTTTAATGACGGACGAAAATGTCGGAGTCAGTGTGTAAACGTGATTGATGTGAGGTTGTATTTATTTTAAAATATGCGACAGTATCGGACGAAAAATCTGGACTTGGTGTGCAAAGGCCTTAACACCCTAACACACGATTCTTTCGACTAATTGATTTAATCAACAGATTTCTCAGTTCCTCCACAAAGAATCACACTAAAGCACCATTTTAAATCTTGTATTTACCAGAGATGTGCTCATAAATTTCTTGGAAATAAGTCATTCAGCATGACAAAAAGCATAAAAAACGACTAATGGACTAAAGAAAACTTAGTCGACTAAGACCGAAACGACCAAAGTCCGTATGTCTCGTCCGAATCAGAGTGAAATTGATACTTTTGGTTTGTTTTCTATTTAGTCTGGTTCGGTTTCATAGTGCACTAATTAAAGAGGATCAAATAAAACAATAATTTGCAGAGGGGCGTATACAAAGGAGTCATCTTTTTTGTCTTAAGAGCTGCCACTTCTATGCAGGAAATCACAGACTTCAATACGTTGCTGTCAAAGTTTCTTTTACTCAGCACTGATCTACTCTGCTCACGAATCCCTTCTCCTCCAGTTTATCTTTAATGACTTTATAAACGTTACTATTTTTGTGGACTTTATCGTATTCTGTAAGTTCTCTTTGTCCCAGATGTCAAGCAAACATCAGACTGCAGAAGTCTCCTCCTCCTGCGAGAGGAAGTCTCCGACCGGTTGTTTCGGTCCACACCAGAGTACGATTACTGCGTTCACAACCACCCAAACAAACCGCACTAGAAGTTGAACAGCACCAGAGTTCGATTAAAACGGACTAAATATCTGTCTCTTTAGCTGCTAAATGCTCCACTATGTTCACCAGCTAGTCTCTAACAGTGTCCGTCTGCTGTTCGGTGCTGGACGGGTAGAGTACGGTGGCTTTATCGAGGCGTTTTATCTGAGAACACCTTCCTGCTGTTGTTGGAAGCGAGGTGAGACTGGAGGTTCAGCTGATGCGTCAGTTCTAGTCCCACACAGGTTATAAATAACATAAACCTATTTCACTTTAAAAACCTCTTTCTGCCCAGGATGACATTTTAAATAAAGTGTGACTCTCACTGAGCGTGAACTTTAAAACACTTATTTGTGGATAGCCAAGAAAGTCTGAAATAGCACGATGTGAGTCCTGACCAGCTTCTCCAAAGAGGATCTTTTTTTTTGTCCAGGTGAAGCAGAATTAAAACGTGTGACGATATATACCCAACATCCCAAATATGCAACACAAGGAGTAGAAGATGACTCTTATCATGTTACCGTACCACATTATGCAGGTGTTGTAACATAAAGAGCAACAGGAAAGTTGAAACACTTCATTTCCTGCATTCTGGTCAATTTTTATGCACTAATTATTTGGTGGAAATGTCTTCTTAATTTTTGGTTTTGATTTACTACACTTTCATCTTTCATCATCTGATTTGGATGAGATGTAACTGTGCAAAACATTTAAAAATGCTCCATTCAGATGATGACTCGACCATCTACTAATACTAGTTGACTGATAATGTCCTGGGTAATCTATTAATCTAACTACATATAGAGCCTGCCTAGCTCATAATAAAGCAGAATTTGCCTGTGATTTCACTACTTCCCCAGTGCACGGTCAGTGCACTTGATCTGTGCCAGAATGAAAATCTGGCCCTTAAATCTCCTCCTTGTTGAGAGGATCCCTCAGAGAAAGAAGGTTTTCAGGAGTTCAGCACATGATTTTTTCATCTCCGTCCCCTCCGGCTGTCATCAGACTGGTAAATATCAAACTCCCTGCATGCCCTCGGATCATCTCTGCATCCAAATATATCACCACCTGAAGCTGTGCACGACACCAACGGCTGCCTGTGTAATGCTGATATTTAGAGGGGAATCCTCAAGGAGCAAACAACCAGTTCATCTCCCAGCGGGGGGAAAAGGAAGGAGGATGAAATGTAAGGACGGGGGAGGAAGAGAGGAAACATTAACAAAGCTATAAGGTTTAGATGAGACAAAAGAAGAGAGGGAAGTGTAGGCAGTTTGTTAATGTAATTCTTGCATGTGGATATGATCGCTGATATAAGCGCTATATATCGCTATATATAGATATATATACAGCATATATATATAGCGATATACAGCGATCTGCCCAGGATGACATTTTAAATAAAGTGTGATTTTTTTTTGCCATGTGGATAGCCAAGAAAATCTGAAATAGCACAGTGTGAGTCCTGACCAGCTTCTCCAAAGAGGATTTTTTTGTTGTCCAGGAGAGGCTGCATCAAAACGTGTGACTATATATAACCAACATCCCAAATATGCAACACCAGGAGTAGAAGATGACTCTTGTTCAGTTGGATTGGAGTCACAGCCTTGTGTAACACTTCTATGTAAGAATGCAAGGATTCACACAGTGACCATGTCCATTGGTTTGTGGACTAACGTTTAGAATGTATATATATATATATATATATATATATATATAGTGTATATCATATATATATATACACTGATCAGCCATAACATTAAGACCACTGAGAGGTGAAGTGAATAACATGTATTATCTTGTTACCATGGCACCTGGCAGTGGGGGGGATATATTAGACAGCAATGGGACTTTTTGAACTTTGAACTTTGTGTTGGAAGCAGAAAAAATGGGCCAGCGTAAGAATGTGAGCGACTTTGACGAGGGCCAAATAGTGCTGGCTAGACGACTGGGTCAGAGCATCTCCAGAACTGCAGCTCTTGTGGGATGTTCCCGTTCTGCAGTGGTCAGGACCGACCAAAAGTGGTCCAAGGAAGGAAAACCGGGGTCAGACCCGAGGCTCATTGATGCACGTGGGGAGCGAAGGCTGGCCCGTGTTGTCCGATCCAATAGAAGAGCTACTGGAGCTCAAACTGCTGAAAAAGTTAATGCTGGTTCTGATAGAAAGGTGTCAGAACACACAGTGCATCACAGTTTGTTGCGTATGGGGACCGGTCAGGGTGCCCGTGCTGACCCGTGTCCACCGACAAAAGCGCCTACAATGGTGCACGTGAGCATCAGAACTGGACCACGGAGCAACGGAAGAAGGTGGCCCGGTCTGATGAAACATGTTTTCTTTTACATCATGTGGATGGCAACGAGTTGGAGGTGTTGACTCGGCCTCCAAATTCTCCAGATCTCGATCCAACGGAGCATCTGTGGGATGTGCTGGACAAACAAAGTCCGATCCACGGAGGCCCCACCTCGCAACTTACAGGACTTAAAGGATCTGCTACTGACGGCTTGGTGCCAGATACCACAGCAGACCTTCAGAGGTCGAGTGGAGTCCATGCCTCCACGGGTCAGCAGGACCTACTGAATATTAGGCAGGTGGTCATAATGTTATGGCTGATCGGTGTATTGCCTCCATATAAAAGCGGGATGCCACAGCGGTAATGGTGGCTTGTGTTCTTCTGCCTTCAGCTCGTCTATATGTAGCACTGAGGTGAGAAAAGACTTCATTGGCATCGCTGCGTTCAGTTTAATCTTCTCTGTGTGAAAGGCAGCACAGTCTCTGGCAGAATCATTACACAGGAGTTTATTTTGACACGATCATGTCCCTATTTTAAAGTTAAAGCCTGAAAATCTCTGACAATAGCTTGTCGTCAAAATAAAAGTTCCTCGCCGTGATGCGCTGGAAGACGAGACAAAACAGAACAAACTGACTGAGATTTACTGCGTCAGACTGCAAGACAAACATTTACTTTTACTCTCCTTGTGTCTTGCAGAGAGGGATTTGAAAATCTGGGGGCTGGGGATTTATAGAAAAATACCACAAGAATTTCAAGTGAATGCTAACTGAAATTTATGGAAAGCAGTAAGACAAGGCCAGACAGCCTGAAACCCCCCCCCCCCCCCGAGGTATCCAGTGAGCCCCTACAGTAACCCACTGTCAGCGAGGAGGAGACGCTACGTCGGTACGGCGGTCAGCGCTCATTAACCCCGACCTCCTGTCCACTCAGACGCAACCTTTCACCTCAGGGTTGTTTTTGATTTATTACCCAGCGTGTGCCAGGCGGGTGGAGCCGTCCATCAGCTCTATTACCTAATAATAAGACTGAACCCCCCACCCTAACCCCCCACGGGTCACACAGAACAAAGTGTGATATTTCAGGGATTCAATCTGGAGCTGAAAATGAATCAAGGAAAAGAACAAAAAGAAAGAGAGATATAGGGAGCGTGAGAACTTACCTCCCGTCTCTGTCCCAGTCGTATACGTCCACTTTGACCGTCCTGGGGGGAGGTGAGATGAGGGAGGGGGAGGAGAGACAGACAGGTGAGAATCACGGAGAAGAGGAGGAAGAGTGAGAGGGTGAGAAACAGAAACGTCAGAGAGACAGAAGAGAGAGATCGACAGAGTTTTGAAAAGTAATCAGGAAACTTTTCTTGGTCTTCATATCGAAGGTCAAAGTGAGTCTCGTACCAGCAGCTTAAAGTCTCCATGAAATAAAAAATACATTTACTCAGTTTAATCCTGTGTCCCTGTGTTAACTGTTCAGGTACCTCTGGTTATATTACAAATATACTGTATGTAAAAAAACACAGTATCAGAATATTTTTACATTAAATTCCGTCTTTTCTCTTCCTGTAAACAGTTTCAAATGTTTGATGGCTCATCCTGCACTCAGGGGGCGTTTACCAACATCCAATCAAATGAGACTTTGGGCGACTAGCTAGCCAATCGTTTGTTGATCGAATCAATATACGTTCTTTGATTGAAGTAGCTACCAGATCAATATATAGAGAGAGACAGGAAGAGATGTGTTTTTTGATATCAGAGGGCAAAAAACATGTTTTCATTTCCAAAACAATTTGGCTGAGGTCTGATTCATTCAAGGAAAACTTTGGAGTTATACAACCGACTCTGTAGCTCCGTAAAAGCTAAACTCTAAGCCCCGCCCACTTTTTAGCGGCCCAATCAAATGCGAAGGATTTGATTTAAATCCCTCTTGTTTAGTAACTGTTCACTGCTCAAATATGAGATACATGACAGTACAGCAGTTAGAGATGCTCTAACTTCCGTTTCATGGGGACTTTAAAAAAATGACAATTAACATTTGTACTCGATGTTCGCAATATTTAAGGGATAATGTACAGCGAGCCGGTCATTGTTGTGAAAGAAACCCCAACAGGGCGATGCCGTCTCTCATCGCACTGGAGGGGATTCTTTCACAACAATGACCCGCTAGCTGTACATTATCTCGCTTATTACACGGCTACTTACTGAAGAAATCTATCATTTGACACAAAAACGGTCCTCCAGAGTCCGATATCAGAACTGCGTCCATAGCAACGGTCTGTTATACATAGCAACGGTCTGCTATACATAGCAACGGTCTGCTATACATAGCAACGGTCTGTTATACATAGCAACGGTCTGTTATACATAGCAACGGTCTGTTATACATAGCAACGGTCTGTTATACATAGCAACGGTCTGCTATACATAGCAACGGTCTGCTATTCATAGCAACGGTCTGTTATACATAGCAACGGTCTGCTATACATAGCAACGGTCTGTTATAAAAAAATAACAGACCGTAGAACGCCGTGATTGACCAATCAGAATCGAGTATTTAACACAGCCGTGTAATAAAGTCATTTACTGCATCCCACGTAGAACAAGTTGTAAAACGAGTATATTGGATAAATCACCCACCTCTATCGCTGCTGCATTGCCTCCATGTTGGTCTCAATAACACCAGCACTGGCCTGAGACTGAGAGCACGGCCGACTGCTGGCATTATTCTGACCAGCACAGAGTCCGACCTCATCTTCACATATAAGAACATATTACATGTTTTCACTTGGCTTTACTTTTGTCATACCAAAAAAAAAACAACATCTTAAGTAGTCAGTACTTTCCAGTAGCAGATGGGAAACTCACAGTCACCTGGATAATGAACTCAATTGACAAATCTAACAATTGACTAATGTAGCATGCTGTTTTGTAAACTCAAAAAAAAAATAATTCAAAACTTTTAAAGAAATGAGAAACCAACTTGGAGACGTGTTCTAACTACTGGCTGTCAAAGTTAATAATAAACACAAATTTGTTTTAACGCCACTAATTTCTTTAACGAATTAACGCAACGTGTGATTTTTTAGATCGTAGCTCAGTTGTAAAGTTTTCCTCGTCCATTGCTGCGCTTTCAAATAGAGCTGATAGCAACTTAGCGGATATTTGGTGGCCACAAAGAAACTTTTTTAGGCCACGGGTCATGTTTAATGTCAGACCATGATGAACCACATTTTATACCAAGAAGAAGTGTTTAAAACTGCTTATAACAGGATGAACATGAGGTCATTTATCACCTGCCAGCAGATAGAATAAAACTCTCCATAAGGAGCGGTGGACCATGATAACATCTAACCACTGACCCCGGTGCTGTCGCCTCACCTGTCATAGTCTCCATTACAGAGGGCTCGAACAGGGATGGTAAACGGCTGCCAGACAGGGTTCAGATTGTTCTTGATCACCTCAGTCTTGTGGCAGATGGTGAACCTGGAAACACAAAGTAAAGACTATGTGCATATGTCTAATAGTTTTTGCTCCCTAGGTGAGTATTCAGATTTAGCTCATTCAGACACACACAGTAAATCTTCAGCTTGAGACAGCCGAAACAGAGCAGGCTCACAGAAGGTTTTGATTCCTGAACTGTACGTCTGAAATATTGAAGGATGTAAGTAAGTACAGATTAGAACTTTCTGTCTCAGTGTCAAGAAAATCTATTAGCCCTTCTTCCATCTGACGGGCAAGAAGCTTTCAACCTCCTCCTCGTGGGACCGGATCCAAAAGAGAGAGATCCGCTGGCTGATTTTCAGTCTCTTGTCAGTAACGAGGGAATAGTCGCGACTAAAGAGCGGCACACTCTCCTCAACTGAAGGACAAACAGATGGACTATACTGTAATAAAGGATTTACAGTCGTTTAACAAACACACACACACACTTACGTCCCATCCTCGTTGCTCCGGTAGAAGACGAGGAAAGGGTCAGACTTGCCAAAGAAATCCTTTTTATCCAGCTTGTTGGCACAGAGCTGCATGGTGGCTATGTCCTGGGAGAACAACAACAACTCATTAGTTCACTTCACTCAGTAGGTATACAGTACCTTCTATGGCAAAAACTTGATTGTATTAGAATAATGTGAACTTAAAGGGCGGGTTCATCTGCGTTCGTTACAGGGTTTTTTCAAATGGAAACGCCTACTCAGCTGTTAGCAAAAAACAAGGAGGTAGGTTACGACAGTAAGCTAATAAATAAGGTTATGAATAATGTGAACGCTAGCACTAGCTGAGTCAACGTTAGATGTGCTAAGTTTGGAAATAACTAACTTTCTTAAGTGGGATTGTATGTACAGTATACTACCATGTTCTGTGAGGAAAAAAATAACTGTTTTTGTGAATGGAGTCTGGTGGCTTTGAAGAGAGCGATACAAAGGCTTTAACGGCTGAAAGGGTTGTCTGACGGCGAGGTAAAGCGACTGTGGGGGGGGAGCAGCAGAAACACGAATAACAGCCAAATAAAAGTGCGTCAAATAGTCACAAAATTTAATGTATTGATTTGTTTACATAGATTTTTTTTCATGATGGTCAGCATGAAATCAATTCGTACGTAATCCACGTAATTGTGAACCGGGAAGTTTAGAGAGCGGCGAACGCCGCGTAGGGGACGAGGTCAGGGTGGACGGGTGGGTAAAAAAAATACAAGACTTTCATCCAGGAGACCGGTGTTCGAGTCCCGTATGAAACCAGAAGTCAAAGTTGATTTATTTGTCACGTAACTTCCGTACTGAGGTTACGACACATTCAGAGTTATTTTAACACAAAACCGCCATCTTTTCCTAAACCTAACTAAGTAGTTTGTTGCCTAAACCTAACCAAGTTGATCTATTCCTAAACTTAACTAAGCAGTTTTATTTTGAAAAGACTGGAGCGGAAATCGTTGCTGGACATTCGTAGGAAAACGCACAAAAAATACGTTGTTGAAAGTCGTGCTGAGCGTCACAAAAACAGGGAAAATCGTGTCTATGTACACAAATCAAATAGATACAAATTTCATGACTATTTCACAAACTTACGTGAGAATAGCCACCAAAAAAATCAATATCAGTTGAAGTGTACACTATATTTAGAATATTTTCACCGCTTTACATCGCCATCAAACAGCCCTTTCTGACGGGAAACTGGAGCCGTTATATCGCTGTCTTCAAAGCCACCAGACTCCATTCACAAAAACAGTAATTTTACCTCTCAGAACACAGGTGTTGCTGGTCTACCGCTGCATCGATCGGTTATTTAGTTTGTGTTATTGTGTGACTTTCTGATCTGAACTAACGTGGCGTCCAAAGCAGAACAACGCTTAGCTTCCTGCCGGTACTCCTGTCTGCTTCTCCAAACTGGGAGCACGCCGACCACAATCTAAGTTACCGAATGTAACGTTAATACACTGACTATAAGGATGTATATATATACTGTACATGTAGCAGCGTCATCATGCAGAAACCTACGTCAGGTCATGTGGGAAGAAGTTTTCAGAAGGGCTAATAAGTCAACAATAAGAAAAACAAATTCTTAATTAGCATCCCTAACAGCAACTTTTCATGTGACTTTCCATCTGGTAGCAGTCTATAAACAGAGAAGGTAAAGAGCTGAAAACAACATAATAATATAATATTATAATATTAATAGACGACAGTCTCTGTTGGCCAAACTGATGAAGAAGGCCTACGCAGCAACAGAAGCTTTGTTTAGTGGTGCACATCCTAACGAAACATAAAAAGCCATTCACCTATGGCGGGACTGTAATAGAGGCGACGACTGTGGTGGCTGAATCCTTATTAATGGACCATAAATATAAGACAGAAATTATGTCTGTACATGTCTGCGATGTACAACTGAGTGCTGAGTATCTCTCTGCCACTTTCATTTTGTCTGATTAGCTCTCAGAGGGAAAAAGGTTGGAGACCGCTGCCCTAGATAGAACTGATATATTAAAATTATTATATTATGTCTGTATTTTTCCAGACACAGACCTCATGAACCATAACTAATAACTGTGAATGTAAACTTTAAGTTCTGAAGCCCTCAAGGACTCTGCAGTATACAGTCATCACTGCTACAGTATATAGCTTCCTCACATTCATATGCATGATATACTGTAGTATGAGGAAGGTTAAACTTAATTCTGTGTATATATTATAGCTATGTTAATTTTTGCAGTTATTTTATATTTAGTCTTAGTTTTAAGACGAAAATGTTTATTAGTTTTAGTCACATTTTAGTAATTTTTATCCTTCATAGTTTTAGTCGATGACAACTAAAAATGTTGCAGAGAAGTCATTAGATTTTAGTCAAAATGTTTTCTCTCTCAATTTTGTAGGTTATTTATTTTTTTTATTTAATCTTTGTCAAACTTATTTCACATAAAATGTTATCCTATTATCTGATAACTGATTCAGAATGAGTCCTCCCATCCCAACCATCGGCCCGTTATGAGAGCAAATCCGCCCTCCAAACATGTAAAAACATGTGTTACTCAACCACCCGAACCCGACCCGACCCGACCCGCAAACCGCCATCTTTATGCATTACAGTAGCACAACTGTCAGGGCTGAGGTCTGAGACTAGAAGGACAGAGACGGACTGAGCGCCGCCGCCGAAAATGGCCATGACAGTTTATCCTCGCAAAAATTTAGCGTAAATTGGAGCGTTATTTAACCTCCTTTGTGACAAGCTAGTAAGACATGGCTGGTACCAAAGGATTCTTTAGGTTTTCTAGTTTCATATGATACCAGTATCTTCACTCCAGTTTTAAAACTGAGTTTATATAATAAAAGATGATTGACGTCTGTGTATCGATACTCGATAATATGCTGTATAGATTTTTCCCCCACCTTTACTTCCTCTGTATTCAAACCAGCATGAATGTGTGTGTGTGAGCATGTTTGTGTGTGTGTGTACGTGCGCTTGCATGCGCTTCTCTCTTTGATTGGGGTGTCTAATTATTTACCCACCGTGGCAAGAAAATGAACTATAAGATTGGATAAATAATTCATGAGCGGCTCTCATCATCACTTTGAAGGAAAAAGTACAAATTCACTTTCTCTCCACTTGATGCAGACGACAAAAATTATTCTGTCTGCCTGGTCATTTAAATTCACTTGGCAAAGTTAAAAATGGAAACAGAACGTGACTGTCATGAATTCTGCTTAACTTTCTGACCCCTGTCTCGGACTGTTTATATCACACAGTGTGTGTGTGTGTGTGTGTGTGTGTGTGTGTGTGTGTGTGTGTGTGTGTCTTGATCTGATACTAACCCGGCAGTTACTGAGCTCCTCAGCTGAGAAGATGATGGTTCCACACTTCTTCCCAGGAATCCCACTGAAAGACAGAGAGAGAGAGACAGAGAGAGAGAGAGACAGACAGAGAGAGAGAGAGAGAGACAGAGAGAGAGAGAGAGAGAGAGAGAGAGAGGCGTCATTCTGGAGGTAACGGACAAACAACCTATTTTGTGATATCGCGTCTCCACTTCCTTCCACTGTAGAAAAGTGAAGCCAAAATATCCCGGATACGTCATTTGGAGCCAGAGTCTGTGCTGTAGTGATCGGGGGGGCTTTTAACATTTTAACACAACAGATTTTAACATTTTGTTCTACGACATAAAATACATCAATAAATACCCCACCCATAAATTTAGTTTTTTATTTGTCTTAAAAAAGGCGTTTGCTAACAAGTGGCTAAATGAGACTACTAAATGTCATCACGCCGATTCGTCCTCCGTTTGTTTGCCACAGAGCTTATTTTCTACAATAATCCAAAACCTAATGGAACAATCCCATCGGCTTTTTGTTGAGGGAACCAGGGCGATGCTAACTTCCTGGTTGGCCCACAAAAATACGTCATCCCTGGAGCACTCTATTATATAGACTGGTGATGGTTATGGAAAGTTAAAGTTTCATCTCCTCTCTCGTACAATTCCCGAACCTCTGGCTGCGACTACTTCCCTCAGAGCAGCTGTCAATCATGACATCTTTTTATAGCAACAAATAACTAATTAAATACAAACTTGAACAAACATCAGCGTGAAAAGAACTACCTAAAATAACAGAAACCATCTTTGGGAAAAATGTATTTGACGTGTACTTTGACTTTTTAGTTTGGCCCATGTCCCATCCACTAACACGGAGGGGGCGGGATTAATAACCTATACTGCAGCCAGCCACCAGGGGGCGATCGACAAGTTTTGGCTTCCCTTTTGGAGAGCTGTCACGTCGTCCATCTTTATACGCACATGAGATGGACGACCAAAAAAAAACGTTGCTGAAACACATCCGGTGGTTACAGAGGGAGCATAAACGGTACTAGAACACATAAACGTTGTTAGAACCAACACATACTTGGCATTGTACTGTACATAATGGTGAGAACAAAGAACCTGCAGACACATATCAGTAGGATCTATAAAAATGTCTCCAGTACAACAGATGGCTGAGTGAAGGTGTGAATGGCTGAGGAAAAAAAACACTTCCAATATGCAAAAATGCAATATGGAAGTAATAAGTTTACTAGTTTGTACTCGTATAGTGTAGATGGGGAAGATCCTTTGCCAGACAGTATTACTCCATCTGCTGATCCAATTGCAGCCAGTCACATTACATCCTGGTGATTAATCTCAGCAGCAGTGAGAGACATAATGACCCCAGATCAGATCCTCACCACTCACAATTATCACACAGAGGAAGAAAAAGAGGACTTCTGCTCGTGAGACACGTCACCAATCTTCTGTTTGATCAAAGCTCAGTTCCCCCCCCCACCCCCGAACGTCTCTCAGGGGAGATCTGACTTTTCATTCAGTGATGAATTACGGAACAATCTCGGTAATTGTATATAAATTGGATCCGGATTAGAAAAGGAGGCCTGAAGTCATTTCTCAAAGGGAGGGATCCCCGATACAGCAGCGCTGTTTATCTGCTGCTGCTGTTGTTCCTGCAATTCCTCGTGTTTTTAATAAACCTGATCCAGACTAAAAGACAAAGTTTCATTAATTTTCTGCCTAACTGAACACAAAGCAAATGTTAGAAGCGGATTGATTGTACACAGAGTCATCGTAAAGATGTGTTTGTTGGAGGTGCTGCCAAATGAGGCATTTTTTGATGAGATGACAACTTGAGAGAAAATGCTGTACTTATCCCAAAAGCACGATTTCACTTCATGAAAATACAGTGAAAAGAGGAAAATATTGATGAAAATAAGGACAGATGGCAGACAGAATGGGAGTTAAAAAGTGAAGTCAATGCTGAAGTGCCTTAAACCTGCATTCTGTCTAACAGCCAGCAGGGGGCGACTCCTCTGGTTGCTAAAAGAAGTCTGATTGTATAGAAGTCTATGAGAAAATGAGCCTACTTCACAGTTGATTTATTACCTCAGTAAACATTGTAAACATGACTTTATGGTCTCAATCTCTTGTTTTCAAGTCTTCTTCAATACAGCATGATGTTCATTTAGTAAATTATGGTTCCATTTAGAGTCAGATAGACCATAAAGCAGTGGATGCTTTAGGGCGGGGCTACCTTGTGATTGACAGGTCGCTACCACGGCGTTGTCCAGTCTGGGAGTTGTCCGTGTTTTCGTCTTAGAACTTTAACCCTTACAGTGTGTTTTCACTTCATCAAAGTTAATTGTAACATTTTGAACGCCTAAAAATGTCTTATTCAGTGTTCGGTTGTACTTAGCTCCATCCTCTCGTGTCACCCCTGGTTGCATAAAACCAAGATGGCGACTTTTATTCCTTCATCACTATTTGTGCATTGCTCTGGTCTTTGATCTACATGCATCCAAAAGCTATCGTGTTTAGTCGGACAACACCTGTCAAGTGTTTGACCCGTTTCTCTTCATGGTCCAGAATATTTCCAGCTGTGTGTGTTTGAGGGGGGATTACACGCTGAGAGAAAAAATAAATATTGCATAATTAAAAGTTTCCAAGTTAAGTCAAACTCAGGAAAAAAAAAAAAGTTGGAAAACCTTTATCATCCACTTTGATAATTCCCTGAGTCACACTCCACCTCACAACATGACACGGCGATTCGTTCCATAAAGTTGAAGCCGCTCCGCTGCGAGCGGGCGGCCTGATGCTGCGCTGTGATTAAGAAAAACTCCGGCTGAGAGTCAAGGATGTCGGCGTAAACATCTGCGGCACACATGCAGGCACAAACACAACCCGAGCACATGCACGCAATCCATCACGCTGGAGGGATGATACGATTACACACACACAGACATAATATATTCTCCTTGAGAGGCTGATTCCTGTAACCTTGAACCACCGCAGTCAGTCTATTGTCCGTTCCTCAGCCTCTGATGTGCATACAGTCATGTATGACGGCAAGCAAAGCTCCTCACTAGAAACAGTAATTAATTCCTACACTTCTAACTTCCTCTCAGTTTGGTTTTCTTTTTAATCAATCTCTGCTGACCCCCCTTTAAAGGAGAGCGCTAACAGTGATGTATGAGCGTCTGCAGGCTGCAATCGCTCCGATAATGACTTTTGCATGGTCACGTGGGGCGATGGGGATACCTGCGAACACACACACCAACACAATGCCAACACTTGTCACAGAGCGTCCTATTACTGCCACAACAACACTACTTCTACTACTCAAAGCTCAGCGGTGGTGAAGCCGAGCTACTTGACTGGAGCAGCAGCTCAGCAGGATGGAAGAAATCAATACAGCAAAGATGAAGAAAATAACTTAAAGATGGAAGTCACCAAAGAAAATGTGCGTGGATGTGTCAAGTCCTTCAGCAGGACTTTTCCCACACATTTCTTGTCCTCCGCCCACATCTACCACAGCCCACACAAGTTACACAAGCTCTCTCTCACACACACAAACACAGTTACACAACTCTAAACAGGACAAAAAAAAGCCCCAAACGCTCTCCTTTTGTTTTTTAATTAAAGAAGGGATTTAGTAGCTATTTAGTATTAGATTTAAGGTCCTGACAAACCAAGCCAACGGTCCACAGTTTGGGGCCGTCGGTGAGCGTCTGTCGTTCTAGTTTCCCGCACAGTCGGCTCTAGTATGCCCGAGTCCGAGGTTTCTCGGCCGATTCAGCACGTTGAATCGGCGGCGGAGCCCGTCGGTGAGAGAAATCACTCTGATTGGCTGTTCAGCTTAAACGAATCAGTGCACGAGAAGAGAAACGGAAGTGAGGAAAGCAAGCAAACGAGTAAAGTCAAGAGGAAAAACACACAGAAGGCTCTTCTCATTGTTCATCTTCATCTCATCTGATCATTCGGATATTTTCACAGCGACATGAACATCTGGAATGAAGCTAAGTGGTGAGTGAGAGTGGTGTGAAAATGGTCGGCAGACGCCGCTTTGTTTCATGTACGTATCATAACAACGGCTTGTATATCCGCCGTCCTCGGTCTTCCTGTTTCCCTTTTTAAATGATGAATACAGACTACCGCCGCCTGCTGGTGTGGAGAGTTATTTCCTCTCACACAGGCGCAGAACAAACTGGCCGTCGGCTGTAGTCTTTGCGGTGTGTTTGAGTGCAACATTTTGGGCAAGACAAAGGCGACGTGAGGCAACCCAAACCCGACCATAGACTCAATGCTACATTTTTTG
Organism: Sebastolobus alascanus; assembly: GCA_916701645.2. NCBI lineage: Eukaryota > Metazoa > Chordata > Actinopteri > Perciformes > Sebastidae > Sebastolobus > Sebastolobus alascanus. The sequence continues at coordinate 77,598 of CAKAOJ020000363.1, forward strand.
TTATACAGTGGAAACCGCTTATATGGATCAAAAAACTTGGGACAGAATAATTCCTATACAAACGCTGTTTAAATAATTTGCTTATAGTAATCACGTAGTCCACTTATGCCATATTCACACCAAGAGCGAAGCAAATTTTGGCCTCGCCCCGGAGAGGAGAAGGAGCTTATCTCCATAGATACCAACAACTTTTCTTTCCGCCATTTCCTCCATCAACCACGGAAGAAATAATCACTGTTGCTGTTTTGAACATGTTGTGGAAGTCCCAGATATGTCAGAAAACCAAACGCCGTCGTGTCTGAGTTCATAACACCACCCGGCAGCGAGCTGTATTCACATACAGTGCCATTGCACTGACTGTATCTAGCAGCCACACGTCGCTACTGCGGTATGAAGCCAAAATAAACAGATTGTGCTGTGATTTAATTGCAATAAACAGATCAAAAGGATGCCAAAATAACAACATTTATTTACCTCTTGGCATTAACTTGTATGGAATCGCGCTGTGCTTGGTGTGAACGCCCAATTACAGTGTTCATTTTGTGACTTTTCATCCATGACAACATATGGAAACATGTTAAAACTACGGTAATTCTATATCCAGTACTGTATATTTGTTTTTACTTTACTCCCATGATGCTTTGCCTCGCAGTAACCCTTCTGCGTTCCAGCTGGCTACCTGAGGCTGGTGCTGCTTGCACATTGAAATCATGATGGGAAAAGGAAAGTCATTTTCTCTGAATGAAACGAGATGCAGCAGTGAAACTTCTCGGTGTTCCTCGGGCTAACTTATAAAAAAACGAATGCGCACGGGGAAAGCACCTGAAGCCGCCCTCGTCAAGTGGATTGATGATGCCCGGTCACGTAAAGCCCCGTTAAAGCCACTATGTGTAGAATTTGTCTGTGATTAGGAAGATGCTTTGTTGCTTCCAGTGTGTGTTATTCAGAGGGATCTGAAGCATCTTTCTGAGAGGATTACCAGACATGAGAGCTGCAGGACAGCACAGTAGAATTGGGTTTGCTCTGCAGAGCAATATCTAGACAAACTGACAGCACACACAAACAGGGAACTGAGCAGTATGACAGCACTGTGAGGAGAACAGATACGTGCTCAGTACGATTATAAAAAAGGGTCTTTTTATTTACTGTGGGCTGAAAATAAACACGAAAACCCTTTAAGTGTGAGTGCCGGTGTTTAGTTTCTTTGATGATGATGAAGAACCTCAGACTGTCTGGATCTGTGAGTCCTCCTCTGGATAATGAACCATTTTTGAGTCTATATGGAGACAGTTATTCTGCTTTTCCATGTCTCTTTGACCTCATTCTGCTATTTAAATGCTTGTATATTGGTGCTCATCAACATTAATATTGTGATGCTGCTGTCGTGACCTGGTTTTCCTTTTAAAAGCCTTTTTTAAATCTCACCGGCACTAACCTGGTTGAAATGAAGGCAAAACAAGAGATAAATCTCAACTCTCCCATGATGCATTTCATTTGCATATAATTATTATTAATAGAATCAAGAATATATTAGCTTATATGGAGCAAAGTCCAGTTCAAATGTGAACATCAGTGATATGATTATTTCAGTGTGGAAAAGTTGCCATAAAAACTGGTCAAGGAAGAAGAGTCTAAGTGTGCTAATGATGTCAAAGCCAAAGTCTTAGTTATCTTTTTAGACATTATAAAAGTTTCTATCTCAGAAAAACTCCCAAGTTTTACTTCATTCAATTAGATGAAACTCCAAAGTGACTGTGCAGTTGGCTGAGATATTTTATTGATAGCATTTGAAGTCCTGTTTAATCTTTGCTCATGAATATTAGACGACCATTGTTAATGATGTGCTGTGTGATGTATATCACTGTTGAAGCAGATCTGAGGGAGCCGTCCCCGTTCCTCTGCTTTATACACCTGTCGCTGAGAGATAAAAACCTGCACTCAAAGATTTTAGATTGGAAGAAAAGAGACTATTAAGCTTTGTGTGTATTGATAACACGATTTGCAAATATATCAAGGATATGGTACATTAGCCAAAGGCCTTTCAAGATATAATAATATTATGATAATTCTTTGAGTAGCTGGTACTAAATCTTTAACAAAGATTTGTTATTTACCTGATATGAGATAAATAGGCTTAAAGTAATAACCTAAATGATTTTCATTCAAATAAATGTCTGTTGAGTCACTATGTATCGCCGAATGAGGTACACAATGGCCCACTGATGAAAGCCCCTGCATTTGCAGTTTTACAAACTGGATGTCTGTGGCGACATTCCCGGGAATTCCCGACACAGTTTGGAATCTCTCTGGGAAATGAGATAAAAAAAACAAACCTGCAATTACTGCTTATCGCCATAGGTGTCGCCAAAGAGAGCAAAACAGCGGGGCGGTGGGTACGTAATGTAATCGGTGTGTGCACGACCACCGTGTAACACCGGCTACCGTGGCAAGCCGAGAGTCCGCTAACACAAACAAACCCAAAGCCCCCGACCACAACTCAGACTCAAACACAAACTCCACGGAAGCACAAAAAAACAAAGTTACATCCAGTGAAGCCCGTCTTGCAAAACAGGAATGTGATCGAAGTCGGGGGGAGAAAACTAGTGTTGCGGGAGTGTGTGTGCACGTGGAAGTGAGTGGTGAAGCAAGAGAGAGAGAGCGGCTGTGAAACGAGCGAGCAGAGGAGCAGAAGAGAGTTAGTTCAACAGAATCTTGAGTGGAAGTTGTAGTTTGTGCAGAAATAAATGCTGCAGCTCCTCCAGAGCAACAGAGGTTTCCCGTGTCTTGTTTCCTGCTGCTGAGTGGAGTGACGGCGGCGGTTAACTCCGGAGCGAATAACGTTATCGACTCCGGCCCAAAAGACCAAAACTACGATGTCTCCCCTGTTCCTTCTGACCACGGTCGGGAGGCTGAAGCAGGAAAAGTTAACACTCAGATCAACATCGATTCATGGAGGGACCTTCGTTACATCACGTTCAGTCTCGTGTGTGTCGCCTCACTGTTTTGATGATGCTCGCTCGCGTCTACGTAGTGCGAGCACAAGCGCGAGCCACAGGACGCTGGCTGTCGTTGACTTAACGCCCGCAGGCGTTAACAAGCAACTTCTGATTCTTACATTGAGTCCCTTTAAGAATATTTACTGTGTTACTTTCCACATCTACTTACACATGCATGAATATATCCTTCAGTCATGTCACACAGCAGTCACACACCCCCACATCACACACACTGTACACCATCATCTATTACAGGCAGCGGTGGAAGCCGTCCAGGCCTTACGCTGATCAGCGGCGCTTTGAAAGCGTCGCATTTACATTGATTTCCACGCAGTCATTTATAGTTCTGACAGGGATCCCCTCCGCTGGCTCGCTGCCCACATTCACTGCTGAGAGTCCTGGTTAATCATGTTGTATACTCTCCACAAGTACATGATGTCCTTACGTGGCCACAGAGACGTTATGTAATATGCATGTAATCTAAAGAAACTCAGATTTACATAACTCAGCATCGTTCTCCACCACTGGTCGCTTTCTCAGTTGATTGAGTCACTACACTAGTGGAAAGACTACGTTTACATGCACACTAATAGTCCACTATTATTCCGAATATGACAATATTGTGAATTTGATACGGGTCATGTAAACATCATATTCCGTTTGGATATTCTGAATTAGGCTTAATTCTGAATGGAGCATTTTCTGATTCAGACATGTGTGATATGCTGATATTATTCAGGTTTTAGGAGCATTCTTTGGACATGTATACAGCACCTTCAGGATATGCGTCTCAATCAGGGTTTTTAACGGCAGTTTGCGACACACGGCCTCTTGCCTGTTTACTGTCAGCTCTGTGTGTTGTTCGACAAACTAACTAACTTGGATATCAACAGGTTTTTGGATATGAGTAAATATCACAACGCCGACCTTTTCAAGAAGGTGGTTGAAGGAATGAAAGAGGGAGGCTGTGTTCACACGGTCCAACAAGTCCTCCACCGATTACGTTAATTGGAGTATGCACGACCATACTTGCCAACCTTGAGACCTCAAAAATAGGGAGGATTATGAAATCAAAGCGGAGGGTCATCGCCCAGAACAAATTTGAGTTTCAGAGACTTTGTTTCCTGCATTCTGGTGACTTTTAAAGAATGAAAATAACAAAATAATAGGCTAAATACAATGCAACAGCATGTTTAATCTTAAATACTTTTAATTTTAATGTTAATTCTCAGGAAAGAATACAGAATAATTCGCCCTGCTGGCGTGAACTTGTGTGAATCTCTGGCATAAACTAATATTCTTCAGTTTTTAACCATTCATTCAATCATCTTTTTGCTCCTGCTTGAGTGTTTCTTTCAGTTAGCTCTCTCCATTTCTCTCTCTGTCTCTCACTCACTGAAGGTCCTTTCAGACACGACCCAACAACAGCACTCTGAAACCTCTTATTTCCAACGGCTTGTGACATGCCACGACGGCTTTCCTCATCGAGCAAAGCCCAACTTTGAGCGCTGCGAGTTGTGATGTGCGGCGAGCACAGCTCAAACCAAGTTTCTCACTCTCTCTTCTGCCAGTAAACAACATTCGGTGTAGCTGTATTGTTGTATTGTACAGTGCCAGAAACAGGTTGTGATAAAAAAAAAGTGTGAAAATTTGTCATACATCAGGAGAAATACAGGAGAATTGTGACCCCGGGAGGAAACCGGGAGACGGCGATGAAAACGGGAGACTCCCGGGTAAATCAGGACGCTTGGCAAGTATGTGCACGGCTGCATGTAAACGGGAATATTAGTGGAATATTCATTTTCATTATAGCCATGTAAACAGCTTAGTAGGAATATTGTCTTTTTCGAAATAAGGGCAAAAAAGTGAATATTTAGTGCATGTAAACATAGTCAGTGTGTTAGAGGAGATTGCTGATGAAATAGACTTCAATGCTATCCGGAGCATCAGAGGCAGAAAAGTAACTCAAAACATTTAGTTCAGTAAAAGTAGAAACATTCGAAAATGCAAATCTTTTCAGTTTCCTGAAAAATTGACTTTTTGGAGCATTTTTACCTGACAACAGCAACAGGTAGTCTCTTGAATCTGTAGATGAATTTGTAGCTGTCATATAAATAGAGTAGAATACAATGTATACTCAAGTGAAGTAGCATTACCTGAGCGTGTCTTTAATTACGTGCATGCTTTCATTAGTCTCCCTGGTAATATAGATCCTTTATCAAGCAAACATCCTACTGTATTTATTTTTGGCATACACATTCTTCTTCATGTTTTTCTTTTCCTGTCTTGACAAATAGTAGAATCGAAGGATTATACTGCATCAATGATGGTCGGGGTTTGAAAGATTTACCGCTCAGCAGCAGGAATTACTACAGGAAGAAAGATTCTTCCTGCTTCTGCACCAGAGGGACAGCACACCGCACATACTGTATGATGCTTTCAACTTTTACAGAGTCAGTTTAAAGCAGCCTCTCCCAACCGTGGGGTTTAAACCCATTGTGGTAGCCATGTTATATACATTTTATAAAAATTAAAGAGGTATAATGGATTTCTGTATCTACTTGACAATCTGAGTTCAAATCTGAATTGACAGCCTTGATGTATAACCTCTCATCTCCTCTACCAATTACAGAGACTTTTAAAGACACTTGTTGCCAAGCACGACATTTGACCAGTTCAACAATGTGCTGTTAGCCACATCTTTTCTTCTCCTTGTGCTATTACTTCGTTGTGATGGGAGTGGGAGTTTTAGCTCCTAGCAAGTTGAACCAAGCTGGATTGGTCCCATAGACTATATAAGAAGACGTAGTCACTGTGACGTCACCCATTGGTTTGTGGACTGCCGTTTTGAAGCCTTGAGTTCGGCTTTTTGGCCGTCGCCATCTTGTTTTTTTGCAACCAGAGGTGAAACGAAAGGGTGGAGTTAAGTACAACTGAACGCTGATTTTTTAGGCAAAATGTTATAATCAACTTTGATGAACTGAAAACACACTGTCCCAGACCGGACAACGCCGTGGTAGCGACCTGTCAATCACAAGGTAGCCCCGCCCTAAAGCATCCCCTGCTTTATGGTCTATCTGACTCTAAATGGGACCATAATTTACTAAATGAACATCATGCTGTATTGAAGAAGACTTGAAACTAGTGATTGAGACCATAAACTCATGTTTACAATGTTTACTGAGGTAATAAATCAAGTGAGAAGTAGGCTCATTTTCTCACAGACTTCTATACAATCAGACTTCTTTACAACCAGAGGAGTCGCCCCCTGCTGGCTGTTAGAGAGAATGCACGTTTAAGGCACTTCAGCATTGACTTCACTTCTCAGACCTGGAGGTTGTCGCCTGATTGGTCCCTGGTTAAAAGCCTTAACGAAAGACAGCCCTCCAGTTTAGGGTTTAAACTCGGCGCTAACAACACTACCCCATGAAAAAATGTTCGGTTACTGAAACTACAAAAAGTTGCCAAACAAACAGCTGGCCGTCAGTAGATTCTGACCACCTCTGAGCCTCCTTCAGCGCTGATGACGGCTTCCAGCTGAAACTTGTTTGTTTTGTGCCCATGATAAATAAGAAGATCCTTTATCTGTGAGCGCCGTTGTTTTGTTTCTATTGATCCTTGCCACTACTGTGCACCCGATACATTATTTAAGATTTTGAGCTGTGCACGCTGCTACTTCCCCACAATAACACCCAGACATCCGTAGAGTAAGTAAATACTGGTGGACTGGCTCTGAATATCAAGTAATGAGCGAGCCAAGATGAATAGGATGATAGGAGAGAGCTCATTGTGGCCTGACGTGACACAGGGGACGAAGAGGATTAAGCAAGTACCAACAGACTGTCTACTTTCCTGCAGTTTGTTTGTGGTCACAAGTTTTCACTCTTGAGGCTCATTCAGAGAGAATTCAGAGACACTGAAAAGGGTTGTCAAGGTCGAGGCTCCAGTGTTAAATGACCTTTGACTACCAAAATGTCTTCCTATTAGATGGTCCACTCAGTGTCCGAAGGTCATCAGGATCTCTCTGAAGCACAAGTGTACTTGAAGCTCAGTGTTTGCCTCAGGCTGTAACTGTAAGGTGTTGGAGCAACAGACGTGTGGTTTCTCTTTTTTCTTTGGACTTCAGGATTTCCTCGTTGTTTTTCACATTGCCTCACATTGTGAAACAATGCATACATTAAATTTAGCGTTGCACAATTATGGCAAAAATCCTAAACACAATTATTTGTGTTTCACGATTATTTTACATGATTATTCATAAACTTTGGAAACATCAAGCGTTCAGAAAGAAAATTTTGGGATGAATGAAGTCATGGAGACACATTAAATAAACACTCGTGTTATTGCCACAAGTCAACACGTTGATCCTCCGTCTCTGAGCTCCATCTTACTACTACTTTATGCTTCACATTTAGCATTAGCTCATGCGTTAGCCGCGGCCGCCATGACGGCGGTGGTTGTCCTTCCTTCTTCAGTCAGCTTGGTTCTGAATTGGCTATCGTTCTTTCCCACGTGACGGCGTCATCGGCTGTCCTCGGGGTTCCCCGCACACAACAGGATATCCCATCGGAAATATTGAACATTTAACACGTTTAATATTTATGAATATTTACGATATTTACGATTTACTTTACAGTGCGGCCAGGATGGACTTCTGAGCCGATCAAGGGATGTAACACTGTTAACATCAAGAAATTGAGGCTTTGCTGACGATTGTTGGGAGGAATCAGACCCAAAATCGGCTAGACTCTCGTGTAATGTGTACCCGACATTACAGAAAGCAGAGGTATTCAAAGGTAAGTCAGAAGAAGATGTTACTATTCTGCCCGGCAACACCGATTCTCCGCTGCTCAGCTCTCAGTCATGGAGACGTGAACATGGACGAGGAAATGCAAGAGTGTGTGTGTACACATCAATATGCATGCCACTATATGTGTGTACAGCAATCATGTGTGTGTGTCCATTCCTGACAACGTGTGAGGTTGTCCCTCTGTCAAAGTATCGCTCCCCGTGGGGCTTTCTGCACGGGAAGGCTGATGTTCATTTTGATTACAAGGCAGGGAATAGGAGAGGAGAAGGGGGTTGGGGGGGTAACGCTGGCCTCTGCCACACACACAAACCCTCCACCCCTTTCTCTCCTGTCACCCACTGATGGGGATGACAGGGCGACAGGGCGACTGACAGCATGAGCAGCTCATTCAATTACACAGCTCTGTGATGAAAAGCTTTCATGTTCTCCAGAGAGAGCCGAGGATGGAGGGATGGAGGGAGGAGAGAAGGGAAGTGGTCTCCGTTTGGGAATAGGCAGATGTGAGTCAGGGACCCGGGCGACGATAAGCAGGAAGCACAGAAAGGAACGGAAGTAGGAAAGAGTTGAGAAATGTGTACGATGAAAGGATAAGGACATGTTCACACCAAGTATCAGGCTGCTTTAAACCGATTCATCTGAACTGTGAATTGTTCATGTCTGTAGTTTGCTTGGCGAGGTCAGAGCAGTATCATTAGAACTTGTGTGAGTCATTTTCCTCTCAGCTTTTCACGGCAGCAAAGCAGTGAAACATCAGTTACATCTTCCCAAGGTTGAAGCTACATGTGTGCAGTTGTTTCAGAATTAACAACACGATGTTTATGGCAATGAAGGAGTAAGTCACTCAGTGCAACAGCAGGGCTCTTTTATATGTATTTAACAGGGTTTGGATGACAGCTCAAGCTGTGGATACACAGACAGTACTTGTTAGTAGAATAAAGTCATAGTTGGTTTTAGTCTTTTTAAGGGAATTTATTGTAATTTTATAGAAATCTAAAATAATTTTTGAAGTTTTAACTGGTTATGAAACAGTCTCAGTTTAATACTGATGCCTCTATATGACCTACATAAGTAAATGAGACCATCAGCGAGAAGACTAGCCATTTCCATACAGTTATTCTTAATGCTGATCATCACCGTGCCACCGGGTCAGCAGGAGCTTTGCCTCGCTGCTCTGCCGGTCCCCGCTGCGAGCCAACACCGACACCACGCTGCTGAAGGCCCAGGACGTATTGCTGGGCCCGCTGGAGCGAAGGGAGGCACGGGAGAATCAGAACCAGCACTTAGCGAGGCAGACTGTCAGACCCTGCTGCAGTAAAATGAGAGGTTTTCTAAAGGGACTCTGGTGCTCGAAAACACTACCGCTTTTAAATTCTAGCAATTTCTTTTTTATGTTTTCTAGTTTAAATGTAACTTTTTAAAAATGATTTTCAAAATTGACTGATAATAATATTTACTATGAAAATATGTCTATTTTTAGCTATTGCAATGGGTCTCAACCCCATGGTTGGGAAAGGGTGCTTTAAAGTCACTATGTATAGAATTTGATTAGTGTTAAAGTTACGCTGATGACATTAGCTTTTGTTTGCAGAAAAAAAAAAAAAAAAAAAATCTGTAAAAATTGTTGCAGTTCATGTGTTACACGCAGCTTATTCTTCTCAGGACCCTGTCTTAAATTCATGGAGCAGTATGTATTGCTTGCCACAGTGCCTTTTTCCATTCTACCACTACGTCAGTCTTTTTAAAGTTGTAAACATGCCATCTTTAAGTAAGGTCACAGGAATGAGCATTAGATTAATATGTCCTTGTGTAAATAACTGCACTATACGAGTGTGTGCACACCGCTATTCACATACGTTTTTTTGGTCTGAGGCTGTTTTTCATAGTTAACTTAAATCATTTTGTAGGTGTGTTTACTGCAAAATTCATACGTGCACTGTGAAAATGGCTGAAATAATACTGTTGAATATCACTCATTTCAATCATCTTCTCTTCATACCACACTCAATCTACACGATGGTCTGTACACATGTCCAGAAGTGCATGAGTGCCCATTTTCAAGTGAAATACATGGTTGCATGGGCTTTGTACGAACACATCATTTATACACCTAGACCCTGGTGTCTTTCCTGGGGAAGATTCTCAAGCACACAATAAGTGCACATGCAAGTGCAAACCTTTAGTTTGTTTTACATTACAGAGGAAGTACCAGGGATTTATCATGAGCCACCATTACTGAACAGACAAAGAAACCAACAGCACCACCAATAACTAAAAAGTCATTGATAAAAGAACCAAGAATTTAATTTCGGCTAACTGCAGCAAGAAGTCAAAGAAGAGGGCCACTTTAATCACCCCATTGTCTTAATTGCACTGACGATAGCTGTTCTGTTTTGTGGGTGTACGAGTAGCCAGTGAATGGAAACAAGAAATAAATGACAAAAAAAGGGAGAGAAAATGGATTAAAGTAGGTTACAGCATACTTCCCGCTTCTTCTTTCTTCCACTCCAATTAAAGTCTACACTTGACACAGACATCTCTACCTCCCTGTCTCTTTTGTTCCATTGCTCTCTCCCTGAGAGTCATTAGACGAGCCACCCACTACCAAACTTAAAAGAAAAGTTTATTTATTCATCGGAGTATGAGAACATGTATGTATGAAGGCAAGACAAGGGTTGTTTCTCTATCCTTTGTATGACGGAGTAAATTAAGTGAAAGTAGAGACTTGCTCTAGAGGATCTTCTCAGATGCAAAATTTTGGAACATGGAAAAACTTGCTTAAATCAACTTCCAAAAAAGAGGCCAGATGCGAAAGGGACCTGAGGATGTTCAGACCTTGTCTGAAATATACCTGCAGCAATCGTTAATAGGAACCAAAAAGACCTCTACCTTTCATTGGAGTCTTTTTGTACATCTCAATACGTAGCTGTAGGTCTCAGAGGCCCATCCATCCATTCATCCATCCATCCATCCATCCATCCATTTTAGCCACTGCGACCTGGGACCCAGATAAGCGGCAGGCTAAGGTGCCAGACACACCAACCCGACATCATAGAACTTGCGGCGGCAAAGGCCACCAGTTGGCCAAAAAGTTGCACTGGAACACACCGCAAAGACTACAGCCAACGGCCAAATACCACGTACGTTCTGCGCTAGCGTGAGAGGAAATAACTCTCCACACCAGCAGGTGGCGGTAGTCTGTATTCTACGGTTTGTATGATATCTTACAAAAAGTTATTCCTCATTTTTCAAGTGTTTCCTACAAATTTCCAGACACACATTCTTACTCCAAACGCCACTTGGTCAGCGCTCCTCGGCATCGGAGACTGACACTCACGGAGCTGACGATCCTAAGGACTCACGTGACTAACCACTCACGGGACTCACGGGACTCACGGGGACTGACGATACCGACGAGTCACGTCACTAAAGACTGATGTGACAAAATAAGTCAATGATACTTTTAGTTTCACACGGGACACAAAAGGTCTTGTGCTTGTTTGAACCATCCACCACCCCTCCCGACCCCCTTACCCTTCACAGGAAACACCTTGGTTAGGTTTAGGCAACAAAACTACTTAGTTGGGTTTAGGAAAAGATAGTGGTTTGGGTTAAAATAACACCGGAAGTGGCGTAACTTAAGTACAGAAGTTAAATAAATGTTGACTTCTGGTTTCACACGGGGTACGAACACCGGTCTCCTGGGGCGAAACTCCAGTGTTTTCTGACCCACCCATCCACCCCGACCTCCTCCCTACGCTGCGTTTGCTGCTCTTTATACTTCCAGGTTCACAATTACGTGGACTACATATGAATTGATTTCGTGGGATATATATACAAATTACTTTTTGTAGGTATAGCTATAAACGGTGTATGAGAAAAGCCTGCACAGGGATGCTGGTACAAAACCAGTATCAGTTCTACGAGCCAACAGAAACAAAATGAACTGACCCAGTCAGGCATCAGAGGGGGAAGCTCTGCATGTAGGAGCAGATTGGAGAGAAAGGTGAATGTAGTTTGTTTGTTGAATACATAATTCAAGACAACGCGTGTGAGGCAGACAGTGTAAGTCAAGAGAGAAGGGGGGGGGGTTATGGCATGTTGAAGAAAACTCTCTTGGAAAATCTTTTCATCCACGAAGATGTGGCTGAGAGAGAGAAAGAATAGCAGATGAGAATAGCAGGAAGATGTGCGCCCTTCTCCATCGTCCCCCCCGAGACAGTAATGGAAGATAAAACACGTCCATTGGCCTTTTTCATAAGAAGGAGGACGATTCATTATGCATGTTTGTGTTTCTTGCTCCGCGTTCACACCCCCTCGCGAAAAGCGACGAGAAATTTCACACGGGACGAAAGGGAGAGCGTTTTAATTGGCAGTGAGGGGGCATTGTGGGTAATTCTCTTTACACTGGTACTTAAGTGGATTATGGAGGAGTCTGAGAGCATAAAGCAACAGGAAGTGAACGGGAGGAGACAGAAAGAAATTCGCTGTTGTTGTCGTTCTGGAAGCTTTCCAGTTTCGTGCTGGTTTGGCCTACATACAAACACTGAGCGTTCCATGAGAAGAAAAACACACAAACGTCAGAAAAATGAAATGAAACCAGGTCAGAGTCACTTCACGATTTCAGAAACATGTATGTCGATTGAGCTGAAAAATCCTTCCACTGGAAGCTCAATGACACTTAACAAAAACCAAAATACTGGTACACCCCGAGCCAATGCTAGCTTCCCCACTGACTTTTAGCACAATGGTCTTTGCTTCTTTATTTGCAATTAAAATAAAAATAATTAGAACAGCATGACACATTTTGAGGTTAGCCTGGATTTCATCAGACGGTGGCACACAGTACAATCTGTGGCAGAGCAGCATCCACTCTATTGTCTTATACAATATGCAGGGTGTCATCTCAGATCCAGAGTGAGCGGTCTGGACGGAGCACTGGTTGAGACAGCAGCCTATCTAGGTTAGACCCAAAGCTCAGCGAGCAGCTATTAGTTTGCCTTTAATAATAAATGGCCAGTAGGATTGAGGTTGAGTGTGTAGGAGGGGCTGTGAAAATACCGAGGAACGTGTTCCATCGGTGAGCGGTGCGATCCCTGCCATGCTTATTAGCCTCATTACACTCAATGAAATAGCTAATGGCAACGGCTGCGAGCATCAAGACTGAGTTGGAGTAAAAAGGAGCGAGGAGGTGTAATTTATGAACGAATGTGGTGATATTTGAGAGAAGTCTTGATCAGGCTCAGCTTATTGCATATTTTTAGTCTATTATAGGATAGAGTCAATTAAGAGACGCAAGAGCCTGGCTCGGTGATTGTAATATAATATCACAGTTGTGATTAATAAATAATCGATGGACTGTATATAGTGTACATGGAGGGTAAGGAGAGGTGCTGGCCTGGAGCTGTTGGCTGGATGTGAGGAAACAGAAATAAATCTCCAGAGACACTCTGACCTCTTTTTGCTGCTCCTGTGAAGTACGAGGGGGGGGGGTGTTGGTGATGGAAAGAGTGATGGAGGGAGATACAGAACAGGGTTTCCCACTGCTAACCCAGTATGGAGCCACATTGGATCTCATTCTAACAGCCTTCATATACTTTATATGAAATGGTTTGAGAACACAGAGCTGTTCTCTTTTTAGATTGTAGGATGGGGGAGCGAGCTACGGGGCATTAATTAACCCTGTGAGAATTGCCTTTGTAGAATTTGCTTTTTTAATCAAAAAACAAAACATTTGGACAAAAAGTTAATTCGACATGATTCATTTATATAAAATTCTAGATAATTACATATTTATATACATTTCAATGGCTATTTTGATGGCTACTCATTTGTCACGTGTCTAAGGGCGTTTTCACACCTGTGGTCCGTTTGCTCTGGTCTGAATCAGGGACCAAATTGTTATCATGCTGCATATCGCCTCGAGTTTGGTTTGCGTTCACACGGCAGCATTTACGACCAAAATTTTGGTGCGTTAAGAAACTGCTCTCTAATTGGTCAGAATTTCCATGCTGGAAAACTCCCGGAAGTAAACAAAGAAGAGCAGAATTCCAGACTGCAACAATGGAGGGACAACTACGCGGCTTGATCTTGGCCCTGGTCATAAAATAAGGCACCTAACAGCTAACGTTAATGGATGTTCCATTGGGTTACATCATGGTGCGTTCAATCTCTGCTCAGTAAAAATGAGCATTAGGAGAAGATAAATTACAACGCTGTCATGATGTGTTCAAATGCAATCTTGTAAAATGTAGTTTTTGTTTTATTTTGTTTCTGTTGAGTTTGAATGATGTGCGTTTTACGATGATCAGCGAGGTAAAATTACTGTTTCTGTCAATAGAGTCTGGTGGCTATGGGGAGAGCAGATTAATTGTATGTTTCGTACGTTAATAAATTACAATAATTGCTTAAATCCAGCCAACATTTTCCATTTCGGACAAGTAAGTTTGTCTATCGGGCAAGTAAAACATCTCATCTACTTGCCTGAAGGGCAACTGGCTGAAAAAGCTTAATGTCAATCCCTGCTCTATTATATTATGTTAGCAGAGATCATAAGATGTGACCTCTACGTAGCTGCAGTGTTTCAGAACGGATCGATTGAGTGGACATTGACACTGTGAACTGCCGCTTACTGTAGTTGTGAACTAGAAAAGGAGGCTCACACATTTATTGAAACTGAATTTAAATGGCTGTTAGCATCAGTAACTTTTTGCATCAATGAAAATTTACAGTTGTCTGATCTTCATTTATGTGTAAAGTTTATTTATAGCAGCATCTGAGCATTTATAAATATTTTGTGTCGAACAAAGGCTTTTACACACCGGGGGGGGGGGGCGTTTTGTCCATGTGATTAAATTCTTAATATCTTTGCTTAAACTCGTCAAATGTCTTGTGTGTTGTATTTCTGAGTGCAGGTACATTTCCACAACAATAGTCCATTCTGATTGGTCAAGTCTTGCCTATTGTCAACCTATCGTCCGCTCCTAAAAGATGTGCAACATCTTGATGCTCACATTAAACGACCCGAGTTTCCTCAGGAAGTAGAGTCCGCTCTGTCCCTTCCTGTAAACAGCCTCTGTTGCATTTCCAGTCCAGTCTGTTATCAAGATGAACTCCAAGGAACCTGTACTTATCTACCACCTCCATCTCCTCTCCCACAATGTTAATGGGATCAGCAGCAGTCCTTGTTCTCCTGAAGTCTACGACCATCTGGTTTATTACTGCAGACTGACCACAGCAGTGGAGGAAACTGTGAAGCTTCTTCTCTTCAAACAACATTCAGCAGCAGAAAACACTTTCTTTTATTCTCCCTTTTCTTCCGGACGTGTGTAACGTGCATCAAATCAGTCCAGCATCAGACCTGGTGGCTCTTTATGCAAATCAGATGAAGTGCAGCTGGGCTCATTTACAGGGTGACCCAAAATTTTGCATCCCTGACAGTAATTCGCAAACAGGTTTGATAAATATCCCTCACAGTTTCCAGTCAGCTGAATTACAAAGACCGTCCTCCCCAACAAAACAGCCGTATAGATCGCCTGTGCAAGCGGCTTATTACGACCCATATTTATGTTTATTGTTGATCGTGATTAATTGCAAATTAATTGCAAATTTTTATCTGTTCAAAATGTATCTTAAAGGGGAATTTGTCAAGTATTTAATACTCTTATCAACATGGGAGTGGACAAATATGCTGCTTTATGCAAATGTATGTATATATTTAATATTGGAAATCAATTAACAACACAAAACAATGACAAATATTGTCCAGAAACCCTCACAGGTACTGCATTTAGCATAAAAAATATGACATGACATGGTTGGTACCAATGGATTCCTTAGGTTTTTCTAGTTTCATATGATACCAGTATCTTCACTCTAGCATTAAAACTGAGCCTGCTACAAGTTGCATTAATGCATTTAAGAAATTAGCGGCGTTAAAACGAATTTGCGTTGATGCGTTATTAACGCATTAACTTTGACAGCCCTAGTAAATAAAATTCAAAAAAGTTTGCACCACTAACGGTAATTTGCAACAGGTTTGATAAATACCTTCACAGTTTCTAGTCAGCAGGATTACACACTGTCCTCCCTCCCCAACAAAACGTCCGTATAGGTCGCATATGTAAGCAGCTTATTACGAACCGACCTCTAGAGGCCGTAGTAATTATGACGGGAGCAACGGAGGAAGTCAGGTGACGTAATATAACGAGTGACAAAGTCTGGAGGAGGAGGAGGGAGGAGTGGATGGACGGGTCAAACAAACACTGGACTTTTACCCACGAGACCGCTGTTCGTGTCCAATGTGAAACCAAAAGTCAACGTTGACTTATTTTAATTTACGTACGTAATGCGCCAATCCGAAACTCAGTATTGGTCCAATACTGGCCAAAATCACTGGGTCGGATATCTAAGAAAAAAGTACGATCCATTACCCCACTGGAATTATAATTCCTTTGTTATACTTAGGGGTGTTTCTCCGGCACTTTTGCTGTTCTATGTCGGTGGGGCCCAAATGTTTTGAGTGGAGCCCAGAATATAATTCTAAATGCTTTGAAGCTCGACAGAAAACGTAATGTGTATGTGAATGTGCGATAGTCCTAACCCAGTGGTTCTCAAACTTTTTTGTTTCTCAAAATGATGACGAAATCGGCCAAATTTAACTTGTGTATTGAAATAATAACAACAAGATCAAGAACATTTCGTTCCCCTTTCCTCCAACACTATTTCAGTAAGAAGTGCAAATAAAAAAAAACCTTTTGTGACATTTGTCACCAGATCGCTCCTTCAGTCTGTGTGCTTTTTCATAAATAGAGAAAAATGAAATAACTGTAACATTTGCTATCACTCTGCTACAGATATAGCACGTATGATGCCATTTGTGCTTTGTTGTTCACTGATGCAGCTTTTACAAAGCTTTGTTCCTGCTGACGGTATTCAGAGTTTTCTCTGAAAGAACTCGAGTGGCTTATTGACGTGACGGGGATGTAATGTTTCTGAGTGTCATCTTAAAGCTGCAGTGGGTAGAAATGGAGCAAATATGATTAAAAAAAGGTTATTTTTATAAAAAAATAACACTATATCTTGACAGTAGTACATGAGACAGAAAACTGTTGCCTACTGAAGCTTTAATTTGTTGGGCCTGATAATGTCAGCTGAGTTTTCAGACATAAAATACACACTGGTCTCTCCTCATCTCCCACCGCATTCACTGTGAACCCAACTTCGTTATACGTTGTTCTTGACTTTTTTTTTGGTTGATTACCGTCAGCTGAGCACGTTGTCTTGTTTGTTTCAGAAGAATCGCCGCTTTTTCTTTTTGTCCCTGTCAAATATCTGTCCATTTTCTGTCTGAATGAAGCACGGCGGAGGTATGTTTGTTTACTGTACCGTCGTGAAAAAGATTCCAACGTCAAAACAATAGTTCCGCATCAAATTTTTCCCCTGATCAGTCGCGCCCCACCTGTGATGCCTCTGAGAACCACTGTCCTGACCTAACGTAGTAGTTCGGTTTCAATTCACGACGTATACCACATGTTTAAAACTGCGACCGTTTCACAACGTGCGCCTGTTGCTGGTACTCTCCAGTGGTCATATACTGTATGTTACGTGTTACTCTGGCTCTATCTATCTGGCATGGAGAGGAGGTCGTGTTGCTCGGGCTATATCTGGTTGGCGTGGAGAGGAGGTCGTGTTGCTCTGGCTCTACTTGTTTGGCACCGAGAGGTCGTGTTGCTCTGGCTCTACTTGTTTGGCACCGAGAGGAGGACGTGTTGCTCTGGCTCTACTTGTTTGGTGTGGACAGGAGGACGTGTTAATCTGGCTCTACTTGTTTGGCACCGAGAGGAGGACGTGTTGCTCTGGCTCTACTTGTTTGGCACCGAGAGGAGGTCGTGTTGCTCTGGCTCTACTTGTTTGGCACCGAGAGGAGGTCGTGTTGCTCTGGCTCTATCTGTTTAGGGACGCTGGAAAGCTGCTCGACATCCTGCTGGATCCACCTTCTCACATATGTTCACATTATACGTACTATTTTTTGTCATTTGGATTGTCTATGTTGTATTTTCATGTTGTTACTCTGTACATCTATTGCACGTCTGTCCATCCTGGAAGGGGGATCCCTCCTCTGTTCCTCTTCCTGAGGTTTCTTCCATTTGTTTCCCTTTTAAAAGGGTTTTTTTTTTGGTTATGTTTTTCCTTATCCGATGAGAGGGTCGTACTGTAAAGGACAGAGGGTGTCGTATCCTGTACAGATTGTAAAGCCCCCCGAGGCAAATTTGTGATTGGTGATTTTGGGCTATACAAATAAAATTGACTTGACTTGACTATGTTGTTTTGGGAGTTATTGGTAAACGACCGATTCTGTCGTTTAGATCTGAGGGCGTGTTGGGATTACAGGAACGTACTTGAAGACTGCAGGAATTTAAGAAACCCACAGTTGTTGATGAGTTGGATTTGTTGCTGCTCTCAGAACAGAACACGTTATCCTCCCAGCAGCACTGCAAACATTACGTTGTAAAGAGGGACCGACGTGACGGGATTACCCCCCCTCACACATCAAACTGCAAACAGCTCCGTTTCACGTTTACACTGAATCATAACGGCCACCTGTCTGGGATGACGAGCTATTTCTAGTCGGCATTAGTCACAGAAGAGAAAGTAAGCTTTGCCCCTTCCACCAGCCCTCGACGAGGAGTACATCGGAGATGAAACAGAGAGGAGACATGAAGCCACGCACCATGTCTGTGTGATCAGAAAAAACACAACTCACATTCAAGGGCTTTCCACTTGGCAAGGTATCTTTTCTTCTGATGTAGGTATAGAGAGGAAGAGACGAGAGAGGTTACTTTGCTTTGCAAAGTAGACACTTGAAGGCCTTCCAGCTCTCTCTCTCTCTCCTCTCTCTCTGTAAAAAGAGGATTTTTATTCCCTTTTTCTAAAAACTTTCTTTGATCCCTCCACAAATTGTCTTCCTTCATTAATCAAAACTTTGCTCTCGCTGTTTTGTTCTTGTCTGATGACCCATCCCTCTCAATGTTTCAGGGACGGATACACACTGATTACATGGGTGCTCGGGAGCTCAGGCACACACACACACACACACACACACACACACACACACACACCACAACAGGGAATCTCAGCGTCATGGCACCCACTTAACCACACAAGCTGTTTGGAGGTGTAGTCGTAACAGCGCAGTGGGAGCCTGGAATACATGCCACATGGCCTGAGGCCAGAATACAGTCTGACTGACAGGAGGAAAAAAGCAATGTGAGGTTTGATGAATGGGAGGAATGCTGGTACACACTAAACGAGAATCAAGCCGATTCTGGGTCCGATTCCCCCTCTTGACGATCGTCAGCAAAGCTCTGATTTTTTGATGGTTCTAAAGATGATCTTTCCAGATGTTCCTGTGGTGTGAGGTATGTTAAGAGTGTTTTTTACATCCCCCGATCGGCTCAGAAGTCCATCCTGGCTGTACCGATTTCAAATCGTAAATATTAAACATGTTCAATATTTACAATCGGATATCCTGAAGGGCTGACCCGAATGCTTTGAAGCTTTGAAGCCTCAACCATTGCCATGGTAATCGACCTCCATATCAGTATCCGACTGCTTCATTTATTTTTATATTTTTTAATATATAAGTATGTAATAATAATAATGTATGAATCCCAAAATGGTCCATGAAATAAGGAATAAGCCCACGACATTATTCATATTTAACATTAATTATCAGTTATTTTCAGACAGACATGGTTTGTTATGTGTAGAGGTTTGTGTGTGTGTACAATAGTGCAACAGTGGCAGTGAAATTAGGGAGATGGAGACAGACAGAAGAATTTGTCAGCCTGCTAAGTCGTACGCTAATACTTTCAAATATTTCTTACTTCAAAGCCCAAAAAAATGGTATTCGGGGCAGCCCTAATATCCTGTTTTGTGTGTGGAACCCCAAGAACAGCTGATGACGCAGTCACGTGGGAAAGAACGATAGCCAATAGAGAACGAAGCTGACTGAAGAAGGAAGGACAACCACCGCCGTCATGGCGGCAGCGGCTAACGCATGAGCTAATGGTAAACGTGAAGCATAAAGCAGTAGTAAGATGTAGCTCAGAAATGGAGGAGCAACTGGTTGATTAGTGTATATTTAACGTGTCTCCATGACTTCATCCATCCATCCTTCGTGAATTTTCAGTACAAATTAAAAACTAATATCACTAATTCTTCCTGCGCGTCCTCCGCCATGTTTGTTTACACTAAAGTCACATTTGATCGCGAGATATTTTGCGAGATTTCCGTTTTTGAGAGTCGGGACTCTTGTTGCTCATGAATGAATCTGTTAGTGTGTGGTGTTGCTGTTTCTCTCCACACACTATAGGAACAAAAATGTTAAATTTAACAGAACATGTCGTTATATGTGGGCTCTGAGATGATGAGAATGTCACGCACTTTAAATGACAGTATGATACTTTCACTATCCATTGTATGTCTAAGTGCATAGACCCCATAGAACCCATTTTCATTCACATATATTGAGGTCAGAGGTCAAGGGACCCCTTTGAAAACTGCCATGCCAGTTTTTCCTCGCCAAAATTGAGCATAACTTTGGAGCGTTATTTAGCCTCTTTCCCTCTTCTCTACCTGCTGCAGCCTCTGAAAGACTAGTCTAGTCGGTCGGGTCTCAGGGGGTTAAACCACCCAGCAGCATACTGTATAAAGTGATTTAAATGAGCTCCACCTTTGCCAGCTATATATAACCCATCTGGCCTGGGAACGCCTCGGGATCCCCCAGGAGGAGCTGCCGGCCAAAGGGACGTCTGCTTAGCCTGCTGTGCTGCTGCTGCACCGTGACTCAGATCGGTGGTTGAAAATGGATGGATCGGTTTGTACTCGCTGAACTTGTCCCATAAGCCTCCTTGAATGACAGCAGCAAAATAATGAGTATCATCCATACTGGAAATGCAAGGTTACAGCAATACATGCAAGGGAATATTCAGCCTCAGTGCCAGCCAGTCAGTCAGTCAGTTAGTGAGCCTAAATAAAATATGCTGATCACCTGCAGGGTAAATGCCGCTATAAATAGCCAACAAAAAGCCTCCCCACAAAAAACCCTCAAGAACCCCTCAAGATCTCTCTCCCGTCACCGATGCCAGCCGGAGCCGAGCCCCAGCGATAGAAACCGATCCGATTTCTTTGCCAGTGTCTCCTCACAGCGCGGGTGTGACAGGGAGACGGAGGGTGGTGTGCTACGGCGTCTCCAGCTAATTATCTATTTGGACAAAGATCAAACACCCGACTGTGGAAATTATGTTCAATGTTTATGCAAGTCTGAGCAGTCGATGTGCCAGAAACTCGGCTTACAGAGAGGAGGAAACGGCAAGGTGTCGAAATACTCTCAGTGATACACGACACAGTATACTACATATGTTCTGTATAGATTCTGATCCTCACACTAGTTGTCCAGACAAATCAGGCCTGGATTTAGCCAGGAGGGGGGGGACATATTGTTTCAGTCATCAAGACTATTGTTCTATCCTCGTGGTTTTAGGTGTGTGCACATTTTTGTCCGTCTCCTCTTATTAACTTTGTGCAGCACGGCTGTCTTTGTCTGTGTATATTTCAGTGTTATTTAAATGAACTTTAACATGCTTGAACAAAACACCACGTTACGTATGTTTGAGATATGTTTTATCTCCCCAAATGTAACTTTCTTCACAGACTGCCGTTATAAGAGACAACTCTTCAAGTTTCCATGGAATCAAAATAGATGTTTACGTTGTTTTATCACATATGAATTGCGCCGGTCGTCACCTATACGCCAGTATTTGGCCCAACAATGACGAAAAAGATTAGTTTCTTAGGTATTCTTAATGGTATTTTAAAAAATGTTGAGGACTCATCCTGCACTCGGGATCGGGGCGTATGCTAATTTTGCGTCCAATTGAACGCTTTAAATATAGACACAAGCCTACCATTGGGATTAGGGATGTCACGAGAACCGATACTTGGTACCAAGTCGATGCCAAAATTTTGGAAACATGACGGTACTCTTTTTTCTACAGTACCGCAGGTACCGGGGATCAGGGCTCGAGACTAAGGGCGTCCAATCGGCCCGAGGACGATAGAAAATGTCCCTGATAATGCTACATCAAAGAGTAAAGAAGCAAAGAGACGAAACTCCGGTGCTTTTTTGACAACAGCCGCTATTTTGGACTGAAAATGCCAATCAGTCTGTGACCATGGATGTATAAAGAGACGTCTGTAAATCAGAGGATATATTTTTTTTTTAGGTAAATCAACTTCCCACTACGAACACTTAATGAGCCCTTTTTTAAATCATTATAGCTAACTAAAGCCCTACTGTTTCCAACGGGACGGGAAAAGAGCTACACCAAATGTCTTGTCCTGGCGTAGGAGAGCTGCTTGCGACACCGCAGTGTGGCGTGCCACAAGCCATTGGAAATAACAGGTTTCAGAGCGCAGTGGTGACATTGTCGCATTTTGTCTGAAAGGACCTTCAGTGAGTGAGAAATGGAGAGAACAAAGAGAAAGAAATACTCAAGCAGGAGCAAAAAATGAATAAAGACTGATGAATATTAGTTTCACGGCAATTATTCAGTTTTCTTTCCCGAGAATTAAAAGCAAAATTAGAAGTAGCCCTATTTAACGAAACATGCTGTAGCAGTGTACTTATTATTTTATTTTCATTCTTTTAAAAGTCACCAGAATGCAGGAAACAAAGTCTCTGAAACTCAACCCCCCCCCCCCCCATTGTTTATGTCTCAAGGTTGGCAAATGTGTCTGTGAGTTCTCCTCCTACATCTCTGCCGTATTCTCTCCTTGTTTTAAGGTTATAAAACTCTTTGGTTGTCCTCCTTTCACCTCCACACTTTGTGTTCACTTCTCTCTCTTGCTTCCTGTGTTTCATTATTTATGTGCAAAGACATCATTTAAAATTAAACTGAGTCCTAAATGGTGCACACCACAGTTGGGTGTCTTGGTGTCTGAGGCACACACTTTATTATTGCATTCAGTGCGTTGTCAGAAGTGATTTGCAGCTATTTCAACAGCAGAGATGGAGAGACCAGAGAGCAGGAAGTATCAGTTTCATCCACGTTGATATATATCCGAGGTCTTCCCCTAATTGCGAATTAATTGTGAGCGTTAAAGCCATTGGTCAGTGATGAGATGTAGAAAATGCTCAGGGAAGGAGGGAGATGTGAATGAGGGGAGAAGGGGAACCCGCCACATTTCATCTGAATCTTAATCTTATCAGGGTTAAGAGGCGCTCACGATGTGGAACGTAATTACAGGAATTTAAGAGGCGGCGAGTCTCCACGATGCTGCTCTGCACATCTCCGAGGCTGAGAGCGGAGAGACAAAGCAGCTAATAAAAATACCTGTCTCCAAACGAACATCCCAGACATTTTGAGTCAGACTATTGTACCTAGAAGTGATTTAACTGTCTGTCACCGTCAGTCAGAGTAATAACTTTCTGAAAGGGTTCAGTCCAGCGCTGCATCGTTAATTTGGAACCACAATCTACAGGAAAGGGCTGAATACGTCCAAAAGGATTCATTTATGGAGTCTGTCTAAACCAAAAAATGAGAATGGAAATGAAAAAGAAAAATGAAAATAATTTGATCATTTATTTCTCACGTTTTAACTGTTGAAATAAAGCACTGTTGAGAGCAGCAGTGCTTTAGTAGGAGGCCGGGTGGTGGTGGTGGTGGTGGTGGTGGTGGTGGTGACGGGGTATCCTGTCACCTTCCTCCTCCACTGATTTAGCTCGGATCCCCCGGCTCATACATCTCAATAAAGCACCTCGACAGCTTGTTCCTGCTGTAAATTGATGTTTGCTGGATTTAATTTATTTTGGGAACGTGACTCTATCCTCTGTACTGGAGGAGATTTAATTATGTATGTATGAAATAAATAGGTGGCTATTTATGGTGACACAGTGACCTATTGATGGGCTCGGAGTTATTGGAACAGAGCGACGAAGAAAATAACCATTTTACTCCATAATGGAAACTACCAGAGAGAAATATAGACTCAGTGTGAGTCAGCCTGAGCTCACAGAAATACGTGAAATGACCACGACCTCTTAGCAGCGCAATACGTGGTGGCGGCACCAAAGAAACAATCTAACGTTAGGTTTAGGGGTAACACTTTGTAATAACCATCATTTATAAATGGTAAATTGATAGTTAATTAAACTTAGTCAATAGTTATTTTACTGTTAACAAACAATGAAATGATTAGGGGTGTAATGATACCTTTTTTACAACGATATGATACGTACCACTTTCTATGGTTCCGATACGATTCAAGGATGATATTAGGCTCATCTAGAGCGATACAATACGTTACGATACGATACGATACGTTACGATACGTTACGATACGTTACGATACGATACGATACGATACGATACGTTACGATACGTTACGATACGATACGATACGTTACGATACGATACGATACGATACGTTACGTTACGATACGATACGATACGATACGATACGTTATGATACGATACGATACGATACGATACGATACGATACGTTACGATACGATACGATACGATACGATACGATACGTTACGATACGATACGATACGTTACGATACGATACGATACGATTCAATGACTAGAAATCGATACAGTAACTTTTTTTTGCCAAAAAATTCAATCAGTGTGACTGTGAAATAAATATCTGGATACTGGACAGAGTAGGTCAGGATTACTCAAAGTTTTTCTTGTAAGGGAATCAGGGATAAATTAATTATGGATATAAACAAGTAAGAACAACGATTAATGGCAAATACATTCACCTTTTATTTGAAAATAATAAAAAAGTGCAACTTCAGGACCCACTGCTTTCATATGATACCAGTATCTTCACCAGCTTTAAAACTGAGCCCGCTACAACCTAAAAATCCCAAGTTACGTTAATGCGTTAAAGAAATTAGTGGCGTTAAAAAAAAAATGCGTTATTATCACGTTAACTTTGAGAGCCCTACAAAATAAACTAAACAAAACTACTTTGCTAGGTTTAGTAAAAAAAAAAAAAATCATGATTAAAATAAGTGAATGTTGACTTTTGGTTTCACACAGGACACAAACAGCGGTCTGCTAGGCGAAAGTCCAGTGTTTGTTGACCCATCCACCATCCTAACATCACCCCTACGCGGACTTCCGTGGACTATAACTACAAACGTATTTGTGATACGTACGGGTAATTAACAATGCAGTTTCACTGTATCACGGAACTTATTTTTTAGGAGACCAGGCTGGTGGGAGGTACAGAGCAGCAGGAAATGAAGCTACCGACTATGGTGGAGACTACCTGGAAACTGGCTTTCAGGAGGTCCGTCAAGGTTCACCTCACCCTGAAACCATTTCCCACACAATCTGCTCCCAAGAGTCCCCACGGGCTTAATTCAAAGCTCATCTCATTTCCATGGCCCTGTGATGTTGCTCCATCACAAGCTCCAGCTCTCTCCACCCAGAGTCTCCCACACAGGAACTCAAGTCTCCTTTCCATGGCAACCTCCTCTCCGAGCACCTCGAAATAAATACGAGTCAGACGGGCGCAAGGACGCAGCAGACGACAGTCAGATAAAAACAACCAACTTCCTGCTCTGTCGAAACTCATCCAACATATCAAAGGCAAAAGCAGCTGCTTTGATGTCACTTTTAGATTGTAATCAGAAGCTTCCAGAGAGAAGAGGATTCGTCAGGTTCGTGTCTGATGAGCTGATGTTAAACGCGGGGAGGGCCAGAAACAGCGGCGCCGCGGAGCGAAGTGACAAATTAATGCGAGGGTCTGTAAACAGGCAGGAGTGATAGGGGTTGATCAAAGAGCTGAGCTCATGCCAGTTAGCTGTATCAGTGGCATGCTGGATGGGAAAAACATCAAGCATCCATCCACATATGGCTTTTTAATATTTAATCAGACGGACTTCCAATAGAAAGAGATTTACATCTGAGAGGCAAAGCCTGCGTGCCAGCTGATATGTGGGCTGCTCATTAATAATTCTTTTGTCAAACCCGGATGACTATACTGGTTTCGCTGAGATTAATGGCACAACTTTGTCAGAAACTGCATTTGAAGGCCAAAGTGGAATCAAGTGAAAAGGGTGGCCGTGTGTCAACAGATATCTGCAGAGCCAGACTCCACAGCTCAGGAGGGCAAATCAATTACGGCTCTGAGGGACCGAGACCTCCTGCCCCCCCCCCACTCCCTCCGCTATTCACTCCTTCACATCTGAGAGCTTCAGACTCGCTGCAGTGTAAATACGAACAACAGGGACAGACTTCTCCTCACTATTTTCAAACCAATTTGATGTGTTGTGTGTTTGAGGCAGCGGAGGAGAAATTGTTGGAGAGCTGAGGAGCCCCAGTTGTGTGTCGTGTCATTAAAAAGAAAGAGGGAGGAAAGAAATAATTTAAGGAACAACTTCTTCTTGCGTGTACGCAGATTGCAGGCAGAAAAATATAATGCATGCATATGTACATGTGCAGTAATCTGCATATTTAATCTGACCCTACGATTTGGGAGGTGACTGTCAAAGAGTCACTATATGCTAAGCACTGGAATAATAAAACTATGTTTCACTGACTCTATATATAAATATATATAAAATAGCATCATGCATGCCCTTCTTCTTCTTCTTCTTCTTCTGTGTTCACAGACACCTGCTTTGCTGGTGGACCCGATGATGCCGGTTGCTATGGATACCGTTCAATCATTGCAGGTCATGGCTCTCTGAGACATCTCTTGATGTCGGCGGGCGGTGTAGTAAAAATAGCAACAGTGAAATTAAACTTTCCATAGGACTTGTCATCATAGATTCATAGTTTTATTTATTCTAAATCTGAAATCATTTGATTCAAAATCATATACTTAAAAAATCCAGGTGAAAATTGGTTTTACACACCATTTCAGCACACTCTTTAAAAACTGTATACACAAATCTTCCAGCTAAAGTTTGATCCGTTTTTTACTTCACAAAACCACCTGGAACTTCTCCCGTATGCCAAGTGTGTAGGAGAACTATGTTGGCCGACGCAAAAACGTGAAACTGTGAATGTCCCTCTCTAGCTCCAGTGTTTGGTTTGCCCGTTCTGGGCTACTGTAGAAACATGGCGGCCGTCGGCCAGCTCCTTGAAGAGGACCCGCTCCGTATGTAGATATAAAGGGCTCATTCTAATGTCGCATTCACACCAAGAACGAAGCGAATTTTCGCCTCGCTTTACTCGCACGAGTTGGACCGCCGGTATCATTTGTCTTCATTTGCGCTGCCAGAGAGGAGAAGGAGCTTGTCTCCATAGATACCAACAACTTTTCTTTCCGTCATTTCCTCCATCAACCATGGAAGAAATAACCACTATTACTGCTTTGTACATGTTGGTGAAGTCCCAGATATGTCAGAAAACCAAACGCCGTCGTGTCTGGGTTCATAACATCACCCGGCGGCGAGCTGTTATCACATACAGTGACATTGCACTGACTGTATCTAGCGAGCCACACGTCGCAAACCCAAAATAAACAGATTGTGCTGTGATTTAATTGCAGTAAACGGATCAAAAGGAAGCTGAAATAACTACATAATGATGCTGTAAAAAGTCTGAATTCATGCTTTGTCAGGTCTGTCTGCAAGACGACAAGCAAACTATTTTTAAATTGCCTATTTTCTGAATTGAGTTTGGATCGATCAGTGCCAGACTACGTCAGTGACAACAGGAGGAGAATCTCAACGCTGATAGGCTTTCGCGACACAGCGTCACGCGAATTTCTCACTTGAGTTGAAATATTTCAAACACCCCCTAATACATGAATGACGCAAATTTTGTGTGTTCACATCGTATCTATCTATCTCTAACAACCGTAAGCTAACGAAAACACAACGATTCTTATTTTCAGGTGATTATTGACTAAAGAAAACATACTTATTAAGATTCCATTTCTGCCAATAGATGCACTAAATGCTGCACACTGGTCCTTTAAGTGAGCGGGATTTAGTTAGAAAAAGGTGGTGTAGCGTATTTCTATGCACTCATCAGGATTCAGTAGTATTTCAATCAGTTTGGAAATCCTAAACATGTCACTTACTGCACCTTTAATGAGCCTTTTTCCAGTGGTCATGTGTCAAGTGTCACAGCATCCACACTACTTTATGCAGAACTTGACTGTGGAGTACATTACCAGCGCGCAGGAGGCGGTTCAGTTTAGGTCAGCAGGTGGGTGATTGCTATTACAGACCCATATTTCAGCCTGCGAGCGCTTAAGCCGCCTAAACAGAAGAGGTTGAGTCGTGACTCGGCGCTCGAGGTGGGTTTCCCTCGTAATCCTGTCCTCCACGCGCTAAATGCCACAGGGATCTCTTCCTCTCCCCGCCCAACGTCTGAAAATAGATCCACGCCGTGGCTCTGATGTCATCTGAAGCGCAGGAGAATAGAGCAGCATGGAGGAAACGGATCACCCAGCTGGATTTTTTTTCAGCAGTACAAAGCATAAAGTACACTTCAAGCTCTCAGTTGCCTTGGAAACCCGTCTGCCATTAAAAGAGGATCAATATACTTTTGTAATTTCCGCAAACATTCTGACGTTGAGTAGAAATTAATGTGTCACTGTGCTCCATCACTCGTGTAAATACAAATCAGAGTTGAGGCAGTCATCCACGCGGATGCATGAAATCAAGATATGAATATCTTATTAGGATTCACGATTTTTTTAAATATGCATGTGTCAAACTCAGTCAGATGAGAAGATCAACATCAATTTCACCTCTCTGTGTGTCTGTGTGAGATACTGTTGATTCAGAATACACTTTAACACACACACATCAACACAATAGCCTTTCAACAGATGTGAAGCTGTTGTATGTATGTAGATGTTGGAGCTTGTTAGCTGACAAGTTAGTCACCAATATATCTAAGAATCTTCTTCATGTAAAGTGATAATAATGTTCAAATTAGGGCTCAAAGTTAACGCGATAATAACGCAAATTTGTTTCAACGCCACTAATTTCTTTAACGCAACTTGTGATTTTTGGGTTGTTTGTTAGTTTTAAAGCTAGAGTGAAGATACTGGTATCATATTAAACTAGAAAATCTAAAGAATCCATCGGTACCAACCATGTCATACTAGCTTGTCATGAAGGAGGTTAAATAACGCTCCAAACTTACGCTGAATTCTGGTGAGGAAAAACTGTCATGGCCATTTTCAAAGGGGTCCCTTGACCTCTGACCTCCAGATATGTGAATGAAAATGGGTTCTATGGGTACCCACGAGTCTCCCCTTTACAGACATGCCCACTTTATGATAATCACATGCAGTTTGGGTCAAGTCATAGTCAAGTCAGCACACTGACACACTGACAGCTGTTGTTGCCTTTTGGGCTGCAGTTTGCCATGTTATGATTTGAGCATATTGTTTTATGCTAAATGCAGTACCTGTGAGGGTTTCTGGACAATATCTGTCATTGTTTTGTGTTGATAATTGATTTCCAATAATAAATATATACATACATTTGCATAAAGCAGCATATTTGCCCACTCCAATGTTGATAAGAGTATTAAATACTTGACAAATTTCCCTTTAAGGTACATTTTGAACAGATAAAAAATGTCTGATTATTTGCGATTAATTACGATTAAGTATTTTAATTGATCGACAGCCCTAAACATAACTCAACATTGACCTGGTTTCACATGGGACCCGAACAGCGTTCTCCTGGGTCTGTTTGACCCAACCATCACGCTCTTTAGACTACGTCAGTTGCTCTGACCGTCTAATAATGACGCAGTTGGTTTTACATTGGAGTTAGTTGAAACTTAAACTTTAAAACTTTATTAAAATCATCATATACATACGGTACATGAAATTTGACCTCTGCATTTAACCCATCCTAAGCATCTTAGGAGCAGTGAGCTGCTGTGAAGCGCCCGGGGAGGTTCAGCGGGGTTCAGGGTCTCGCTAAAGAACACTTCAACATGCAGGAAGTAGAAGCTGGGGATCGAACTGCCCAACCTTGTGGTTAAAGGACGACACGAGACGCTAAAGGGGGCCTCGGTATCAGACGCCGAGGGCCACTGACCAAGCGTCGGTATATGACGAAGTAGAAGTGAGAACATGTTGGTTTGATGTGAACACTGTAGCTGCTTTTCTATATCTGGCTGTTGACCAAGAGAGCGTAACTTCCATCCAGGTTGGACTCTCCTGTAATCAATAATCCTCTCTGCTCCTGAACACATTTTGCCTCTCAGTAACACAACTCCTTCACAAAGCTTCACTTGATGGGACCCAGCCAACAATCCCCCCCACACACACACACACACACACACACACCAAAGTTACTAGAATCCAGCACTGGCATCCAAGGGCATCAGAGTCTCTCCCTCTCATTGACAAGCTGTCTGAATTAGGAAATGCTCCCGCGGGCTTCAACAGAGATAAATGACAGCGAGGGAGAAGCAGCCCAATCGGTTCTGACACCCCGAGGAGGGTCTCAGACTGAGAATATGAGTTATAGGTGGATGATCATTAAATGTGTGCTTTCTGACCCTGAAGAGGAGTTTTCCTTTCACTGTTGAGGTTTTCACCAATCAATTATATTAATATTCAGGACACATGCAGTATGACAGGAGATATAATTCCCCTTTGGTCCTCATTCACGTCTCAAATAAAACCAAAATATCTGACAAAAGAGAAACTCTCATCAGTTTAAAGCAGAGTTTCTCAAACCTTTTAAGACCAAGGACTACTTAAAGCTGAAGTAGGCGAGATTGGAGCAAATATGATTAAAAAAAGTTATTTTTATAAAACGGTTGCTATATCGTGACAGTAGTACATGAAAAAGGTAACCTGAATAAAATCATGTTCCTCTGTGTCCTACTGTGCTCACTAACGGCATCTGAAAGATTTCACAGACCGGAGGGAAACAAGCAGTAAGAGCTGATCTGAGGTCTGCAGTCTATGAGAGCCGGCTGTCAATCACTCGCAAACTCCGACCAAACGGTCAAACCAGGCAGCGCTGATCAAATATGAATCATTATTATGTTACGTTAATGTTTATTTCTCTCCTCAAATGTTTTCAGAATCATCTTGTAGTTACTGTTTAGCTGTAAAATGAGAAAACGCCAAGTTCTGGTCAAATGACCGGAGCACAGCCAATAGGAACGCTCTCTCTCTGAAATGACCTGTGATTGGTCAAAGTCTCCCGTCACGGGCTACATTTTTTAAAGCCTGAAAACAGAGCCATGAGGAGGAGCAGAAATCTAGTTTTCTCTCAGAACGCTTGAATTACAATATGCTGAAAGTTTATTATGGAATTTTTGCCCAATGATGCCAAAAATATACTGCCTACTGTCACTTTAACCAAGCAAAATTAAACCTCACGGACCACCTAACTCCCCAAATATCCCCAAAAGCTAAAAACAATAGGCCTCTAATATAACAGCACCATAAATTACATTTATATAACAACGATGTTTGGCCGATAAATCGGTGCATCCCTATAAAAAACATATTTTACCAAATGTACCCGTCTTTGAGAATGTCTGGTTTAAAGCAAGAGCTCAAATAACCTGAAAAAGGAGGTTGGCATTGGTTCAGAAGTTGATTTTGAGGTGTTGGGAATGTGTTGTTTGGGTCTACCTGTCCCTCAAAAACAACCTCAGCATGCTTCCAACACGCACACATGTGGCTGCTCAGCAGTCACACAATGACCGTCTAATTATAGAGCTAACATGTGAAAGCCCTCCAGGCTCTCCAAACACATAAACAAGAGGCTCGGCGATGTTAGCTTCATCTTGTGTCACGTTGTCAGCCCGAGGCAAACGCACACACCGCTCGCTGCTCGGCTCTCTCCGAGGTAAGAAGAGGAGCTGTCACTATGTCAAACCTGCTGTCAGCAGCCGAGGTGACGACAACAGATCGATCAAAAAGCAGACAGGTGACACTCGGAGTTTCATCAGGATTGGATCATCTTTTTTTTTTGTATTCTTGCAGTAGCACTAGGTGTTGTAGCAACATGCAATAGCTTGAGTGACAGAGAGTTTTCATGCTGTATATACTCCAGCATGTAGGCTACATTTACACGGGAGCTTCCCAGTATAACCACAGCTTTCGAGTGCTGGCCGATGAGGAGCTCCAGTTGAAGGACGCTCAAAGACACTTTAATTATATCTGAAGCAACCGGAGGGTCCAGAGCCTTCTGACCTCCTGAGTGTCAGAGGAGGAGGTGAAGGTCAAGGTAACCGATACCGTATGACTTCCAGCATTGTCCATAATGACTTCCACATTGACTGCCCAACCAACATCTCATTCTGATCACTAACAGACTGACAGGTAGTCATTTAAGCTCATCTAACAGCACCAACTGAACAAACAAAAAGATACTGAAGAGTGATTCCAACTTTGAAAGAAGTAACTCCACTACAGACATCACTAACATCTGCAGGTGAAATCCTGATCTACTGGTTCAAGACACAGAGATCCTGTCTGTCCTCAGAATGAGCAGCACAGCATTTGTTCTTGTCTCCTCTCCTACCACAAGGTTGATGGTGGTTAGCTGCTGTTTCGTTCACACAAGAGGACACAAAATACGAAAACGCTGGATTTACAGGAGAAAAGTAAAAAAACAGTACCGTTCCTGCCACCGATTTCTTTAACGCATTAACACAACTTGCGATTTTTCGGTTGTAGCAGGCTCAGTTTTGAAGCTAGAGTGAAGATACTGGTATCATATTAAACTACAAAACCTAATGAATCCATCGGTAACAACCATGTCATACTAGCTTGTCGAGAAGGAGGTTAAATAACGCTCCAAACTTACGCTACATTTTGGCGAGGAAAAACTGGCATGGCCATTTTCAAAGGGGTCCCTTGACCTCTGACCTCCAGATATGTGAATGTAAATGGGTTCAATGGGTACCCACGAGTCTCCCCTTTACAGACATGCCCACTTTATGATAATCACATGCAGTTTTAGGCAAGTCATAGTCAAGTCAGCACACTGACACACTGACAGCTGTTGTTGCCTGTTGGGCTGCATTTTGCCATGTTATGATTTGAGCATATTGTTTTATGCTAAATGCAGAACCTGTGAGGGTTTCTGGACAATATCTGTCATTGTTTTGTGTTGTTAATTGATTTCCAATAATAAATATCTACATATGTTTGCATAAAGCAGCATATTTGCCCACTCCCATGTTGATAAGAGTATTAAATACTTGATAAATCTCCCTTTAAGGTACATTTAGAACAGATAAAAAATGTGTGATTAATTTGCGATTGCTTATTGTTCAAATTTACCATATTTTGCATACTGAAACACAACAGACTTTACATATATATACTTTAAAAAGGTAAAATGATATTTCCACTGTGTTAGGTCTGAAAATTATACTGGTTGGTTCTTTTTAACACGATAAAACCTTATTAGAAGCGCACAATAAATACAGATATGAACAAATCTTGCGCACCCCAGGGTGCCACAACACCCACTTTAGTGGAGCTAAGTACAACTGAACATTGAGTAAGACATTTTCAGGCGACCAAAAATGTTATAATTAACTTTGATGAAGTGAAAACACACTGTGAAAGGGTTAAAGTTGTAAGACGAAAACACGGACAACTCCGAGACCGGACAACGCCGTGGTAGCGACCTGTCAATCGCAAGGTAGCCCCGCCCTAAAGCGTCCCCTGCTTTATGGTCTATCTGACTCTAAATGGGACCATAATTTACTAAATGAACATCATGCTGTATTGAAGAAGACTTGAAACTAGTGATTGAGACCATAAACTCATGTTTACAGTGTTTACTGAGATAATAAATCAAGTGAGAAGTAGGCTCATTTTCTCATAGACTTCTATACAATCAGACTTCTTTTAGCAACCAGAGGAGTCGCAGAAATTAATCCTCTATATTCTTATATAGCAAAGAGATGTTTGCTGCTATATTAATGCTCTGAATGTCTTATATACTGTAGCTCCTTTAAGGTACGATCACATTAACGTTCTATTCAACAAATTCGACCCACACTCAGCCCCGAGAAAAAAGCATTTCAACTAGCTGTTCTAATGAATAAGTATTGAGCAGAGCGATCACAACAGTGTATGAGAGCGATGTATTCTATTGTACTAAAGAAAGTGAAGGCACCTCGCTAGAAGACTCACTTCTTCATCTCCAAACACACATCTGCTGCTTCTGTTGGCTGTCAATGTTGAAAACAACGAGTCCTTGAATCTGTCAGACAGGCTCACGTTGAAGTGAATGGGAGGCAGTGTGATGTGACTGTACCTCAGCAGCACCAGTGTGTGTTTCTTTCAACCGTTGCCGTCTTTCATGTAACTAGATTCAAGTGTCGAGTTCAACCATTTATGTTTCACTATATTCCACAATATGAATTTAATACCAAACGTCAGGAATGTTGAAACTAATTATGTGATGAATTAATGAATCTACAATAGCACGAAATTACCTGTCGTTTCTACATTTTGTGGATGACATTAAACGATGTGTTTTCATTTTATTTGTTTTGTTAATAACAATGTCCTGCACAAACGTCTCAGATGATGCTTCTCTGATATCTGTACTCACGAGAGCGTCCTCTCCAGCCTGCTGCCAGTCGAACCGATGATCTCCCCCAACGTACAGAACATCTGACCCAGGAAGTCCTTCACAGAGGAGAAGAGACCAGCACACAGTTAATACCGCACAAATACAGTCCAACTAGAGGCAACGGGTCATTTGGTGAAGTAGGCAGAGCCACAAGATACTGCACGGACTCTGGCTCCAAATGATGTTAAAATCTCAAGAAGGCAGCTCCCGTATCCGGGATATTTTGACTTCACTTCTGTACAGTGGGAGGAAGTGAAGACACGTCGTCCATCTTTACATACAGTCTATGGTTTAAAACTGTTTAAAATTGCGACCGTAATCTGGGAGAAAATACGTTAACGTCAATGAAATGTCTGAAAATGTCTGAAAAAAAAAGCCGAAAAAATGTTCGAAAAAAAAATCTGAAAAATATCTAAAAAAAAGTCTAAAAAATGTCTGAAAAAAAAGTCTGAAAAATGTCCGAAAAAAAAAAGTCTGAAAAATATTTGAAAAAAAGTATGAAAAATGTTCGAAAAAAAAGTCTGAAAAATGTTCGAGAAAAAAAAGTCTGAAAAAAATTCGAAAAAAAAAAAATCTGAAAAATATTTGGAAAAAAGTCTGAAAAATGTCAGAAAAAAAAAGTCTGAAAAATGTTCGAGAAAAAAAAGTCTGAAAAAAATCGGAAAAAAAAGGCTGAAAAATATTTGAAAAAAAGTCTGAAAAATGTCCGAAAAAAAAAGTCTGAAAAATGTTTGAGAAAAAAAAATCTGGAAAAAAAAGTCTGAAAAATATCCGAAAAAAGTCGGAAAAATGTTTAAAAAAAAAAAGTATGAAAAATGTTCGAAAAAAAAATTGAAAAATATCTGAAAAAAAGTCTAAAAAAAATTTGAAAAAAAAAGTCTGAAAAAAATCAAAAAAAAAAAAAACTCTGAAAAATGTCCGAAAAAAAGTCTAAAAAATATCTGAAAAAAAAGTCTGAAAAATATCTGAAAAAAAGTCTGAAAAAAATCTGAAAAAAAAGTCTGAAAAATGCTCGGAAATAAATGTCTGAAAATGTCTGAAAAAAAAGTCTGAAAAATGTCAGAAAAAAAAGTATAAACAAGATATATTTTAATAAAATACAGTTGTACCGACAGGATACAGTAGAGCACAGAGGCCGTTTCCATGCTGACAAGCGCTCGTGTCTGCCTGTTTATTCACCTGAGGAGCGCAGTGATCCCCCCTTAATCCCAGCTGGACGTCAGTTGAGTAGGCGGTCCTTAATGTGGCCCAGGACACATTCACTACACACTGCTAAAAGAATGAGGCCATATGTTCTGAAAGATCCGATCTCAATGCGTTCACACCTGTACTTAAAGCTGTCCACTTGTGATCCGATCACTGAGGACGCATGTTAGTACCAGGTCTGAACAGGGCCTAAGAGATAAATTGCCCATTTAACGATTTATATGTTAATAAGAAATTATTAGTTATTAATTTTGTAGGAGACAGGGTGGGTTTAACACAATGCTAATGCTGCGTTCCAGACAACTCGGCAACTCAGAAATTTCTGCCCTCCTACTGGAAAAAAGTACAATGGAAAGCCGCTCAAAGTCTGAGTTGCTTCTGAACTTGGGGGAGATAGATTCATGAAGAAGCAGCTGTCTGACATCACACAACAATGAAAGCACACATTATAAAATCATCATCCAAAAGGCAACGTCAAGTATATATTCGCCTGTATTTAATCAAAATAAAAAATACTATAATATATGTCAAAATATGTTATCAGGTAGCTGGTAGCCAATCGCTGAAGGTTATCTTCTCTGCACTAAAGTTATTAAAAATGTGGACGCTGCTCTGCTGAGAGTTCAACTGTGTGCACAATTGCCAAAGAAATATCAGTTTGTTACAGTCAGCCATGTGTTTTGTTTACGTTTGACGTTGGGCACCTGGAACACTCGGAGGTCAGAAATGGAAATTTCAACTGGCCTCGCCTTTCAACAAAATTCTGACCCCCGAGGAGTCGTCTGGAACGCAGCATTCAGGAAATGTCCAGCAGGTTACACGGAGAAATGAAATAAATGTATACGACGTGATGTCAGCTTACCTTCTGCTCATCCAGGCGGGGAGGCAGTAAGAAAAGGCAGACACAAGTTAGAGGAAAAGCTGAAAAGACACAATGAAAAACCGGAAATGTTTGGTGGTGAAGAGAATAAATACATTATTAACTATGTGCTAAAATATTGGAGTTGAAAAATGTAACTGAAAAAAGCTAGAGGAGTAAAATTATACAGTTACAATATATTTGATCAACACTTTTTTAACCAACTCACTGGACGTTAAGGAAACCTGTAAAGCTTTATTTCTTTTTACACTACATTTTAATTATTCAGCTAACACAGTATTATTTATTCAGGATTTTTTTACAAATTTCATATATTTTTTTTTTCAGTTTCAATCCTCAACACCAGTTTCCATGTCATTGTGGAACATATTTAGAGGATTTCTCAAAGGCTGCTTACATGTTTCGAAAGGTTGGAGCTCCTGGTATCCACATTGTACCTGCAATTTAACAACAAAACAACAGCAGACTTTAGATTATTGGAATACACACCGCTGTCTCCAAACCACATCATGAAACAGACATTCTGTAGAAACATGGCGGTCGGCCCCGTGAAGAGGACCCGCTCCCTGTGTAGATATAAACGACTCATTCTAAAGAAACAAAAACACAACAATTCTTATTTTCATGTGATTATACACTAAAGAAAACATACTTATTAATATTATATTCCATTTCTGCCAATAGATACCCCTAGTTGTTGCACACTGGTCCTTTAAAGAAAAAAAAAGAAAAACCTCCCCTGTGTATTTTATTTGATAAGCAACTCAGATAATGGACAGCTCTGGTGGGAATACAAAGATAAAAATCTTGTATGCCAATTAAAGGATTAGATATGGTGTGCGCAGGAGGGACGAGTGATAATAAATGAATGTATGGATCTGGAGCAGCATTGCTATGTAATGAACTCTGGGATCAACGTGCAGATTGAAGTCACTTCTTCCTCTTTTCTTCAGGCTACTCTCTCCCGAAGGACTTCCTCTTAAGTCCCGTCGTCTTTGAAAAGGATTCTGTTCGTGTTCGACATAGGAAATCTACTCTTGTGTCGAATAACATTACACAGACATCATGTACTCTTCCTCTCTCTCTGGATATCTCCCTCTTTGCCCTCCTCGTTTGCTGTCAGCATCTTCCTGAAGAGGATGGAGGACGACACTGAGCTGAAACCCGCTACAAGCTTTTCACCTGTTTCTGATCTTTCTCCACTTCAGTTACAGGGACACATCGGCAGTAATTAACGTGCTCACTCCTACAGGAGCTCCAAGGCTGCCTTAAGTAGATGGAAAGTATATAAAGAGGCTGTAAAAGGAGTTCTTTATTGACTCAGAGGAGTACTGTACTCAGCTAGCAGCTAGATGCACTGTACATCTCAATAGTGTTGGGTTCTCTAGAGAGCAGGCTTGAAGAAGACAAAGCCTGCACACTGTAGTGTTTGTGCTGAAGCCCTGTGGACCGGCTGCTCCCCTGTTAGCCGCTGGTGAAAGCAAAGCTAAGACAATAAAATATGACTGTCACTTAAAATATGTCAGTGTCTCGAACACTTTAAACAGTCGGCACAGAACTTCTCCGGTTACTGAGGCTTTTTTATTCACTCTACAGCGATGTTTGCATTTCAAAGTGAAACGATAGTTTGTAAAGAGGGAACGTTGGGAGGACAGTTTGTTTATGTCCCTTCCCTCCTCTGTCTTTAACAACTGCCTCCTCCCCTGTTTCAAATATTAGTTTTTACTTTTTTCTCCATATTTATGATGACGATCTCATGGGAAGGCTTATAAATAGCACACCACCTTTAGAGACATTCTGCATGCCATGATACGCATTTTAAGAGTCATTTCACGCCACAGGGTTAAAGCTGAAGTAACTTTGAGCAAATATGATAAAAAAAACAATTTTTTATAGGGCTGGCAATCGATTATACTATTTAATCATGATTAATCACACATTTTTTCACTGTTCAAAATGTACCGTAAAGGGAGATTTGTCAAGTATTTAATACTCTTATCAACATGGGAGTGGACAAATATGCTGCTTTATGTAAATGTATGTATATATTTATTATTGGAAATCAATTAACAACACAAAACAATGACAGATATTGTCCAGAAACCCTCACAGGTACTGCATTTAGCATAAAACAATATGCTCAAATCATAACATGGCAAACTGCAGCCCAACAGGCAACAACAGCTGTCAGTGTGTCAGTGTGCTGACTTGACTATGACTTGCCCCAATCTGCATGTGATTATCATAAAGTGGGCATGTCTGTAAAGGGGAGACTCGTGGGTACCCATAGAACCCATTTACATTCACATATCTGGAGGTCAGAGGTCAAGGAACCCCTTTGAAAATGGCCATGACAGTTTTTCCTTGCCATAATTTAGCCATGATTGGTACCAATGGATTCTTTAGGTTTTCTAGTTTCATGTGATGCCAGTATCTTCACTCTAGCTTTAAAACTGAGCCCGCTACAACCTAAAAATCGGAAGTTGCGTTACTGCATTAAAGACATTAGTGGTGGCAAAATGAATTTGCGGTAACGCGTTATTATCACGTTAACTTGGACAGCCCGAGTTTTTCCCAATCCAGGACGTTTTTTACTGCAGTTAAGTCATAGTGAGGAGGTCGGGGTGAATCGTTGGGAGTACAAAGCACAGAACTTTAACAGTAGAGACCCGGGTTTATGCTGTACTGATGTTGTGTAACTCAGACAGTAATAGCGAGCAGTATGAAAAACTGTTCATGTCGGCCTCCTACTGTTGTCGTAATTCCAAGTCGGAGATATATAGAATTTCTGACGAGGACAATATGAACACTGGGCGAAAAGAACTACAGAGGTGTCACTAAACCAGTAACATTTTGGTTTGAGGAGAAACCCCTTGAGATGCACCATCTTGTTTTCAAGAGGGTTCTCAGGCACAAAAACACGGAAATTAACAGACATTCAAACAAAAGATAAATACATAATAATAGTAACGATAATAAATTGAACAATCCAAACAACACAAAACAATCAACATCGTAATATCAACAAGAACGTACACGTAAGAAACGGCTGCAAAGGAAGGAGGTTAAATAACGTTCCAAACTTACACTAAATTTTGGCGAGGAAAAATTGGCATGGCCATTTTCAAAGGGGTCCCTTGACCTCTGATCTCAAGATATGTGAATGAAAATAGGTTCTATGGGTACCCACGAGTCTCCCCTTTACAGACATGTCCACTACCTTTGCATAAAGCAGCATATTTGTCAACTTCCATGTTGATAAGAGTATTAAATACTTGACAAACCTCCTTTAAGAAACATTGAACGGATAAAAAATCTTGCGATTAATTGCGATTAAATATTTTAATCAATTGACAGCCCTAGTAAAAATGTACATGATCCAGGAAGCAGCAGTTTCCTCCTAAATGTATTGGTGTAGTTAAAAAAATGTGTAGTTTCTAAACATAGTACCTCCCTCCTCGGTCTTGCAGCTTTGTGATGGACAGGTGAGGGTTCTGCATGGTCAGGAAAGAGACCAACACAACGTTGCAGCGTGACGGGACTGACAACTGTGTGACCAACTGACCGACACACCTCGCATCAAGAATAGGTGGGAATGCAAGCTTCTGAATTTTCAGAAAACCATTCCTGCACACGCCACCTCTTTTTTTCTAGTTGTGCCACTTGGAGAGGGCATAAAATGAGTTATTTTTGGAAAATGAATATAACCGCAGCACCCACTGAAATCACTTAGATCGCCCGCTGCTTTCTGGGTTTCATTTTTTTCTCGGTTCGGCGTACGCCAAGTGTCGGGTTATAGGGCTTTGAAGAGGAAAGTAAAAGCCGGGAACTAATGGAAATAATGGAATCGAGAGGGAATGTAAAAGAGCCAACAGCTACATATACCACCAACCGTGGCTCTGTAGCTTTGCCCAAAAGTGCCAAACGCAGCGCTCTCTGCCTTTTTAAAGCAGTCACTCCACACCCCCCACACACACTTACATTAACACTAGTCTTCCATCTCTAAATCTCCTTCTCCTGCGATGTCAAATTGAGCTCTATGCCGAGCTTGGGTGGGATCAAATGAAATAACCACACAGTAGGATAAGCCTGTGAGCGATGGCCAAATGAGATTTGAGTGCGGAGGAGCAAAAAAAAAAAAAAATCTAATGACCTTGATTTACATTGCAGGCGGAAGGGGAGCTGGAGGGCTTCTTAACAGAAATGAAGGTGAACAATGAAAACAGTTTATGTTTCGATACGGTGGAAGTCACCTTCATATGTCGCCATATCGCTTCCTTCCTTTGATTTTTTTTTTTTTATTTCTTTGTGCAACACACACGGTAGGATTCAGATCACACAATGTAAAACTCTTATGAGATCCACACATTTGAGCTGCACCAGAATCTGCATTAGGGATTTAGGGGGTAGCATCCTTTGTACCAGAGACTCCTGAAATTCTGGTTTATCAAAAAAAAAAACGTGGATTTCCTCCTCTTCATGCCAAGACATCCACTCATACTAAACTCAGCAGTAAGAGCATTACACCCTGTGCAATAAGATCATTTAAGCTGATTCATATAGTCATCATGGTGGTGATTAGTGCGGTTGAATCACATTACCGTTATGTAAGTGTCAGCCAGTGAAAACCAACACTGTAATGAGAGGTTTTTAACATCCATCATGATCCGCCACCCGGTCTCCTACGTTCCTGTACAACTAAGCTGCATTCTCATTTACATTTCAAGGGAAACATATTTTCTCATTGATTACGGTCAGTTTTAAACACATGGTTAATGTTGTAAATTGAAACAAAACAAAAACACAATAAAACTACTTGATTATGTTTAGACAACAAAACTACTAATTTAGGTTCAGTAAAACATCATGATTTTGGCTTAAAATATGTATGTTTGATACGTGATTGAAGTTAGGGCCGAAAGTCAAAATAAAGTGAATGTTGACTTTTAGTTTCACACGGGAAACAGCCGTCCCAGCCATGCACCCCGAGCTCCTCCGTAAGCAGACTTCCGTAGACTATGATTAGAAACTAGGGCTGTTAATCGTTTAAAATATTTAATCGTGATTAATCGCAAATTGATCGCATATTTTCTATCTGTTAAAATGTACCTTAAAGGGAGATTTGTCAAGTATTTAATACTCTTATCAACATGGGAGTGGACAAATATGCTGCTTTATGCAAATGTTTGTATATATTTATTATTGGAAATCAATTAACTCAGTAGCTCTTCCTGAGGTTTCTAACATTTATTCTGTTTTTTGGGAGTGTTTTTCATTATCTGAAGTGAGGGTCGAAGGACAGAGGGTGTCGTATCCTGTAAAGCACCCTTGAGGCAAATGTGTGATTTGTGATATCGGGCTTTATAAATTAAACTGACTTGATCTGAGAGAGGACACTAATGGCAGGACACATTTTAATTGCTTCATTACAGAGACTCATTAGTTTTTAATGACATTTTAAATGTTTTGAGACAATGGACAGCATAACAAAAATCACATTCTCTGTGTTCTAAATCACTTTCTTTTTACTTTTAGTATGTACTGCAGCTCTTACAAAGTACGTACTGTTGCATGCAGTATGCATACAATTGGGACATACAGTACTACTTCGTCATAACATTGCACCGTGAACTTTGACCCTCTTGCTCAAGGACATCCTGGTATTTTTGGCATACTGCATGTGACATACTATGTATTGCGACATGCTAAATCTTTTTCTGACATACTAAACAGTATGGTAGTATGAGTATTGTGAGCACAGATTACTTAATGTTTTCACTTCAGCAATTCCTGTTGTATTTGGTGTATTTTTCACTGTATTTTTTGCGTTACATTGTACACTGGTGGGTTTCAGGACTGTAAAGACTTATGAATTTGGTGGCCATGATGTGATTTACATATTCAGTTTGTACCTCTCTTATTCACAGTCCAGGCCTGGAGAGGTGGAGGTGTGCAGTGCACACATAAAAAACCTAATTACACACCACTGCACGGTATGATAAGTTAAGGTCTGATTCATTCCTTTAGGGTGCAGAAACTAAATGTACAACAGCCTTAATTACATTTTTCTACAATAACCAATG
Organism: Sebastolobus alascanus; assembly: GCA_916701645.2. Lineage (NCBI taxonomy): Eukaryota > Metazoa > Chordata > Actinopteri > Perciformes > Sebastidae > Sebastolobus > Sebastolobus alascanus. The sequence continues at coordinate 120,203 of CAKAOJ020000363.1, forward strand.
ATTGCAACACCTGTGCTCTCAGTGTGATGGAATTAGGCTATTGGCACTCATGGCTAGGTTTATGTTCTTTAAGTATTTGTTTGGCTCTGCAGTGGTCCGGTGGGTCTTTGATAAGCTCACACTATTACAGGTCCAACGGCTGAGGCAGCTTACTTTCTCTGGCCCTCTGAAATAGATTTGCCAAGTTCAGATACTGTTGTATCAAACCTGAAATCTGTTGGAAGACAATTATCTCTAAATTAGGGATGTCAATCAATTTAAATATTTAATCGTGATTAATTGCACATTTTTTATCTGTTTAAAATGTACCTTAAAGGGAGATTTGTCAAGTATTTAATACTCTTATCAACATGGGAGTGGACAAATATGCTGCTTTATGCAAATATATGTATATATTTATTATTGGAAAAAGCAAATATTGTCCAGAAACCCTCACAGGAACTGCATTTAGCATTAAGTGGGCATGTCTGTAAAGGGGAGACTCGTGGGTACCCATAGAACCCATTTTCATTCACATATCTGGAGGTCAGAGGTCAAGGGACCTCTTTGAAAATGGCCATGAGAGTTTTTCCTCGCCAAAAATTTAGCGCAAGTTTGGAGCGTTATTTAACCTCCTTCATGACAAGTTAGTATAACATGGTTGGTACCGATGGATTCTTTAGGTTTTCTAGTTTCATATGATATCAGTAGCTTCACACTAGCTTTAAAACTGAGCCCGCTACAAATTGTGTTAATGTGTTAAAGAAACAAGTGGCGTTAAAACTAATTTGCGTCAACGCGTTAATATCATGTTAACTTTGACAGCCCTAGTTAAATCCCATCACTAAGGTATTTGCTCTCACTGACTAAATTTTACTAAGTATAAGTCAAAGACCTGAATCACAGCTGTGTACAAATGTTGGACAAACTGTGGTTATTACTAAACTTATGTATCTAATATATCGGTTCACTCATATATGTTGCTCACTTAGTCAAAAGTAAAAATCTGAAATTATGCAGACTAAAGAAAAATGCTGGCTATACTGCAATTAAAGGGTAACTTCTGTATTTTTCAACCTATTTTCCCATATTTTTGTGTCTAAGTGACTAATAGGGACAACAGCTTCTGAAACTGGTCCAGTATTGAGGGAGAACGCTGTAGATGACAGACACTTAACAGGCTGTAATGTATCGCTCGGGGCAACTCCTCACCATCAGTGTACGTCCACTAAAAGTTCTTGTTTTTTCACTAACAGGCTCAGATTGTTATAATAAATGTCTGACAACATTATGGAAAGAACCCTACAGAGAAATAAAACACTTTTCCTTTACATTTCGCTTGATCTGGTCTGTTTTAATGTAAAATCTTGATCTGAAAAGTAACTAGTAACTATATCTCTCAAACATGTAGAGCAATAAAAAGTACAATATTTCCCTCTGAGTATAAGTATAAAGTAACATTAAATTGAAATACTCAAGTAAGAGTACCTCATACTTGTACTTATGTACAGTACTTGAGTAATAGTACTTAGTGACTTCACACTCAACTCAGTGAATTGGTCTCGTTGAATGCTTTTAAATCCAAAATGAAAGAATTTGAAACAGATTCCTTAAGATGTCAGTGTTTGTAAATGTACCTGGCTACATTTGTTTCATGTTTGTCTCCCTTTGTGTTTTCTGTCTGTAGCTGTGTTTTTGTGCTGTGTCCCTGTCTTGGCCAGGTTCTTAATCTCAATGGGTTTCACCTGGTTAAATAAAGGTTAAATAACTTGAAATAAATCACTGGAAATTAGATAGCAAAACGTCCTATAATAATCATGTCATATTGCTAACTATTTCCTCTATTAGACTCAATCCCACATCCACCGTCCTGCTGCCATAAATACTCACTAGAACACCAAATGTGGATTAATCCACGGCTGAAAATAGTCCCCAACAAATGCACCATTTCCTCCTGTTTGTTTGCTAAAAACTACAGTGAGCAGCTGTTTGAGGAAATAACCGAGTCTTAAATATGAAACTATATATTTGTGATCTGTTTTTCTTCAACGTAATAATAAACATATAACTACCAGTTAAATCTGGCATTCAAACAACATATTTCTGAGGAAAAACTCATAGTGACGATACTTTATATGATGTATTGTTTTTGTTGTCAAGATGCATAAGCTCGGTCCATTCATCTCCCGTTCCTTACGGAAATAATACATCACGTTGCTCCACATCTATCTATTGTGATTCAGTGGGCTAAAAATAACCTGCGTGGAGAGGTGGGAGTTTAATAATTGATTCCCTCTACCGGGAAGCTCCTTTTTATTGGAATCCCCTCTCATAACCCCATATCAGGGAGACCTGGTACGATCCATATCTGGGCCACGCTGCAAACAGACTGATCACCCATTTAGTCCTGTTTCTACCACGCTGTTTTCACCAGATTTGTTGTGTGTGAATGTGAGTCTGTAACTACGACAACGAATATCAGTGCTGAAAGATGGAAAAGTGACCAACAAAAAGGATATTACATCATCGCATTATTGATAAAAAAACAAGTTATAAGATCATGAGGTTTTTACGTGTCAGTGATGTAAAAAAGATAAGAAATATAATGCATCAATGATCAGTTTATGACCAATTAAATAGTATATTTATTGACAAAGTCGTCATTATTTTACCTCCTGACATCACATGGACATCAGCTTGTTTTCTGGGGATGGACTCATGTTGAATTTAGATTGAGTTGCGCTGCGTATACTGTGAGTAACTGTGGTTAATGTTTGTTATAAAATGGATAGTTCCATGTGTTCTAACCAGTTGTAAAATACTCACAGACACAGCTTTGACTGCATTACAGTAGCATCATGCACTAATTACCTATTGTTTCAAAATGTCAGATTTAGTTGTGAATTTTGAGGAGACACGCTGATATTAATGAGACAAATTGAAGAGCTGGAAAAGTCAAGAAACAAAGCCGGGACCATTAAACAGACTACGTGGTCCGTTCGCTGTTTTCAGACCTGATCATCCGCCTGGACCAGAGCGGTCAGGATTACGATACGCTGTCATTCAATTAATTAGGGCTGTCGCAATAACCGTAATATTGCAATACCACCCTACTGACAAGCCAACCGCAGAGGATGGCAAGCAAGAAGAAAAAATGGGCCAGCGTAAGGATGTGAGCAACTTGATAAGGGCCAAATAGTGCTGGCTAGACGACTGGGTCAGAGCATCTCCAGAACTGCAGCTCTTGTGGGATGTTCCCGGTCTGCAGTGGTCAGGACCGACCAAAAGTGGTCAAAGGAAGGAAAATCGGTGTCAGACCCGAGGCTCATTGATGCACGTGGGGAGCGAAGGCTGGCCAGTGTTGTCCGATCCAATAGAAGAGCTACTGGAGCTCAAACTGCTGAAAGAGTTAATGCTGGTTCTGATAGAAAGGTGTCAGAACACACAGTGCATCTCAGTTTGTTGCGTATGGGGACCGGTCAGGGTGCCCGTGCTGACCCGTGTCCACCGACCAAAAGCGCCTACAATGGGCACATGAGCATCAGAACTGGACCACGGAGCAACGGAAGAACGTGGCCCGGTCTGATGAATCACGTTTTCTTTTACATCATGTGGACGGCAACGAGTTGGAGGTGTTGACTCGGCCTCTAAATTCTCCAGATCTCAATCCAACGGAGCATCTGTAGGATGTGCTGGACAAACAAGTCCGATCCACGGAGGCCCCACCTCGCAACTTACAGGACTTAAAGGATCTGCTACTGACGGCTTGGTGCCAGATACCACAGCAGACCTTCAGAGGTCTAGTGGAGCCCATACTTCAACGGGTCAGGGCTGTTTTGGAGCTAAAAGTGGACCTACTCAATATTAGGCAGGTGGTCATAATGTTATGGCTGATCGGTGTATACATTGCGCTGTTGAGCCAATCATTGTCACTGCAGGGGAAATTCCTTCACGGCGAAAGCCCTATATTCAATGAATGCAAAGAAAAAGATGCCAGCAAAAGAAACAAAAAGAGCCTCCGGTGGATTTCTGTTTGAGCAGTCAGTGAAACCACAGAGTCTTGTCTTCGTCGGAGAAATACCGGTTATTCTCGCTCATTGCTGGACCAATTTCGGAAACTGTTGTCCCTATTAGTCAGACACATAAACATGGGAAAATAGTTTTTTTTTTATTTTTCTCCTATAGATTCTGGGCTTGTTAGGCAGTCCTTTTGGGCTTTGTTTAAGTGTAAAGTTGTTATCTAATTCATAACCTTTGGAAAAGAGCTGCACACAACTATAATGTTTACATTTTAAATTGTGTTTAATCATTTATTTCAGTTTTTGAAGGTCGAGAAAGAGCAGGAACAGTTTTGAGGGACAGTATTTGCATTTGTTTTTTTTATTATTTTATTTCATTTATGATTCAAACACTTTACATTTACTTAAGTTGTTCTGCAGAAAATGCACATAAATTGTTTAAAAAAAGCTTTCATTAAGGAAAAATGTTTTTTGTATTTTCTAAGCTTTCAATGATTAATCAATGATGCGTCCTCAACATTAGGTACAAACTGTTACCACTTCCACTGCTGTTTGAGCACTTTGTTGAACTCCATTAGCAATTCAGGGACAATGTTCATTACTTATGTCAAACGTTTTATGCAAAAAGTGCACAAAGCACCAGTAAACAATTGATTTGATGAATTAATTCTTACCGCAGTGAAAACACAGAATATAAATTCAAAGCATGCATTCAGTTGGAGTTTTGCACCATAACAGTAACAAAAGATTTGCTGTCATGTGTGAAGGACGGGGATTTGAGGTAGCACCCGAAACCGATGATAAACAGCACTTGAGAGGGAGTGTGTGCGTGCTGCCATTGTGTCTGTACCACTTAATAATTCAGCATTAATGATTTACTTTGTCAGGAGATTAAGACTAAGCGGGGCAGCTGCAGTCCCAGAGGAGGAAGCTTCAAGCTTCAACACTCAAAACTTTTATTGACTTATCGCCTTTGATTGACTCTCGAGCAGGCAGAATAACAACCATTGATTTTCACATTTCTGAATTAATTTCCAGCCCATTCTTTTTCCTCGTTCAATTTTAATAGCTCTGGGAACACCACAGCATTATTTTAAGTGAATATTTATTCTTGTTTATCACTCTATACAGTAAGTCAGGCTGTGCCTTTGTCTCACCGCAGCCCAACATCTATGCCAGTGACACAGATTAAGTCTCTTCTCCCTCGCTAACATATCTTCTAATATCGCTCTGAGATTCTAAAGGCCTGGTTACAACGGAAAGTGGCACAACAATATTCATCCGAGTGTCTTTGCAAAATAGGCATTGCTAGTAGCTTGGTGACATAGGAACTACACGCAGGGTCTAGTGTAGCCGGCGAGCTAACAGCTAGCACTAGTCAGTCATAATACCTCTCCGGCCTTTCCAATTTCTCTGTACTGTGATGGTATTTTGTTCTCAGGATTGTTATTCCATTGTTTAAAAAGCTATTCAAGCTAACTAGTTCCTTCTGTCAGTTACTTCAGAAGTCAGCACTGTAAAGATGGTTTGTTATTGGTAAGCAGCATGTCAAAGCTCACCAAAGTTTAACTTGACATGAAAAAGTTGTGCAGATTTCAGGGCTGTAACACGTCAACGCAAATTTGTTTTAACACCACTAATTTCTTTAACGCAATCGATCTTTCGGAGGTTGTAGCAGTTCAGTTTTAAAGTTTTGAAGCTAGAGTGAAGATACTGGTATCATATGAAACTATAAAAAACTAATGAATCCATTAGTACCAACCATGTCATACTAGCTTCTCAGGAAGGAGGTTAAATAACGCTCCAAACTTATGCAAAATTTTGGCGAGGAAAAACCCGCATGGCCATTTTCAAATGTGTCCCTTGACCTCTGACCTCCAGATATGTGAATGTAAATGGGTTCTATGGGTACCCACGAGTCTCCCCTTTACAGACATGCCCACTTTATGATAATCACATGCAGTTTGGGGTCATAGTCAAGTCAGCACACTGACACACTGACAGCTGTTGTTGCCTGTTGGGCTGCAGTTTGTCATGTTATGATTTGAGCTTATTGTTTATGCTAAATGCAGTACCTGTGAGAGTTTCTGGACAATATCTGTCATTGTTTTGTGTTGTTAATTGATTTCCAAAAATAAATATATACATACATTTGCATAAAGCAGCATATTTGTCCACTCCCATGTTGATAAGAGTATTAAATACTTGACAAATCTCCCTTTAAGGTACATTTTGAACAGATCACAAATGTGCGATTAATCGCGATTAAATATTTTAATAATAGTATGAATCATTGTTGCACCAAATCAACGTCTGGTCATCTTGGAAGAGGAAATGTCATGAAACTGATTTTGTCTATATTGTTGCTTAGTTACCTTCTGGACATCACGGTTAACAATCCTTTGAGTTAACTTTACATCACCGTCTGCACTGGACACAAATGTCGAATGTGAAGCTCCCTCATCGACATCTGAAGTTCTAACAAACATATCAATTCAGACTGCAGCTTCTTTTGTCATTGGCTGAGGATCGAGATTAGTTCAATCAATGCAGCAGCCTAGTGCTGTTGATGTGTACAGTTATTGACCACACAGTGGTGGTCGGAGAGGTGAAGAGCAGCTCGGATCAATAGGAGGGATGTGATAGGCTCTTTGGCCTCTTCTTGTACCTGACCCCATGCTGGGTCTCTCTTCTGAACCCCTGTAGGGGCATCGATCCCCCCTACGGAAAGAAGTTTCCCCCTCCCTGTCTACCTTTATCTACCTGCGGTCTCCTCTGTGAGTGACTTCACATTAAAAGGAGTCTGAAGCGGATCAGTAACTACAAAGAAGCTAAGCAGATAAAAGCGTGGGCCTCGACAGGCAGCAGAGCTCATTATGCTCATTTGAAAGTAAATTTCTCTTTAAACTCTCTTCATAAATACTTCAAAACATCTTTACTTTAAAGCTTTGAACCAAACAAAACAACTCTGAGATGAATAATGAGTTCTTGACGATAGTTCAGAGAGAAAATAGATTGTGACAAACATAAAAAGATGATAAAAGGCTGCATAAATACTGCGTTTTAATGAATGAACTATGATGATGATATATGATAATGAACTACATATCTAGTCCGAACAGTCAAACTAAATAAACTGTGTCACTGTTGGCTTATCAGCAGGACATTTCAAAACTGTACAACTGGATGAATCAGTGGTGGAAAAGTTAACCTTCAATAAAAAAACAATTATTTACATTTCAGCAGTGATTCAGAATTTAAATTTCTGCCTCCAGACAATTTTCTTTTGATTGTGAACAGAGATGGAGACTTGCTGGAGCAGTCGGGGTTTAATTACCTTGCTCAAGGGCAGTGTGGTAATGATCGAGAGGCAAGCTGTGCTGATTTATTTCCCTTTACCCGATTCTAACCCAACAAAACTTTTAGAAACTGGATTTGACAATAGACTCTGGGGAAAAAATGCGATAATAACGTATTAACGCAAATTCGTTTTAACGCTATTAATTTCTTTAAAGCATCAACGTAACCTAAGGGATCCATCGGTACCAACCATGTCATACTAGCTTGTCGTGAAGGAGGCTAAATAACGCTCCAGAGTTACGCTAAATTTTGGTGAGGAAAAACTGGCATGGCCATTTTCAAAGGGGTCCTTTGACCTCTGACCTCCAGATATGTGAATGTAAATGGGTTCTATGGGTACCCACGAGTCTCCCCTTTACAGACATGCCCACTTTATGATAATCACATGCAGTTTGGGGCAAGTCATAGTCAAGTCAGCACACTGACACACTGACAGCTGTTGTTGCCTGTTGGGCTGCAGTTTGCCATGTTATGATTTGAGCATATTGTTTTATGCTAAATGCAGTACCTGTGAGGGTTTCTGGACAATATCTGTCATTGTTTTGTGTTGTTAATTGATTTTACAATAATAAATATATACATACATTTGCATAAAGCAGCATATTTGTCCACTCCCATGTTGATAAGAGTATTAAATACTTGACAAATCTCCCTTAAAGGTACATTTTGAACAGTGAAAAAATGTGCGATTAATTTGTGATTAATCGCGATTAAATATTTGTATCAATTGACAGCCCTAGTTTATATCAAACTGGGTGTCTGCATCTATTCAAACATGCTTATTGGTGCGAATGGTCTGCGCAGTCAAAGTTTTGAAGACTCACGTCACAACATCAAAATCTCAAGATGCGCAGCCCCCTTATCCGGGATACTTTGGCTTCACTTTTGCACAATGGGAGAATGTGGAGACGCTTCAACCATATATACACACAGTCTATGCTTCACAACCACACACTTGACCCCACGCCAAATTTCAGCCTCCTGGGGCAAAAACTGTGGCCGCCAAGAGGGTAGGAAAACGACTGACCGACAGAGTGAGCTATAGAGCTGCTGGTCGCAGATAAAAAGCCTCAATAATCAAATTTAATACATACATTTACTGTCCGAATGACATTTATATTTTCTAAACAGGAGGAGACCAAAAGCTACTTGGTGCTAGAAATGTTCATGCTAGAAAAAAATCTGCAAAAAGTATGAAAAAGTTTAAGGCTTTCATCTTACGCTGACAAAATGAAAAGATAAAATTGAGCTCCTGTGCAGCTTGTATGATTTTTGAGGTATAGTTTTCCAATATTGACTTCTCCACTTCACAAATACATCTTGTTTTGGGAGTCTTCCAATGGTAACCCGAACAGATGAAGACATTTGTAATATACTGTTTGATACTGCTCATTTACTGTCTAACAATCTGATGAGAGTCTAAATGTTTTTATGTTAATCAGCTCTGACTGGAGGTTTCCAAACCTAGTGGGTATGAGTCAGCTGGCCAAAATGAGAGGAGGTTTGATTGAAGTCATTCCCTGGTATAACAAAAGGAAAGAGACAGCGGCGCTGTGGAGGGAAAAAGGCGGAGATGTTCCCACTTACACATCAAAGCGAAGGTTCTGCTTCTCTTCAAAGAAGAAATCGAGGACAAACTTCCTCACAAAGTCGGGGTTCAGCGTGTTATCGATCACTTCTGTCCGACCGAACTGGTGGAAAGACACAGAGAGGAAGAGAAAGTCAACACCGTACCGATCAATCTGTACATTCAGCGAGAGGGAGAAGCAACAAACACTGTAGGAGGGTTAACTCCTACTGTTGTTGTAGGTTTTTAACCTCTCAACCAGCAAACATCTGAGAGAACGTGGCTCACTGTGGAGCAGTCCGGACCTGATTAAGGCCCTGCTCAAACTAGCCGATTAGTTATTTAACCCATTTGTGCCTGCAAATGAAATTTGTGTAAGTATTCTCTGGGTTTGCCTCAGCACAAATGTGAAGAAATTTTCCAAATCAGTCAAACCATTTGGCTGAAAAGTGAGTGTTTTTGCATCAGACTCCATTATATTTTAGGATAAAAACAGTAGTTCCACATGCACTGTAAATGATTGCTGTTAATTTACAGCAGGATTTCAACAGTATTAACCTGTTATTGCTAAAAAAAAAAAAACAGTGCTTTACTGATAATACAAAAGAAAATCTGTTAAATTACGCTCATTGGCCGTTTATTCACAGAACTATAACACATTCTTAAAATACAGTATAAAACAGTATAATTCTGGGAAGACCAATTTCATCTGAACTGCACATGTGAGGCTGGATTTGTTCTTTTCCTCATCCACCCCCATCTTACCGATTATTTGGTGAGTAGCAATTTCATTTAATTAATAAATCAGTGCAAAGTCTATCCGTGATGTTTTCAGTTAGTTTGCATTACTGAATATGTGCATGTCATAATAAAAGGATTCAGCAGCTGGCTAGAATTTCACAGAGGACTGTCTATTAATCAGACACCACAAGGAGCTCGTTTTAACTTCTACACATCTAAGTTAATGTGTGGATTTGGTTTTTATGAACTCATAACAAGCTGAATATCAACTATAAGCACACATGTAGTGTAAAAAAACCATTTCATATGGATAACATTTATCAAACACAATGGTAGTATTTTTCCTAATTTTTCAAAAATCCTTAGTTTGACTATTAAGAAAACTGTGATTTTTCATGTGATCTAAAAATGTAAATGTTGTACTGTTAGATATTTGCCCTAAGTCTGTTCATACCAAATTTCAAGGCTTCTGACCATTCAGAACAACCATTTTTCCTTATCATACTAAATATAGTCTTTGGTCACAAATGGGTTAAATGTCTGATCCGATTATCTCACTTGGAGTAAAAAATGGCCCAGTTACATTAATGCTCCGTCTTTATATTTGTTGGAGAATGTAAATGACTTGGATTTCTTTGGTTTTTAGAAGCTCCACATCGGCCATCAGACGCAGGGAGAGCTGCCAGCGAGGCTCAGTTTAAAACTTACAGAATCATTTTAATTAGCTCATTATCTAAAGATAATAAGTGATGGCTTTGCTGAGCTGTTTAATCCTGATTCTTTGTAGAGGGAGATCAAATTGGCGAAGGCAGAGCTAAATATTACTCTTGATCAACACGATTATGGGATAAAGGTAGAACGGCAGCGTCACTGGAGCTCCTCCAGCTAGACAGTGAAAATCATAACACCTGAACAAAATACTGAATTAGAAAAATCTGTAGCCTAACACAATGCACAGTGATGGAAAGTAATTCAAATCTGGTCACTTGTTTTATTCATGAGGCCATGTTATCTAATTTACCAACATATTTAATAAATATCTTTAGTTGAGTTCAATCCATGACACCATATCACAGAATAGTTTGGCTTTAAATGTTCCTCATACCAACTCTGACCGACTGGGACGACTGGTTTCTGCTACTACGCATCTGACTACTGGAATAAAGTACAAAACAAACTCAAGTTAGAGACTCTCGTTCCTCTGAGAGACACCGTGTCCTAACAGCAAGCGTTACGTTACATCATGTAAACAATCCACGTACCGATCAGCTGTGAGCTCCACATCAGACTAAAGATGTAACCACTAAAAAGATGAGTGAGTAGTACTTGCTTTCTTCCGACGTGTGTACTTTTTAAACAGAAAACACTTGTTTTATATTGTGACGGTTACTGGAAATTACTCTCAGGCCACCTTATCTAGATGTTGGCTTTAGGTGATTGGCTGAGTACATCGCCGGTTTATTTTTGGGCAAAATTCAAGCTTTAAGTTGGATTCATCATCTCAGTTAAGATGGTGTGAAAACAGCTGGTTCTACTGCTGTGTACACTCAGTATATATATTGCTACAGCACCTGCTCAGTAATTTGCTAACGTATCCTGTCGTACTGTGATGAAGACAAATAGCATCCTCACATGTGTCTCTCCTGTTGATTGCTGTACAATCACACACATCATTCCTCCACTCACAAGACAATCCCATCATGCTCTCTGACAGGTGACGGTGATGAGCTATTGATCTGACAAGTTCCTATAACCCCCCACCGCCACCTCTGTTCCTGCTCTCCCCTGTCAGTCAAACTCCAAACAATAAGACAATCTTCTCCATCGTCAGGTATTAATCTATTTGGGTGGATTTCGATCAGAGGTCCTAACGCTTGTCAGCGGCTGCTGAAACTTTCAGAGGTATGAGCTCACATTGTCACGAGAGGCAAAGTCATGTTGTCAATAGATGCCATCAAAAAGTGAATTACTCATCAAAGTCTTTGATAAAAAAAGTTGTCCCTAATTTATTAATCTTGTTTTAATCATGGTGTGTCCATAATGAGATGTGTTTCTTGTTGTACACATAGGCTCTATATAAGAAGTGGACGTAGTCACTGTTACGTCACCCATTGGTTTGTGGACTACAGTTTTGAAGCCTCAAGTTCCACATTTTGGCCGTCGCCATCTTGTTTTTTTGCAACCAGAAGTGACATCAGAGGGTGGAGCTAAGTACAACTGAACGCTGAATAAGACATTTTTAGTAATTAACTTTCATGAACTGAAAACACACTGTGAAAGGGTTAAAGTTGTAAGATGAAAACACAGACAACCCTGTGGTAGCGACCTGTCAATCACAAGGTAGCCCCGCCCTAAAGCATCCCCTGCTTTATGGTCTATTTGGCTCTAAATGGGACCATAATTTACTAAATGAACATCATGCTGTATTGAAGAAGACTTGAAACTAGTGATTGATATCATAAACTCATGTTTACAATGTTTACTGAGGTAATAAATCAAGTGAGAAGTAGGCTCATTTTCTCATAGACTTCTATACAATCAGACTTCTTTTAGCAACCAGAGGAGTCGCCCCCTGCTGGCTGTTAGAAAGAATGCAGTTTTAAGACACTTCCGCATTGCTTCACTTCTCAGACCCTGCACTGGTTGTGCATTACAAGACGGCCACAGGTGATTTTAACATTATGATTATTATAATTGTCTGATTGAAGGAGGCAACACAGTTCCAAATGATCACGTCTATATGATGACGAAAGTCAGTCAATAGGATAATTAATGGTTTGTACTACATCCCACAGTGTGATGCCACTGATGAACAGTGGTCATTATCTGATTGGCTATACAGTATACCAGCCAATCAGCATTGACGGTGATACTAGAGCCATTGAGACACACCTTGCCTTCCTTCCCAGTGACAACGTGTTATGTTTTTTACCAACCCTGTCTCTTATTACCTGTTTGAGTCCCGTCTGTGGTTATTAGGTATTATATTAGGCAACAAAAGCATTTAGTTAAGGTTAGGAAAAGATTACAGTTTCAACTAAATGATAATTAAGTGCACATTTCAACTCACTTCACTTTTTTCTGTATTAAACCAGACCATGATCTTTTCCTAACCTTAAAAAAGTTCACCCAAAACATACATAACCATAAAAAGTTGAATTAAGCTGTAGTTAGCACGACAGATATTGTATTGTGAGATTGGATTTGGCAGAAAACAAATGAAGTACATTTTACTGATACTGTACATTCAGTACTTGCCAGATCCTGTAATTACAACATTTTCTCATTATGTTGATAGAAAACGTAATCCAACCGGCATTATATTTCATTCAAAACTTGTTTGCTGTTGCAAATTAGTTGTATATGAACGTAATTTCCAAGAGACAGAGTTGGTTTTAACATTAACTATTTTGTGAGCCTCTCTTTTAGGTGTCTCCTGTCTTTCTCCAAACTGGGGGCGTGTAAACCATATCTTAATACTTTGCAGATATGACATACATGCAGACACGGACAAAGCCTCCTCCCTCCTACAGTGCAGCAGTTCTGGGTCGAGGCGGAGCGGCGGGTTACTGTCGTGGACAGAAACTTAAAGACTTCCTGCCACCGCTGCTCTGCTGACAGCTGCCAAAACACCCAACAGTCACGCCCGCAGCCCCACAGAGCCCTTTGTTTCTGATTTACTTGTTAACTGTTCTCACTGACTTCACAGTAGAAGAGCCCCGACATACCCCGAGGGAACGGGACAGAGAGAGACTCGTCGTATTCCCACTGGATTTAAGAGCCTGAAGGGGGGGGGGGGGGGTTGCAGACCTCTTGGCTCACTGTTGCATCACAATCTTATGATACGGCAGTGATAGCATCATACTGGAAGACCATACTGCCTGCTGCCCATAAATAATAATACAAAACAAGGACATGCAAGGAGAACATATTACAGAAATGGTTCCAAAAATCTGTCACTACTTTTGTTTTGGTTTGTTTGTTTCTCTGAGACAAAGAGGAAAGCACAGAGCAGGGAAATCAAAACATGAAATCTGCAAGTACAAAATAAATATAGATTGGATTATATTATTTGGTACACTGATTAGATTTTGCATTTAAATAATTTGCAGAAGTCCCCATTAGGAAAAAAAGTAACTAAAAGGTCTCAGATGTGGGGCTGCCCGTTCTTAACCCTCTGAGACCCGCGGGATCGACCGACTTTACTGTCTTTCAGAGGCTCTTGTAGGTTCAGTTTTAGAGCTAGAGTGAAGGTACATAGTGTATCATATATCATATGAAACTAGAAAACCTTAGGAATCCATTGATATCAACCATGTCATGGTAGCTTGTCGGGAAAGAGGCCAAATAATGCTGCAAAGTTGGGCTAAACTTTGGCGAGGAAAAACTGGCATGGCCATTTTCAAAGGGGTCCCTTGACCTCTGACCTCAAGATATGTGAATGAAAATGGGTTCTCTGGGTACCCACGAGTCTCTCCTTTACAGACATGCCCACTTTATGATAATCACATGCAGTTTGGGGCAAAAAACATGCATACTTTGAATGCAGTATAAATGTGATATTTCCGCCTATTCCAAAATGGTGTATATGAATATTTCTGCATACTTGGGTCCCTAAACAGTCTTGAATTACATAAATTGGGTATCACTGTAAAGCTGAAACTCTTGTGGATCCATCCACTGAGTCCAACTGTAGTCATGTGTGATGATGTTAGTCCCCATAGTAGCCATTTCATTGTAGTGAGACTTGACCTCACTGTATAAAATGACCTGTGGTGACCTCTAGGATAATCACAGCCTCATGAAACTTTACAACCACAAACTAGAGACCTAGAGCATTCAGAGGATGGATGGCTTTCCTAGCTAGATTGACAATAAGGGGGTTTCTGAGCAGTTTACACAACAGAAGTGCTCCCCATCCAAGCGCCGAAAAATGCAATTCTAGCAGAAATCTCCAAATTTCAAAAGTTTTTGATACCAAATCCCAGCATGACTTTTTCTACGGTGTTCCTCGAGGTTTTGGTGTCTTAATGTGGTATTTTGGAGGGATTATAGATCATTTTTATCAATTCTCCAGTGGTAAAAAATGGTTAAATTTAGCACCAAATCTGTTTAACAAATTATATTAACCCAAAAATAGCTTATAATGTTCTTAGCCCTGATACACTTTCAAAATTGATTTAAATATTTTTTTTATTTCTGATTTATGACTAGAATAACTTGACACACAGTGCTATACAGCATCTCAAATTAATCTACAGGACCCCCTGTACCCCCTAAAAAGGACACACAACGGGTCTATGGTGAAGAGGGGTGGAGTAGAAGAGTTTAATGTGTGTAAATGAATTGTCTGTGTGTTTTTCTATTTGCATGCTCGCTGGCCTTGAATTACCCCTTGAGGGCCGAATAGAGTATTTGAATTGAATTGAATGTAAGTACCTGGATCAAACTATGAGCCACAAACACCAGGCTGCTGCGAAGCAATCAGCAAAAATAATGAGTGCCCTTGGATATGTCCCTATTGTCCTTGCACACTGCAGAGTTGCATCACGTTCAATCAAACGCGTGACGCAACACAGTAGTAGAGGAGCATCTCCTGATTTCAGAAGACCCTTTCCCTCGGTGGCTGATGAGTAAAGTGAAGCTCGGGGGGGTTCCGGCGCAAGACAGTCCATTAAAATCTGTATGTGTGTGCGTGAGCAGCAAAAAAACCCGGCAGCATCGAGGCAATCAGGGCAGCTTTTCTCTCTATTTGAGTCTCTTTCGTCTGTAATGAAGTGTCTACAAGTGGAGGAGATAGTAGACCGAGAGAAAGGAGGACAGAGAGACGGACAGGGGGGAGAGGGGGGTTTGTCCCGACGGATCAGGCATCCAGAAATGCATGTAACACCCACAATGTGGTCACAAAATGTCAGTTGAAATGGGGAAAGGATCATTATTGTTATTCCCCATAAGTTGTTGAAAAAGTAGGTTAGCATGGCTCTGTGTGCCTCCTGGGGGAGCAGGTTAGGCTGGCAGTCAGGAGCTGTCAGAAATGAGCTAATGAAGCGAGAGAGGGAGGCAGCGAAGTCTGGTGAAAACACTTCAAGCTGGGCATACACTGTACGGTTTTAGACATGTTGATGTGTAACTCCTGCTCCTACTGTACGATCCGATCGTCAGCAGCGACCACGAGTCTCACACTGTATGTGTAAAATAGAAAGAAAATCCATCCTGTCTGAGGCAGCGGCGTATATGGACTCTCAGGTGGCGAGGCAGACGTGGACAGTAGGGATGCTAATTTTGAAAAAAATTCTTAACCGATAACCGACCCTCATTAACCGATTATTAACCGTTAACGGGAAGATTAGTGCCTCACATCCAGCGGTGCGACAGATGACAACTGAGTACCCAGCTCACCATCAGGAAAGCTACAATAGCAGCCACGGTGCTGCGTGTAGTGTCGCGGACATGCAGCCACGTTCCCAGTAAAAGTCTCCCCCGCACATTTAGTTTAGTTTAGCAGATTGTCCGCTGTGTCTGCCCGGCGTAACGATACTCTGTCTGCCCAGATTAACAATAGCAATTGTGTTTTTCTGCTCCATTAGCAGCTGTAGATCTGCTGCTAGCTTCGTGCTCGCCGCCGCTCTGTCATTGCAGCGTAACTTTTGCGAGTGTACGACAGACTGTGTGTGTGTGTGGCGGCGGGGAGTGGGGGGGGGTTTGTCGGTGGTGTGAACAAAGGTGTAGCAGACAGTGCGTGTACAGTTTATTTGTCGGTGGATAAATGAAACGAGGCTACAACTCGCTCTGCTCAAGCGAGCCAGAGACCTGAGCCAACTTCCTGTATCTTGCAACTCCGGCTCCGCTTCTTAAGGTGGACTCTTAAGGTGGACTGTTAAGGTGGACCAGCTTTTCTGCTTAAAGAGACGAGCCGCTCCTCTGAGTTTTTCTGAGCTTTTTAATTTATTGTTAATATATATTTCAACCGTTTTAACCTTTAGGGTTAATCAGTTAAAGATCTTAACGTCGGTTAATGGTTAAACGGTTAATTATTGACATCCCTAGTGGACAGTATGGCTTGTCCAGAGAGAATTGGAGGTAAGCTAGCTACGTTTTACTATATCTATTGTACATTGTTATCTCGATAGCTACGCTCTGATTACTGTAAGAAAAGTAGGAAAAAGGTGCTGACGTTGGGGAATCGGCTGCTCTGCTTCAACTGTGCGAGAGTCTGTGGACGGACGACCAAAATTTCTGACATGTAAGATAATCATTCAACTGTCCGACAGCCGGTCGGGAGGAGTTAATCTGTCCTCGGTCCCGCCCTGTACACTGCACGGCAAACGACACCCGATGAAGCTGAAATTCCGCCCGACTCTAACATGAGTCGTACGGCTCAAAATTCGGGCCAGAAACGGGCTAAAATCGTACAGTGTATGCTCAGCTTAACACAGTAACATGTTACAGAAGTACAACTTTTCCAGGGCCAGACCAACAAAACACTCCTGTTGCTAATTTTACATGATTAACACAAGTTTAAAGTTAGTTTTACATTAAAGTTGCAGTCGGTAACTTTTAGCAAATATGATAAAAAGCTATTTTTATAAAATGGTCACTATATCCTGACAGTGCATTAATGATGTTCCGCTGCCTCCTCCTAGTGCTCCTAATGCCGGCTACACACTACACGAGAATCTAGCTGATTTTAGGCCCGATTCCTCCAGACGATCGTCAGCAAAGCCCTGATTGTGTGATGGTTCTGAGAGGAGGGACTTCGCCTCTCGACAGCCTCATTAAGGGAGAATTCAGAGTGATAATTATCTGTGGGTTTGTCAATACAAGCAATCCCCTTTAAAGTGAGTCATCAAATCCAGTTTTTATATAAAATATTGATTAGTAGAGCTTTAAATAATTGACAAAAATGAACAGAGGAACCCAAAGAGAGTTTCCATTTTCAGTTCATTTGGGGGCCCCTGGAGGCCCCGAGCAGCTGCTTAGTTTGCCTCAAGCCAGATCTGCACTCTTCCCCAATGACAAGATACTATTTCCATAATTATACACAATCTACAACCAATCTGACAGTGCAATTCCATCCCTTGATTTTCTTTCCTTATAATCAGCCGATGTGGATAAACATATCCAACCTCTAGATTAGAGACTTCCCAGATACACTGAGTTTATTTAATAGTTTATTATTTAATAAAAAGTAGAAGATGCCCTGAGAACATCAACACTACCCACCTTCCTGGTCATTCACAGAATGAGAAACTGATTTTCAGAGATAGAAAAGTTTGAAATGACCTATTTTGGAGGAGAAACGGAAGGAATTCGAAGAAATAACTGCTCCCACAAGCTAATAAGTAGAATAATTTCGGAGGCGAGCAAAGAGAAAGGAGCACTATATCAAGTGTTTTGGGTAACAAGGCCAACACTGGCAGAGACGAGGGGTAGAGTAGGAGATTGGTTTCATATAATAGAATATGAGCTGTCTCCCTCACACACACACTGACAAGAAGCATCTTTTAATAAGCTCTGTTTCAGACAGCTTCTCCTTTTGTTTAGTAAGTTTTCTGTGCAGTTTCTTCTCTGTCACCCACAAATTCTTTTGGCAGAGCTCTAATTATTTTTTTCTCCACATTAGTGTGAGAATTAGATTTCTGCTAATTGCATCAAAAAGTGCCTCGAGCCAAATCTGAAATGTGTTCAGACGTCCCACGCACTACAAGCTGGTGACAATACACGTGTCGCAGGGAGGATGCTTGTTTCCCTTCGCCCGCTGACAGACAGCTACGCTAATGTCCGAGGCGACTGTACGAGGAAGAAGTGGGCAGCAGATAGGAACCTGGAACCATATGGAAGATCTCCAACTGTGGCTGCTCTAGAAACTGGCAACCCGGGCCTGAAGAAAGCTCCTCTGCTCTTCCATCAGCCCAGATTTATAAAAATAAAGAGCAGCGGAAAATGCATTCACAGCCAAACCACGTGCCTCTGTTGCTGCTGTAATCAACGGCAAAAGGCACCGGAAATTCAACGGCAAGAGGAGAAAAAGCTGCTGCGATAGCGAGGCAGCGAGGAAAATAAAGTGTAGGATGCTCCCAGATAAACTTTTATCTTCTCACAGAAGCGAGAGGCATTTTGTGATATTTTCCAACTGTGATGTCTTTGCTTAGATGGAGGCTTGAGTTTATCCTGCACAGTTTCTAAATCTGTGATAGGATTACTGCTCTATCGCTCCAAGCGACCGAAAATCTTCCCAGCAACTCACTCTGAAGTTTTAAAAAGGTATTATTGCCTCTATGAGCACGACAGAAAGTTGTTTTAGTCGATCAGTCAAGCTGAAAAGAGTAAACCCTGGGACCTACACCTAAAAGAGAGCTGTAAGAAATAATAACTGGACATTTGATATAAAGAACAACAAAAATGATGTATAGATAAAGGTCTGTGAGCGTGACTGGCCAGCTCTCGAGCGAGCTACGCCTGCGGGTGATTGAGGAGCTTTCAACTCCAAAAAGGGTAGATTATTACAGGTTCCCGTTAATTTTATAATGTCCATTTGAGTTGTGATATTTAAATAAACCATCCGTCAACAAGGAAATAAAAGTCTCTCGTCTACAGACCGGTCTCCAGCTCATAGCGGTCTGTGAGCGTGACTGCCCGGCTGGCGAAGGAGCGACCCCGGCAGGCGCTAGCTAGCTGTCACGGCAGTTTGTGGAGCTTCTCAAGTCCGAAAACATTGGAGCAAATGTTCGATTCACCATCTAATATTGTAAAACTGCCGATATTCAAAATCTACACAGTTGATTACTCGCCTCAAAAATTCTCAGAAGTGAATTTTGTGATGAAATAGCTACGAAAAATGTAAAAAAAAAAACAAGCCGTTTTTGACTGCTGCCGTTGTTGTGTGTATCTGATGCATACTGGAGATTTATTCCAATTCAGTACAACATCCAGGTCTTTTTTGTAGATTTTGCTTTTGTTTGCATACTACATGCTACATTTTGGCCAAATCAGTACATACTACTAGTATAGTATGAGGGTAAGAATACAGCCTATGTGAACATAGCGGTTGCTTGGTATTGTAATATTGTGGTTATTGCGACAGCCCTCGCTGTATGTAGCTGCAGCCTCATCACACTTTTACATTCTTAAAACAACTCAATGTTCCTGTTTGTTTGTGCTGGCTGCCAGTCAGCATCAGATAACTGTGATTACAGAGACATACAGCAGTCATATACCTGCAAACTGATCCATACGGCTCCATGGGTGCATCGACCACCGCTTTACAGTGTATGTGTGTGTGTGTGTGTGTGTGTGAGAGTGTGTTGCTGAAAGCCTCCTCTCCCTGTGAGACTGATTGAGGCTCACTGAGATCTATGTGTATGTTGTTGGATCCCCACTGAGGTGAGACTGATTTTCTTTGATAGCACAAAGCACAAATTACTGCAAGACAGACAGAGAGAGAGAGACTGAGGCAGAGAGGAGAGAGAGAGAGGGAGATATATGAGGTTTTCTATATGTTTACACAGCCACAGTGGTCGAGGCCGACCTCCCAAAGCGTCTCGGATGGTTATCCAATTTATGAATTCCTATATTTGGCTGCTCGGGGTTCACAGAGGGGCTTAGTTTTTATTACATTCTGCTTGCTATAAAACACTCTGATCAGTATGACCGTCACAGGACATTTTGCTCCACGCCTGCTTAGACTCTCTTTAGTTCTGACCTTACTGGAGGAAAGCAGGCCATTTTTTACATGTCAGTGTGTTTGGGTTGGCTGAAATGTGCTGAGAATGACAAATGCTTTTTAAAAGGATTGCTGTTATTTTCAACCTTGACTTTTTTGTTTCATTTCATCAGTGACTTAAGTGTTTCTGTGCTTCTTCGGCTCTCCACTACACACTCAGTCAGACTCCAAAAGCAATGTAAAGAGTTTGTGAACTGCAAACAAACAAATGATTTCTTCATATCCAGATTATAACCACCACAAGGAGACTGTGGTAAAGGTTTTCCCAGTGAGCAGTATGTATTTATACTAGGGTCGTCAAAGTTAACACGATAATAACGTATTAATGCAAATTCGTTTTAACGGCACTAATTTCTTTAATACATTAACACGATTTTTAATGAACTTCTTAAAATTCCGGTTTTCGGAGGTTGTAGCTCTTAAAGCTAGAGTGAAGATACTGGTATCAAAAGTAACTAGAAAACCTAAAGAATCCATTAGTACCAACCATGTTATACCGTACATATCGTATCATGATGAAACTGGTGATTTACACCACTACTGATGCTAGCTTGTCGCGAAGGAGGTTAAATAACGCGCCAAACTTATCTCCCGAATAAATACTAATGTATAATATGTACTGAGATTTTTAAGTATTGCGATTCGATATGACGATTTATTGAGATTTTTGTTCTTTTTTAACAATAGACCATGGGAAAAAGTTGAATCATACACGTCTAGGGATGTTTACTTATATCTAAGGTGATACAGTAAAAATTAGGTGTGTCGATTAAAATATTTTATCACAAATTAATCGCATATTTTTTATCTGTTCAAAATGTACCTTAAAGGGAGATTTGTCAAGTATTTAATACTCTTATCAACATGGGAGTGGACAAATATGCTGCTTTATGCAAATGTATGTATATATTTATTATTGGAAATCAATTAACAACACAAAACAACGACAGATATTGTACAGAAACCCTAAAAGGTACTGTATTTGTCATAAAACAAAATGCTCAAATCATAACATGGCAAACTGCAGCCCAACAGGCAACAACAGCTGTCAGTGTGTCAGTGTGCTGACTTGACTATGACTTGCCCCAAACTGCATGTGATTATCATAAAGTGGGCATGTCTGTAAAGGGGAGACTCGTGGGTACCCATAGAACCCATTTACATCCACATATCTGGAGGTCAGAGGTCAAGGGACCCCTTTGAAAATGGCCAGGACATTTTGGAGCAAAATTTAGCGTAACTTTCCCATATTTCCAATGGATTCATTATGTTTTCTAGTTTCATATGATACCAGTATCTTCACTCTACCTTTAAAACTGTGCCTTCTACAACCTAAAAATCACAAGTTGCGTTAATGCGTTAAAGAAATTAGTGGCGTTAAAACAAATTTGCATTAACACGTTATTATCGCGTTAAATTTGACAGAGCTAATGAATATTTATTCTTGTTGCTTTAATAATGAAACTGCAATTAACAGACTGTCAGGACCTCCTTACTTTTTGTCAGTTGCTAACTTATCTTTCAGCAAAGCACAAACTTTCTGATCAGCCGAGTTACCACAACATTTCATCTGAACTTGTGATTTAAAGACGTTTCACTCACCTCTCTCCACTCCTTGGTCCCCAGGCCTTGCACGTACAACACCACCACTGAGAAGAGAAACACATATACGTTTTAGAGATACACACTTTTTAAATTTCAAGGCAAATGAGAATCTCTAAATCACACATCATGACTGCAGATAATCTCAGGAGCAGTAAAGCTACTAAATTGCTTGCAAAAGAGTCCTTTGATGATCATCCGCTCTCCTCTTGCAGCGTTCCTATAAATTAAAATATGACAGCACATACAAAAAAAAAGCTAAAATAACTATAATAAAAGCATAAATATTCATAACATGTACAATAAGAGTTTGAGACATAACATTCTGTATCCATGAAATATGAATGAGCGTTGTAAAACAAAAGATTAAACTTTGATTGTGCCTGCGAGGAAATTGTTTGTTGCTGCAGAACAATAAAAGGGTACAGGGAAGGAAAAATCCAATTTAAATCCTAATTGAAATGAAGTCATTGAATGCATGAAGTATTAAAGAACTATTGTTCTTCCCATGTTTTGTTGCAAGAAGTTGACTTATGTAATGAATGTGTGGACTCAATAAGTGAAACCCTGAACAAAACCTTAGAGCTGTCCTGTGTGTGGAGTTTACTTGTAAACATACAAAAGTTATATTTACATTCAGTGTCACTCACCAACATGCAGTATGTTTATCTTTGAGGTCTAACAACGGTGTTGAATACATTTCCTTCCTCATAGAAAGTTTGCAAAGCTAATTTTGTAACTATTATATGTAATTATTACATTTTCACTTAGTTTAAACTCATTTGAGTTAGCATGGGCAGTGCAACCCAATTTTTTTACATCCACATCCTAACTTTTCACAGTATCTGTGCATGGCAACTACAGTAGGGTTTGGGTTAGGGAAAGACTGTGGTTAAGACAAATACATAACAAATGGTCAGGGTCTGTTAGGGTTAGGCATCTAAAACACTGGGTTAAGGTTAGGGAGAAGCAACCAAACATTAACTGTTGGAAAATTGGATCCACTACATGCCCATCCACCACGTTGACCATTACTTTTTGCTTTGCTACATAAAATATCAAGTCGTAGTATAGAAACAGAAACTTTTTCAAACTTCATCAGTAGAAAATACACACTGACAGGTGATTTTTGTTTTGGCAGTTCTGTATAGAAACACCACAAAAATGATCTCTTAGCACCCAGGATGTAGACTAGATTACACAAAACAAGGAATAGCACTTTAAACACACACAGGTTAAAAGCAGTGCATCACTTCCATAGAGCTACACAGTGACTGTCTGTCCACTTTTAGAACGGCTCCGGTTCTGGGAGTGAATTTCTCATTCATTTCAGAAAATCCTTATATAAAGAGTTTTAAGCATGAAACCAAGCCAACCAGCTACAAGATTAATTGATTCTGACAAATATTTGATTCTGCGGAGCAACAACAACAAAAAATCACACTGAGATGAACTGAGAACTGAAAATGACAAATAAGAAATGACATGAAGTGACTTCGTAATAGACTACGTAGTTTAGTTCTTCTCTCTTTCTCCCATCCCCTCTCCTTTCTCCTCCTCACTCCTTTGCTCTCCTCCTCATCTCCTTTTATCCTCTCCACTTCCATTCTTCTTCTCCTCCCATCTCCCATCTTCACTTCCATTCCTCTCTTGTCGTCTTCTCTTCACTTCCCCTCTTCATATCCTACCCATTCCTCCTCCTCTCCACTCTACTCTTCTCCTCTCCTCTCCACTCTTCCTCTCCTCCCCATTCCTCTCTTACTACCCAACCCTCCTCTCTTCCCCCTCCTCTCCTTCCCTCCCCTCCTCCTCACTCCTTTGCTCTCCTCCTCACTCCTTTGCTCTCCTCCTCATCTCCTCTAATCCTCTCCTGTTCTATCCTGCTCTTTCCCTCCATTCCTTCTCTTCCCAACTCCCATCTTCAATTCCCCTTGTCCTCTCCTCTCCTCTCCTCTCCTCTCCTCTCCTCTCCTCTCCTCTCCTCTCCTCTCCTCTCCTCTCCTCTCCTCTCCATGGTAATGGCACTCAGTGTGTAGAAAGCATCATGTTTCTGCTTCAGTGGGACAGCAGGCCAGTGGACCACGACGCCCCAGCCACCGCTGGGACCCGTTCATCCTGATTCTCTCTCTCTCTGCTCTCCTCTCCTCTTAAAAGAAGGATGGGGGAGGAAAAGAAAACAGGGTCAAACTAAATTAATAAAAACCCAAACAGAGAGAAAGAGGCAAGAGGCTGAGAGTTTAGGGACGGTTGGCTAACCGATTCCATTTGGTAGAAAGACAGAAAGTGAAGCATTTAGAGGCCCTGACAAGGCTGAGAGTGTGTGTGTGTGTGTGTGTGTGTGTGTGTGTGTGTGTGTGTGTGTGTGTGTGTGTGTGTGTGTGTGTGTGTTCACAAACACATGAACTATGTATGTTCTTTACTTGATGGAGGCAGCACTCCTAAAACATTTACAGTGTGTCTGTGACGTATTAGAGCTTTTTCATGGCCACTTTTGGCCGTGCAGAGTCAAACCACCGCTGATTTGCATTTCCATTACCAGTTTTAGTGCAGTTTTAGAGTTGTGGCGGGCCGCACCCGAGATGGACCACCTCCAGAGTCGAGCCAAAGTGCACCCGACCGACTTCCAAGTGGGTTGCAATGACAATGACAATCGTAGGTGAACGCACAAAAAATGAGGAATAAATTTGGTAAGATATCATACGAACCGTTCCCCCGTTCTGATCATTGTACTTTTAAATATGCAAATGAACTCCCCCTGCAACCCTTGTTTTGTACTCCAAAGGGTCGGATTCTGCTCTGCTTTTCTCTGAGTTTAATTAGATTTAGCTACTTGCACATAAAAAGTCAAAAAGGTCAGTTAATTTGGGGAGACTTGGAGCAGACTCCAAGTGCAAAGTGAAGGAGATAAATGTAATTTTATTGCAAAACCTAAAAAAAAAATCTAACAGCATATATTTTAATGTGAAAACTGGGTTATGGAGAACTGTGAAAAGATGAGATTTTATATTTCTGTGCTAAACTTCAAAGCAGCAGTCAATTGATGGCGGTTTGGGTCTTTTTAGTGTGGAAGCAAAGATTTGTGTGATGGATTATCGATGTGAGGAGAAACCCATCACGGAGAGCTTTGCCTGGTCAGTGCTGCCCGCCTAAAGGATGTGAGCAGATGATAGCTGGAATCAAAAATCTAATCTCGAAGGCATTTCCGCAGAGATGAAGGCAGCGCAGCCGAAGCCCACTGCACTCAGCCAGCAGACACTGTAAACACAGTCATCCACACTCGGGGCAGGAACCCTTTAATGGGATGCTTTCCTCAGAGAAAGGGAGAAGACAAGGCGCCGAGCGGCCCACTAGGAAAGGAGAGCTAATGTGCAACTGCACTGCTGCTTGTGAATCCCAAACTCTGGAAACCTGATCCAAGTTATCAAACTACAGTCTAACAGTTTATTAGCATTCTGGACTTTAGTGAATTTGTGCGTGAATGAACGCTCTAGGGCTGGGACCATACGCCTATCTCCTGATTCAATACTATCACGATACTTGGGTGCTGATTCGATATATGTTGCAATTTTTAAGTATTGTGATTTGATATTACGATTTATTGTGATTTTTATTAACTTTTTTTTAACACTAGACCATGGGAAAAAGTTGAATCATACACTTCTAGGTACTTTTACTTAGTATTCAGAGATGTTCTGAAGTCAAATATATCAGTCATTGTCAGGAATTATTTATTAAATTTTTTCCAGCAACCCAAAAATCAAAGAATAAAGACATTTCCCTCACCAATTAGTGGTGTTTCCTTTTTAATTTATAAGGGACATGTAATGATTTATACTTCTGGTGAATATAATCCAATCAATCTTATTTCCATATATGTATTTTGTATATACAGTTCCCTTTGTTAACACCTTATTTTGAAAGCTCCGTTCTCTTTATCCATCCATGGTGAGCTCCATCGGGGCCGTTTGAATGCATTTAACATAAATATCAGTATATGGGTGCTCTACAGTTGTAGCGTCGGCCCATTTGACCACGGAGATGAGAGCGACGGCCGGCTCGACCGCAACGTTACCGCGATACGATAACGTTTCCTGTCCGTGACAGAGTTAGCATGCAGCTTTAGCCGTGATGTCTAGCTCTGCTTTTCCTGTCAATGTGTGAAACCCAAAGCGTTTCCATCCTTTACTGGATGTGTAGTGTTTACCACTTTGGATTTAACATGTGAGGGTGCAGGTCGTATCCACGCAGACCCTCCAACGTTTTATACTTTCTTGTTTCGGCTCGTTGTGGTTTGTTTTGGTTGACGGATACGGAACGGATATGACGTCACGTTTCTCAGACTACAACAATAAAAGCGGTAACTTCCTTCTACCTCCACATAGACTCAAATGAAGCAAATGTATCGATTCTGGCATAAAAAATGTATTTCAAAATTGTAAAAAAAAAAAAAAGAAAACGCGATACATAGGTGAATCAATGTTTTTCCCACCCCTAATTATTACAAGCACAAATTGTGAGTGTACATGGTAATTAGCACTACTTTATATAATTAAGACTGTTGATGTTAAGATACTGAGCAATTCATGGACCAACTTTATATTTAACAATATGACATAACACATATATAATAACATTTCATGTTTGTCTGATGATATATAGTGTATATTTCTGCCATTAGCCGCCAATCAGACAGCATATGACCTCTAACACAGAGTCAGTTAAGTCAGTCAATCTGTAAAGAATCAATACAAAATGGTACCGTTTACAGACTCCGGCTCTAGACCGCGTCAGTTACCGACAGGCATGGATCTACCTGATGAATGCTGTGTGACATTATCAGTACGTATCGACCCCGTCCTGTTGTGGCCGGACGCCGGGGTCAGATGGAGGGGTCTAACCAGGGACATGAAAGAGCTGAGGGGGCATCGTGGCCTCAGCGAGCCCAGCGTCCCTCTTTCCCTCAGTGGGGAGGAAGGGTTTGAAGTTCAGGAC
This sequence comes from Sebastolobus alascanus, assembly GCA_916701645.2. NCBI lineage: Eukaryota > Metazoa > Chordata > Actinopteri > Perciformes > Sebastidae > Sebastolobus > Sebastolobus alascanus. The sequence goes on from CAKAOJ020000363.1 coordinate 147,186, forward strand.
CCCTCTGACACAATCATTACCCTCCATCATGGTTCCCCACCTCCGCCCAGCACAGGAAGAAAGACTAATCTATGGGATGTGTCAATACAGGATCCGTGGCCTTCTAACTGACTGTGTGCAGGAGTGTATGTCTGATTACCGGACTGTAAGTAAACACAGAAGCATATTCTCTCCAAAATATGCAGCTAAGTTTCCAAGTTCTTACTATTTTATAGCTGATTATTAAATACAGTTTATAGTTAAGAGGTAGGAAAAAAAATCGATTCACCTATGTATCCCAATTCCTCGATATATTTGCTTCATTTGAGTCTATGCAGAGGTAGAAGGAAGTTACAGCTTCTATTGTTGTAGTCTGAGTAACGTGACGTCATATCCGTTCCGTATCCGTCAACCAAAACAAACAGCAGCCGGCCGCAGCGAGCCAAAACGAGAAAGTAGAAAACGGCGGAGGGTCCACGTGGATAAGCGCTGCATCCTCATATTTTAAATCCAAAGTGGTAAACACTACACTTCCAGCAAAGTATGGAAATACTTTGGGTTTCACACATCGACAGGAAAAGCAGAGCTAGACATCACGGCTAAAGGTCGAACCGGCCTTCACTCTCATCCCCGTGGTCAAATGGGCCGACGCTACAACTGTAGAGCACCCATATACTGACATTTATGTTAAATGCATTCAAACGGCCCCGATGGAGCTGACCATGGATGGATAAAGAGAACGGAGCTGACGGGAGAGCTAGAGAACACCTTGGAGAAGTTAGAGGAAGTAGACACGTGGGACTACGTCCGGTTTTCAAAATAAGGGAACTGTATATACAAAATACATATATGGAAATAAGATTAATTTGATTATATACACCAGACGTAAAAAGCATTACATGTCCCTTATAAATTAAAAAGAAAATACCACTAATTTGTGAGGGAAATATCTTTATTCTTTGATTTTTGGTTTGCTGGGAAAAAATGGAATAAATACTTCCTGACAATGCTCCTGATATATTTGACTTCAGGACAACTCTGACTACATACATGCTGTAAATCAAACATTTTACTGTATTAATTTAGATATTTTCCAAAGTAAAAGTCCCTAGAAGTGTATGATTCAACCTTCTCTCATGGTCTAGTGTTAAAAAGATAACAAAATCACAATAAATCACAATATCAAATCGCAATACTTAAAAATCGCAAAACATATCGAATCAGCACCCAAGTATCGTGATAGCATCGAATTGGGAGATAGGTGAATCGTCTTAGCCTTGTTATAGATAATCCCCCACATCCTTGTCTAGAGATGGTAAAGATGATGTTAATCATAAAACCAAGTTAAGAGGCAGCACATAAACCAGATAATTGTCAGAACGTTTCATTTAATGGCTACTGGAATTTAGCTCATGAATGAACATCAGCACATTAAAAGATATCTTTAATCTCCTCTCTGCCTGCCTGTCACTGGATTTAATCCCATAAAACTCTCTGAAATGATTGTGATAAATGTTCAGTTTATCACAGTTGACATTTACCTTCTTTTTCTCGCACATGAAACAACATTTTACAAAATCAGAAAGTTTTCGTTTGGTTTTTGGCTTCACAGGAGTTTTATCATAATTATAGATTGTTAACAAGATGAGAAAGCTGGAGTCCATGAACCAGATCCAAATCTACCAACTGATATTTGATAATTAGGCTTCTATCACGAAGATATACTTGTGAGAGTTTGTTATGGGGCCGTGAGATTTAGGTACTGTGAGGACACACATAAACACCACGCTTCTGTGAAATCTTGTGAGATGTTACATCAAACAAATCTCATTTGGTTTTCAAAGCTGCAAACAAAAGACAAGCATGCTGCCCTAGATGTTTATCGTACTCATCAGGTAGTTTGAGGTTAAACCATGACTGGTGCCACTTAAATCAGTGGCTCTTATGTTGCGTTCACACCAAGAGCGAAGCAAATTTTCGTCTTGCTTTTACTCGCGTAGTATCATTTGTCTTCATTCTCGCTAGACACGCCAGAGGTGAGAAGGAGCTTGTCTCCATAGATACCAACAACTTTTCTTTCCTCTATCAACCATGGAAGAAATAACCACTGTTGCTGCTTTGTACATGTTGGTGAAGTCCCAGAAATGTCAGAAAACCAAACACCGTTGTGTCTGAGTTCATAACATCACCCGGCGGCGAGCTGTTATCACATACAGTGCCATTGCACTGACTGTATCTAGCAAGCCACACATCGCTACTGCGGTATGAAGCCAAAATAAACAAATGGTGCTGTGATTTATTTGCAGTAAACGGATAAAAAGGATGCTGAAATAACTACATAATGATTCTGTAAAAAGTCTGAATTCCTGCTTTGTCAGGTCTGTCTGCAAGACGACAAGCAAAGAACTTTTAAAATGCTTGTTTTCTAATCAATTTTCGAATCGATCAGGGCTAGGCTATGCTAACATTGTGGCTGCTCCATCAACACTCAAAATAACATAATCTTGGCATAAATACAGCAGCAGCGTTATTGTTTATACCATAGACAGCTCTGGGTGCCCACAGACGGCTACAATAATTTTTTCCTCCATTTCTGATTCAACAACGTCAGTGACGAAAGGAGAATCTCAACGCTAATTGGCTTCCGCAACTCAGTTTTAATGCCAGTGTCAACTCAGTGGCTTTGCGTTTGGTTTGAACACACCACAAGGATAAAGGATATATGCTGGATGTACATAGAAGATATGCTGTATGCTGGACATACTGTAAAGCTCTTTGAGGCAAATGTGTAATTTGCTATATTGGGTTATATAAATAAAATGGACTTGACTTGAGATGCACGGCTAAAATGTAGGAAAAGCACAATTTAAACAATCCAGCATGTTTTGTGTAGTACATGAATTTTAAAGTACAGTACTTGTATTAAAGGGGTCAAAGCTTTTTCTTAAAAAAATATAACAGACTGACTTCAATTTTGGTTCATGTCTGTCATGTCTGGACTTAAAGCTGATAATGTGGCATGAGACTTCACCTGAAGTGCCAGTGGTTCTGCATATGCTTAACAATAACACTACATTTCCCAGAAACACTCTGCTTCCTGCCTCGTTAACTAGACTGTGTGTGTTAAGAGTTGATTTTTCACTTTCACCCCTTCATCCATTACCAGGATCTCTGAACAGAAAGAGCCTTGTCTCATAGCTTTTTCTGCACTTAGAGAAGGTTCTTGTGTCATAAAGCTACCAAACAAATTTCCTTTTGCAAATCTGACTGTTACACATTAGCACACAATACACAAAGCACCATTACCTGAGGGGGACTTAAAGTCAGAGAGCGCCCGCTTCACAACCGATTTGTTTTGACTTGACTTTTTTGCTGTGTCGAAAACACAAAGCAGCACAAGCTCACGCGGGCTTTGTCGGGTTGTAGTGCACGACTAATGTTCAAAGAGAATTTCTTTTCTTTTGGTGATAGTACTGTGTGTGCTTTGACTCCGAGATCTGAGGCTCCTTCATCTGTGCTACAGAGAAACAGTCACTGTGGAATACACGACCCAACAGCACACACTCACTATCAAACATCTGAACAACAACCACACAGGCAGGCATGGACACACTGATGACAGAAACACACACACACAAACCTCAGGCAAATGGGGCACTACTGTATAAGCACCAAAAGGCTGAGTACTGTATAATAAACTCAACCACACTTTGAAGAGTCGCGTTAGGAGCTGTTTTTGTACATTGACATCACGTACCAATACTTGGACTGATGCCTACGACGTCTTTGTTGCAGGAACACAGACATCTGAGCTTGTGTTTACTTGATAGAAAGTTGGCAAAGAGCAAGGACGGAGAGGAATTGATCCCGAGGGAGAGACTGTGGCTATAGGCCTACACATACGGCCACGAACATTTATATTAATGTGCAACAGACAGTGTAGTACACTGTACACTAGTGCAAGGCAGGTGGATATTGCTATGGTAGTAATGTGCATGTGTAAAAATGCCCAACTTTACAGTAGAATTAAACATTTACAGCCTGGTACAAATAACAGTTTTGGTATCTATAGCTAATTTCTCCGTTCATGACAACACTAGTTCTCGCCGTTTAAAATTAGATTAAGGATTAAAGTTATGCACAGTTAAGGGTGTGGCCGCTTTGAGTGACAGGTGGGTGCCGTACCAGGTGGCTAGCTGCTAGTTCGGCCGTGTTTTGGAGAATTTTTCATGCAAATATCAGACAAATAATAAGGCTTGCTGTGGGGTTAATTGTTCGTACAGACCTTGGATGGTCTGTACCAAAACTGTGCTCCAGTTTTTTTTTTCCTTGAGTGAAATTCTAGTATTATTTTATTTATATTAGCACTACTTAGCAGGTATCAGTGTCTGTGCTCACCATACCTGGCTTGTTAGCTTAGCTCGTTGTAGTAAAAGACATTCTTAGGGGCCGTTTCACATGCCGCGTCTAAAACACATGGAAAATGCCAGCCGTGCTGCTTTTCATCCTTTTATCCAAGGTGCTTGTGAGGTTGCGCTACTGTCGCACCTGCCAAAGTCTAAACAAAGATAAATGCATTTCCAGCACTGTAAATCCCTCACAGTATCGATTTGTCTGTGTCAATCTGGCTGACCTTTCAACTGGATGTTGTGGCGTCCTCGGACAGAAAGGATGAAGCAAGTAAAACAGTCTGTGGGACAGATGGTAAAGCTCTGGGTAGCCCTGAACTAAAATGATTAACTTCTCCTCCATAGATTTAGTGTAATCTGATATTTACAGAAGAACGAAAAGATATCTGCCAGCTGTGATTGGTTGTTCCTCGCCACATGGCATGCGGTGCGTGCTGCAGCGTTCCAAAAGTTGAACTATTTCTAGCTCAGAGCGTAGCCGTGGCGCCCTGAAAAATATGCACTTGGGAACGCTTGTGCGTCGCAACGGCATCGCTCCCGCGTTTGAGCGCGCCTGCATTGAGAACAATGGATTTGAGCGTGCAAAAAAAGGAGTCGGCTGTTAATTTTTTCCAGTAAGTACAGTACAAACAAGCTTGTTTTTCACTAGCCAAAATTAGTATCCTAATTAATATCACAGTTAACATAAATTACAGATGCACCTTGCTAACCAAGCTAGCTAGCTAGTGCCATTGTTAGCTGGTAACTTAGCGTTTGTTATGCTATCGTTACCTGGCCCCGTCAGGCCTCGCTCTTTCCCAGTTCTATGGTCACTTACAAACAAGATGGCGACAGCCAAAATGACAAACACGAGGCTTCAAAGCGGTAGTCTACAAATGGACTGACGTCAACAGACTGTCTATGGTCAGGAGCAACCAGGTTTAGAAAAATGTCAGCAATAATGTAGATAAATAATGTATGAATAAAGTATATTATCCAGTGCAATTAAATTAAATGGCATTCACACATATTAAAGACTACAACAGGAAAAACACTGGTATGGTCCCAAGCCACACAAAAAATAGAGCCCACTAGGATCAGGATGACGGTGACAACCATGATGAGGATAATGAAATGATAAACCATGTTAATTATGTCTACCCAAATAACTAAATCTCTGTGTCTCTCTGTCTCAATCTCACTAATCAAGCAGAAATCCTTCCTGACGGCCATTTATTTTCTGTCATCCCTTGTCATTTGCCAACTGTGCTTTTCTTGTTCTCCTTGTTCTTTCTCTCTCTCTCTCTCTCTGGTCACCTCTTTCAAATAGCTCAAAGTGTAGCACTAATCACAGTAACTCTGTTGTCCACCATTCACTGCTGCTCATACTGTATCTCATCCTCTGTCTCTGTGTGCGTGTGTGGCCAGCAATCATTAAGTGTCAATCATCCCCCAGTGGTTAGTTGTCCTAATTGGAAACAAACTTGATTGAAAGTCTGCCAGTTGACCCCTGGGGCAAAGCTTTTCATTCACTGTATTGTGTCTGTAAATGCTCTGGTAGTCACTCACTGTGTTACTGCTCACTGATGTTTGCTGTGCAGCGATAAGGTGCATGAAAGAGTGATTTAATAATAATCGCTGCATGAAATTGAACACATTCAGTTGAGCAATGTGTTGTACGGTGTGAATGGCACCGGGGATGTGAAATCACTGCCGAGCTGAAATTACTAACATGAAAGTTGAATCTGATTAAAAGAGTGAATGAGAAAATGGCAGCAGTTACCTGGATCTGACTTAGAGAAGGTGTCCATGTCCAACAGGTTTCTGCAACAAAAGGAAAGACGTTGTTAGAGATTGAAAGAGGATCTCAGATTATTTTGCATACAGTCATATTTAATATACAGTTTCATCTAAATGTAAATGCGTCAACTAAACAGCAAGCTGCATGTAAGCCCACGGATGTGATGGACTATGTCACACAGTGGCTTAATAACTCCTGTCTTCATTTACACATAAAGAAAACAGTTCGTATGTTTTTCACTAGGGGCATATGTCCATATAGCGCTTTATTTCTGTCAGAAAGGAGCTGACAGGTTGCTGGGGAGCGATTCATCCCAGCGTTTCATCAAAAAAGCACTCCCAGGGCTCTTTAAATGTTACTATGACATGTTTCTTGACAACGTATCACCAATGCAACCTCTGTTCTATGATAGACTAGCATCAACTAGAGCAAGGAGGACGATCCGTCGGAGACAACACGTATGCCGATAAAAGCACTCATCAGCAACAATCAGTGCCCACCCGACCGATCTGCTCCCACAGATGGGCTTCTCGGTCTTTGTTATGATAGTGTCTGTCTGACATATAAAGCTCAGGATAGACACACATGGCCAAAACAAGCTTCTCCTCCATTTTCTACAGTGACGTCACCAGCGCTTTTCTGAAAGGTTCAGAGATTTTCAACTACGGCCGCACAAAAAAGGCGGAGCGCTCAGAAAAAAGACGCTGGGTGCAGCACTGTCGCTGGCACGGAGGCATAAAGATCCTATATTTGCTTTTTTTTCTTTATAATTTCAAATTGTTATGTTCATTTTGCACTCAAGATCTTAAAATGAGAAAATACTCAGTACATTTGTTAAGTATTTAATTCACACAGGAGTATACAAAAATAGGCTGTACCATGTGGTTATTTCATATAAACTATTTATCTATTGAATTACCAGAAAATATGCTATATCGTGACATATATTGTTATCAAGATATGAAATTACCTATATCGTGATGGAAGACTTTGGCCATATCGCCCAGCCCTACTAGAGCATCATAGTTTGAAGCATAGAGCCACAGACCAAGCGTCGGTATTTGACGAGTTGGGTGAGAATGTGTTGCTCATTCCCTGGAAAATAATATTAATGTTGGCATTTCAGAGGATTTCATATTTCCTCATTTTGTAGCTGCATCAAGGGAAATGAATCACACACACACACACAAACACAAAGAACAGCATAACACACAGACATTAAATCATTGCCAGGATTACGACCCAATTTCCTCCTAACAACTTGACACATTAGTGAGAATCGACTGCGATAACAAACACCGTGTTCAATAAAGAGCTGAGGAGCGCTAACTGACAGATTGAGACGATCTTCTCTAGGGGGCTTGTAGCTGTCAAGGTGACGAGGAGCGACTGCAGGGAGCGGCACAGTGTGCATCCTCACATGTTCACGGACCCGTTGGTGTCGACATACAGTGTGTTCATGTTCATATTCATGCGTGGGCCTCGGTACAGTAGCCCTCCCCTGCCAATAGAGTGGCAGTTTGTAGTGCTAAAACACACAAGTGTAAGAGCCATATGGGTTCCCCCCCCCCCCGCAAATGCTTTTATCATAGGGTTTACTGTTTTTTTGCTCAACAGTTTTCACCTACTACTGAAGAAACAGATCCAACAGAGAGTCAAAGTGAAACTGGAACATTCAGGCTAAGTAAGAAAACCTCATTCAAAATCACGTCGAATCTTCTTTTATTAGTAAAAATCCATACAGTTGAGCAACATAACCTTGCTCACCAGGACGTAATTTACCAGGTTTAGGGATCGTACACATTTAAAAAGCAATTTAATATTGCTGTTTATTCAGTGTTTCTGTTTTTAGCAGCCTTTAATGAACACCATTTCCCACAAGCCCAAGACAGAATGTCACTAGCTTGACAGACTGGCCAGTTGAGGCGAGACTTGTCAATCTCCATAGACCATCCATGGCTGTAACAATAACACATCATTTTTTTTTATTAAAGATGATCCCAAAAGAATAGAAACAGGTCAATATAAAGATATATAAATAAGAGTAAGGGAGAAACAGGTTACAATGAATTAATGAATGAATGAAGAGAAACATTTCATGGGAGCTGCAGTTATTTGCATGCTAACTAAAATCGATTCACCTATGTATCGCGATTTTTATGATTTTGAAACCGATATTTTAATGCCAGAATCGATTTATATTTGCTTCATTTGAGTCTATGTGGAGGTAGAAGGAAGTTACCGCTTTTATTGTTGTAGTCTGAGTAACGTGACGTCATATCCGTTCCGTATCCGTCAACCAAAACAAACATTAGCCGGCCGTAGTGAGAGGAAAACCGGCGGAGGGTTCACTGGGATACGACCTGCACCCTCACATGTTAAATCCAAAGTGGTAAACACTACACATCCAGTAAAGTATGGAAACACTTTGGGTTTCACACATTGCAGGAAAAGCAGAGCTAGACATCACGGCTAAAGCTGCATGCTAAACAAAGGGAACTGTATACACAAAATACATATATGGAAATAAGATTGATTGGATTATATTCACCACAAGTATACAACATTACATGTCCCTTATAAATTAAAAAGAAAATACCAGTAATTTGTGAGGGAAATGTCTTTATTCTTTGATTTTTGGGTTTCTGGGAAAAATGTAATAAATAATTCCTGACATTAACTGATATATTTGACTTCAGGACATCTCTGACTACATACATGCTGAAAATCAAACATTTTTACTGTATTAATTTAGATATTTTCCAAAGTAAAAGTCCATATAAGTGTATGATTCAACAATTTCCCCATGGTCTAGTGTTACAAATGTTAACAAAAATCGCAATAAATCGTGATATTGAATCGCAATACTTAAAACACATCGAATCAGCACCCAAGTATCGTGATAGTATTGAATTGGGAGATAGGTGTATCGTCCTAGCCCTAAACTATCCCTTTAACCACAAGGTCAAGTTGTGCTGATTTATAAAGATTATTTTGATAATTAAAATGTTTGCACAACAAGCTTTATTTATCAAAAAACCCAATGCAGAACTTCCATTGGAAATCTGCTATGTGAATTTGAGCGGACTTACTTGTACTTGTACTTGTTTGTACTATACTGGGTATTTCTCTGCCTGTTTATTACATTGTTAGTTAGATTAGTGGTAAAGCCAGATAAATATAAATGTATTCATACCTTTCAGTTATCATTTGTTTTACTCCATATAAGCATGATGTAGCTGTTTACTGGTGCCATATTGCTGTTATAAATAGCCATACAGATGTGAGCGTGTGTTCCTGCTGACTGCTGCATACAGTATGTCTGCAGGGAACTGGAGACATTTCCTGAGGGCCACGCTGCCAAGTCGGTTTTCTTTTTAAATGCTTAATCACATCATCCCTTTTGCATGTTGCCGTGTCGCCTTTATTTATGAGTCTTACATGGTGTGGTATTAAAGAGTCTGAACATCAACAGCGCCCTAAAAATGAATTGAAATGAAACAAATAAATCCATTGAATAATGAGGCTAAAATTTCTCATAGATTTGTCAATGATTTCCCACTAAGTTGCCTTGTATTTCTTGTCTTTGGGTGAACGTATATTGAGGGGTTTAATAGGGGTTGCTTTTTAGGAGGGGCTCCACTTCACTAGAGAGAACATGCTGCTTTTCTGCAGAAATACTGAAATAATCAGATATGCATATGACTAGGCTTCTGTCTTTCTTCTGAAAACTATGAAAGGTTTTGTTTGGTGCTACACTCCACGGGCAGAGGTTCGGCTTCGTCTTTGAAGCTTCACTTCTGTAAGACACTAATCTCATTTCGGTGACAAATGTTTTTGCTTGTAATGTGGCCTTATGCTCGAGACCTTCAGGACATGATATGGGGGAAGTTAGGTATCCAATCAGAGCCGTCCCCTGCTGTGATTGACATTCTCCCACTGAGAAGTCCTGGCTCCCTGTGCTCACTGACCTACCTGGCATTTCACTCTAAAAGCACCGCCAAAGTCACTTTTTAGCATCAGACCACCCACCACACCACGCAGCCATCACAGCCCCAATGCAGCTCTCAAATGACTTCACAGCACCACAATGGAGAACACTAAAAACTCTCATACGATCTTGATGAACACTACATTAGATTTAAAAAAAAAAAAAAATCTCAATATATCGCCTTGCTTACAGTATTGAAACATATCGCCATATATTAAATCGTAACTACCGTATCAAGATACGTATCGTATCGCCAGATTCTTACCAATACACAGCCCTGATTAGGATGCATGCCATACTGTGATCGCATTGTCCCTGGTTTGATTCCAGCTGGGGACCTTTGTTGTACAGTATGTCATACCCCCCTCTCTCCGTTAAAACATTTTTGTCTGACTGTCTTTACATTTCCTGACAGACAGTACAGATGTTAGCTGTAACAAGAAGCAAGTCTGTGTGAGACACGGGGCTCGAGACTAACAGTGTCCCGGCTTCCCGAGGATGATAGAAAATGTCTTTGGGCGAACAGAAATCTTCCCCGGGACACCTCCGGGACAAAAGGGATTTATGTATTTATGTAAAACTATCCCTTAGCAAATGACAAACTGACCCGAGCGCTGACTACAACAAAGCTTAATTAGATACTCTGGTTCTTTGCTTGTCTAAAACATTCATTTTAGTCAATTCCAGGCATTAGGGAGCTATTTTCATACTTCTGGCAACAAACTAGTCAGGGATGGATGGTGGGGGGGATATTGGGGTTAATAGGTGCTTTGCTTGCACGAGAAGGGAGGTCATTTATTTCCTACCGTCTCATTTAAACAATCGTGTGCCAGCAGTAATCATCGCAGACTGCAGGGTGGCTGCCACGCTCAGCTTGTCTAATAGGATCTAGAGGAGCAGCGTTTGGGTGGCAGGCAGGCTGGCTGCCACTTACATAAGACAGAAGAAAAACACTGCTTCCTTCCTTCCTTCCTTCACTATCTGACTGCCTGTCTAACCCACATACACACTGACATATCATCTGACGGGGCTGTTTACACACACTGATACACCATGCTGACACAGCAGCCAAAGCGGAGTCATTTTTATCAAACCTGCGGAGCCTCCACACTGTAATTGACAAGTGATCAAATCAGATTTGTCAATTTACACAGCACAATAATTTTCTGTCATTACTGATCTATTTTATGGCAAAATACAAAGTCTGACAGCTTTGGACGCAGCAACAAGCCTGTTAAAGGGTATTTTTCAACCCTATTTCCTCATGTTTTTGTGTCCAACTGACTAACAGGGACAACAATTTCTGAAACTGGTCCAGTATTGAGGGAGAGCGCTGTAGACGGCAGCTGCTCAATATGGTGCTATTGGGGCAACATGGCACCGTCATTTACGTCCACTAAAAGTGCTTGTTTTTATGACAGGCTCTTGATTGTGACAGGCTCTTGATTGTTATTAGAAGTGTCTGACAACATTATGGAAAGAGTCTCGCTGAAGGAGAAGTCTCGTTCTGAAATCTGGCGAGGTGACGTGTTGCTGGAAGACAACGGTGGAATAATGGAATACAGCCACGGTGGAAGCGGGCAGTGTTTGTTGTGTTGGAGTACAGAAAGCGTAGCTTAGTGTTATCTAAAAGTTTTCCAATGTCATGGCTGAATATTTAGATGATTTCCACAAAGTGGATGAGGTCTTTGAATTCGATGGTCGCCTGTATTTATTTTGGGTATACGGATATTCAGATTTCACAACGAGACGTCACCTTGAGCGGGACTTTGACACAATAACAAACAGACCGGATCAAGAGAAAGGTAAGAGGTCTGCAGGGTCCTCTCCATAATGTTGTCAGACACTTATAATAACCACCTGAGCCTGTCAGTGGCAAAAACAAGCACTTTTAGTGAACGTAAAGTTACATTGACGCTGTTCAATTACCTTCGCAGCTTGTTTAGCAGCTGCCGGTTACAGCGTCATCCTTGAATACTGGACCAATGTCAAAAACTGTTGTCCCCATTAGTCAATTAGACACAAACACATGGGAAAATAGGGTCCACCGTCACATCCTCTGCTTCATTACAGAGCTCCGATGGAAGCTGATAGGCATAGGAGCTGTCTTTAATACTGCCTGTAACAAATCCAATAAAGGCTTTTTATAACTGTAAAGCTACACATCCGCATGTTCCTGAAGCTTTCTATACCACTGACACCACTATGGTAGGAGTCTAGTTACCCTCCATTAGAACATGTGAAAGGAAAGAAAGGAAATACCTGAAGTCCTCCATTATGTCTTTTACATTTACCTTCCACATAAGTAGTTTTTGTTTATCCTCTCACCCCTCTCACCACTGTTTCCCTATAGACTTTTTCATTGCCATTCTGTTGCTAGGGCAACAGCCTTGGTCCAAGATTACTTCCTGTCAGCTACTGCATTAACAAACATCGCATCAGGAAAAACAAAGGGGCCCATTTACAATGTTTATGTTGTCAAGTTTGAAAAGGTCGACACTCAGCTCAACTAACATTACTTAAATGTCAATCTTGATGATTTTCATTTAAATAAATGTCTGTTGAGTCACTATCTATAGTCAAATGTGGTAACACAATGGTGATTGAGTCTATCACCCGATGATGAAATTATTGCAATATTTATATATTTGCAGTATTATGAAATGAATGTCTGTGGTGACATTCCCGGAAAAAATAATGTTGTATACACACAACTAATAGAACTATGCACACAATTCTGAAAACTTAAAGCTCATGTACATAGAAATAGAATTTTTCTAGTATGTTTTTATTGGGGCCTTCAAAAGAAACTCGTGAGCTTGTGTTTACAACATGGTAAGTCGTGTACACGATGTGCTTGGCGTTCAAGTGGTTAAGTGGTGAATTCACTGCTGCTAAGCAATGGCAATATTAACATAACTGTCGGTGTCTAGAAGCCACAGAGGCTAACAATTTAGCAAACTAGCAAGCGGGTAACATAATGGAGGAAATGCAAAGGCATAATGACAGAGGACAAAGATGAGGCCTTTGGGAATATCAACATTTCCCTCAGACATATTATAAAATTATGAAGAAAAACAATATAGGACTAAAATAACAATATATTCAATTATTATGCACCGAAAAATTTACTTCCATGGCCTCCACCATTTCTGACAACATCAACAAACAAGTCACAACTCCTGAACTCGGAGCTTTCAGAAACTTTCCACTAACGAGGTCATGAATACCACAAGAGGGAACACCACCCTACTACTACTGCCACTTTAACTAGCCAGCCAGCTGTCTCCAGTAGCGTGGGTTCTGTTGTCACCATAACAACTAACAACAGCCGCCAGTTTTTTTTTGTTCTATTCAAATGAACACAGCAAACAGTTCCAACAACTCTTCTACTCCTATTTTTATTTCTATGGCAAATACACAGAAAGTCCAACTCACAGTTCGGCGTCAGTTCTGGAGGAACAGTTCTGTGGTCCGAGAGATGAAACCGGATGTGACGTCAGCATCTGAACGGCCCAACAGGTGTCAGCGCCGGTGGTCGCCTAGCAACACAAGCTAACTGCTAGCCGATGCTACCAGTTAGCTTAGCGTTAGCCGAGCAGTTAGCATCGTCACTCCCGCTAGCTTAGCGGCTAATTTCAGTTACTCACAGAATTCAAGCTTGTCCAAACACACACAGACACTAACAGTCAGGCTAACTAACCGAGATTAAATAAAGAAAAGTGTGTCTAAATATCAAACTACAGCTATTATCTTTCCTCCGTTTACTCGACCTAACGTTAGCTCTCTTTTATCTTTGCTCCTTCCCTCGAGAGCCGTTTTTTTCTTTGTCCCGCCCTCTTCCTGACCCTCCGACCAATTACCACGCAGGTGCCTTTGACCGACAGCTACAGTAACCAATCAAACACAACAGCTGAAACTAAAGGCACAACCTGTGTTTTTTTTATTTTGATTACCCCACTGTTTGTCTGCAATATTGTTTAGAACTGTTTATTTTAACTACTTATTAAACTCTTTTCATCCTAACTTGTTTATGCCCAATTTATCTTAATCTCTGTTAACTATTTTTTTCCTTCTTTATTTAACTAAATTACTTTCAGTCTAAACCAACTCTGTGGTCTCTGACACCATCTGTTTTTGCACTGTCCCTGTTGTCCTGTTCACGTTGTTCACATGTATATAATTTTCACACTACTGCTATCGCACATAATTTATTTATAATGCACATATTTATTTACCTTCTATTTACCTTTATAACATAAGTTTAATAGTGTTCTTATCCCTTGGATATTTGTTATTCTTATTTATTTTATGCCCTGTCCTATTCTTATTTTATGTACTGTCTTTGTTAGAATCTGTGCTGCTGTGAAACTGCAATTTCCCCTCGGGGATAAATAAAGTGCTATCCTATCCTATCCTATCCTATCCTATCCTAATTGCCTAAATGAATTATTTTCATCCAACTTTTTTTAGGAACTAACTTGTTTTAATCCCTTACTTTTACACCGGAGCTACACCGCAGTACCACCAACCACAGCTACATGCCTCTGCTCCACCAGAAAGACCCAAACATAAAGAAAAAAAAGGCCAGCTCAAAAGAAATGCCACAATATGTGTTTGGACAGAGAGGACAAAGAACAAGATAATTGAATATTGAAAAGGGACAAAGCAAGTGTTACTAATGTTCTTTTAATGCCTCTATGTGAGAATATGAAGGTATCAAAAATGACACAAGCCGCATCAGATATACCATCAGAATAATGTGTAAGATGCGATAATCACATATGAAATCTACTGGTAGGAGCTTTAAGGTGTTTACAGTAACAGTATTGTATGTAAACACTCTGATTTATTCATCTTTTTTTTACACAGGCAGACTAGAGCCGACGGTGCTGGACATACTGCAAAAACTAGACCGACCGAAGCTCACCGACAGCCCAAAACTGTCCGACAGCCGAGCGTCGGCTTGGAAAAAACAACATGGTTGGGCTTAAAACTACTACGTTTGTACAATGACACTGAACGTTGTGAACACGGGACACAAACGATCAGCTGATTGTAACGTGAAAGTGAAACTAAACCTGCGGGCTCTTTAAACTACGTCACCACAGCACTTTTCCTGAGTGTTTAATATTGACACGTATGGGTTTACATTGTAGTTAATGGAAAGCCCGGTGCGTCTCATACTGATGCTAAAGAGTGCCTTGTGCGTTGGTATCGAACACCAACGCCCTGGGAGTGAGAACAGGCTGTTTCTGGGCTACTGTAGAAACATGGCGGACTCCATGAATCCTCCTTTAATAACTATAAATTGTAATATTGCTGAGCATCGGTGGAGGCTCTCCTCTTAAAGCAGATCTGCCTGCCTGTCTTGACATTAACATACTCATTCTGTGCGGGGGCATGAATCTTCCCGGCTCTCCCCTGATTCTCATTTCCCTTTTCCACTCGTGTCTTATCCATTTGAACAGTAACCTCTGTGTCAAGCATCTTAACCTGAATGGGGAAAGCAATCCACCTCATTACCACCTGCAGTGGCTTTGGGCGACAACAGGACATCTGGGTTGTTTGAGGATGAAACCCTTAATGGAAAAAAAAAGAGATGGGAGAGAATAATTCGACTGGGACATCGAGTGCGTGGAGTCAGACTGATTTATTTTTCCTTCAGGCGAATCCTCCTCATATTACAAAACAAGCCGACTTACTTAGAGATCTAAAAGAGTGAGTATAAGCGGCGAAGTCACAGAGCCTTTTTAGATATAAAGTCATATATTCACCTCCAGGTAGCCTCCCCTGACAATACACCAACGTTCATGCAATAATGAGACAGAGTGGCAACATGAAAAACGTTTCATCCAAATGTCAAGTGTCTGTCAAAACACGTCGGGCAGACACGTCCTCTCAGACAGGATGATGAAAGAAGCTGAGTTAGGAGGATGGTGTGATGGTGACGGAAGGAAGGAATAACATCAGAGATACGATCCACCTGCAAGACTGTTTCTGTCAGCGCAGATGTTTGTTTCATGTTTCTCAGCTGGTGATCATCTTCAATCACCCTCAATGCCATTAGAGAGCTCCATGTCTACATATACGTGTTATTCACAGCAAAATCACATTCAGCAATCAGTATGGAAAGTTATTCCAGTAGATGGGACTGTGGAGTAGAAGCTAACATTAGATCAGGAATCTCCCCTGAGACCGGAGGACCAGGAGCCTTGTGCTGTCAGAACCGGGACATAGAAGGAAAGCCAGACCTCATGAATGGATGGAAATCAAAACAATAACAATAATGTGTAACTGCTACTTTCCTCTCACCAGCCAGGAAGAAACCTATTATGAAATAGTCCTAATGAAGCAGTGTGTTGATCAGTCAACTAATGTTTAAAAAGAAAAAGCTGCAATCAAAAAACAGCAGTTTCATGCAGAGCTGCAGTGATTCATCTTCTCATTATTCTCAAAATCACAGGTGTCAGTAACAACATTAATGGTTTAAAGGGTAACTTTGGTTTTTTTTTTAAGTCTGAAATCCTATCTTATCTCAGTATAGGATGACATTCAGGATTTTTGGTATTACAGAAACACGTTTCCTAACTGAATTTAGGAAAAAATCTTAGCTTAGATTTTTCAAATCTTAACAGATGTGTAAAATGTGAGAGAGCCCACACATAACGACATGTTCTGTTAAATTCAACAGAAGAGAGAGAACAACGATTTGGCGTATAACGCACTCATTCATGAACAACAAGAGTCCCCACTAAAAAAAAAACGAAATCTCACAAAATATAATAGGATCAAACGTGACTTTAGTGTAAACAAACATGGCGAACGACGGGCAGGAAGAATTAGCGATGTTAGTTTTTACTTTGTACTGAAGATTCATGAAGGAAGGATGGATGAAGTCATGGAGACACGTTAAATAAACACTAATCAACAAGTTGCTCCTCCATCTCTGAGCTCCATCTTACTACTACTTTATGCTTCACGTTTAGCATTAGCTCATGCATTAGCCGCGGTCGCAATGACGGCGATGGTTGGCCTTCCTTCTTCAGTCAGCTTGGTTCTCTATTGGCTATCGTTCTTTCCCGGCTATCCTCGGGGTTCCTCACACACAACAGGATATCCCTACGGAAATATTGAACATGTTTAATATTTACGATTTGAGATCTGCCAGGCCAGGATGGACTCTTAACATACCTCACACCACAGGAACATCTGGAAAAATAATCTTTAGAACCATCAAACAATCAGGGCTTTGCTGACAATCGTCTAGAGGGAGAAATCAGGACCGAGACTTCTCCTTGAGCGAGACTCTTTCTATAATGTTATCAGACACTTCTAATAACAATCAGAGCCGGTCATGGGGAAAACAAGCACTGTTAGTGGACGTAAATGACGGTGCCAGCTTGCCCCAGTAGCACCATAATACAGCCTGTGAGCAGCTACCGTCTACAGCGCTCTCACTCAGTGCTGGACCAATTTCAGAAACTGTTGTCCCTATTAGTCAGTTAGACACAAAAAACATGGGGAAATAGGTTGAAAAATACCCCCTTTAATGATGGTTTGTTCCATTACATATCCGAGCAAATCAGTGAGCCAGCCTGCAGCTATCATTAAAATAATGAATTACATTTGTGTGAGACCGGCCTGTTGGATCACTGGGATTGACCAACATTATCAACAAGGTTCCTCACAGCTTCAATTATTTCTGCTGATAACCGGAGGACTCAGCCCCTCTCTCTCTCTCTCTCTCTCTCTCTGTCTGTATCCACAGCTGATGTCCAGTTCCTCTGCAGAGCGGATCCTACTGGGACACACCGAGCCAACCCCATTCTGTCAGTGTCAGGGAACTGAAGCAGCCCCCCCTCTCTAACCCCTCCGGACTGGCAGGGCCCGGGGACACGGAGGACCAAGAACAGCTTGTCACAATCAGCAGGTTCTGGCCCTATTAGCATATAGACACGACCCAGGACTGAGGGGAAGTATTGGCCATTAATTCCAATACTCTGAGCCTACTGCCGGGGGGCTTTATACCACTGACACTCAAGTTTACCACTTGGGGGTTTAATCTTTAAAGCTGCATAAATTATTTTTTTTGACACTTTTTTAGCAGCAGAACAAGCTGGTAGTTGGTGAATGTGTTAGCAAACTTTTGCTATTTACACATCCGTCAGACACGGAGTTACATTTATTGTGAGTCGTGTTTGAAGCCTCAAGTTTTCGCCATCTTGGTTTTATGCAACCAGAAGTGCCCACAGTGTCAGTGTACAGAAGCAGTAACAGCAGTTACCTTATGTACTCTATAGATGACTGGACTGTACTCTCACCAGGGGGTCTGTCTGTCTGACAGGATAATACTTCTGTTTTAGTGAGACACTTGAAAAACTTCCTCTGAAACACTTCAATATTTTGTTCACAGTAGAGTCTGCATCACAAGGAATCTAATAATGCATTAATATATATGGTAATAAACTAATCAAAAACAATGCAAATCCTCTATCCTGTGCACCACAAATACTTGTATCCCAGTAAGAACAAGAAGAAACACTAGTTTTACATCATGCTCATTTCCAGGTTCATACTTATACGTATTTTGGGTTTCTACTAGAACATGTTTACATTATTTAATGTTAAAAAATATATATTTTTCTCATACTGTCTGTCTGAATATACCTGTATTCACCCTCTGTCTGAGACACTCTGTTTTAGCAGGGACAGTCAGACAGTCCCAGACAAGTTTGTTGAGCTTTTGTTTATCATTAAATGTATATTTAATTGTACTTTTGGTGGCACCTTTGCTGTCCCCTTCAGGAATCGCTCTTGAGAAGTTTTTATGTTTATTGTCCACCACCCCCCCGACAGTGAAATAAAATATCCGCCCTCGTCTGGCAATAACTTCTTAAATAGTTCTGTGTGCTGGTTTGTGATGGCAGTCGGGTGGGGGGGGGGGGGTATGAGCTCATCACATGCTGGCCTGCCCTGAAGTCTTCAGTACAAAACATATTCAAGTCCTTCAGGAACACTCATAAAATATTTTAAATGTGTATTAATTTTAGTAAGTGTTTGCCCCCTAAGGAGCCTTTAATTATAACAGGTCTTTATGCAAAATCAGACATCAGGAGTTTTCATGAGGGAATGAGTCAACGCCTCAGTATCTGACATTCATACAGTACAGCCGGCTGTCTGTCTACCATCAGCTTTTTACTTTATTCTCATTTTAATACCCCCGCTGCATCTCCATCAATGCTATTGAGGACGGAACCTGCCAAAATAAATGAATAAATGAATAAATAAATAAAAATGACTCGATAAAATGAGCCGGAGAAGCAGAAGCAGCCGCCGTTAGCTAGCATATAGTCGATCAATGCACACTGACCCCATGATGACACAGGATGAGTGACAGCCCCCTCATTTACATAATGAGGCAGAAATACATAAAGAAATGTAAAATGAAATGTATAAAGAAAAGAATACATAAATAAATAAGATTGGGGAAATAAATAAGAGGTGAAATGCAAAGGGAAAATCGTACAGAAATAAATATATAAATAAATAAATACATACATATATTTAAAAATAAATATAAAATAAATAAAGAATAAATGCAAAAATAAATAGATAAATAAAAATAGTCATGCACTCTGACCCCATGATGACACACGTTGAGTGACAGCCCCCTCATTTACATAATGATGCAGAAATGCATAAAGAAAAGAATACAGAAATAAATAAGTTTGGGGAAATAAATAAGGGGTGAAATGCAAAGGGAAAATTGTGCAGAAAGAAAGAAATACATTTAAAAATAAATATAAAATAAATGCAAAAATAAATAAATACATTTAAAATATCATAAAAAAATAAATACATAAATGGGAAAATTAAACAGAAGAGTAAATAAATAAGGGAATTAATACAAAGATAAATAAATAAATAAATTAAAAGAACCAAAATAAAACAGAAATATCAATTTATGTAACATTTTACCAATTAATTAATGGCTACATTTATTTTCTATATTATTTTTTGCTATATTAAATGACATATTTATTTATGTATCGAGTCATTTATTTCATTTATTTTTTTATTTTTTTTTGGCAGGTTCCGTCCTCCATACACTACTAGTTTGACTTTGACACTCTTTTACCATATTTCATTCTCTTTTACATTTTAATTTTTTTATTAAACCTGTGTATTTATGTGTCTATATGAAAAAAAAAAATTGACTTTTTTCTTTTTTTAATAAAACATTTTTTTTTAAAAAACAACTACCGTCTGCTATCCTACAGAGTCTTTCAGCCTTTCAGCCAATGTGTGACAGTCTCCATGTCCTCGTATTAGATTGTGCTTATTATAAAAATGAGTTATAGTATTGTTAAATTATTCCTATCCCTTCTGCTCTCTTCCTCTTCAGGCCTTATTAGAATAACCATTGTTCACATTGTTCAGAGCCCAATCAGAGCTCCTCTCTGTGAGTCTTCCCTTCATCCACTCATGTGATCTCGGAGTTGCGCTCTCTCTCCGGAGCTGCGCGCTCACCGGAGCTCTCCAAGCACTCAGAATAAACCCAGCTCCTGTTGGTTCCTGCTGCACCCCCCCACGCACTTCTACACCCACTGCACATGCAAATCCCTCCTTAGCAATAAAAGAAAGAGTTGCTCCGTGCACGTTAAAGACGCACAATACTGGTTCAAAAGCGGGAGGAAAAAGTCTGACAATAAAGAGGAGATGGCTTCAAACTAAACTACGCACAATAAAAAAAAAAAAAAAAATCATGACGACTAAAATTGAATTGAAGCATCCAAAATGTGTAAATACATGAATGCGTAAAAGATGCCAGGTGAGTGTTGGAGACGTGTTCTCGGTTCTTACCTGCAGGAAACGGTGATTTCTATCTTAGTCGCAGGTACGGTGGAGTTGAGCGGGTCGAAGTCTCCTATTGTCGCCATGGCTGAGGCGCTTTAATCACTTCTGCTCACTGAAATGAAGTTCTCACTTCTATCTACAGCTCTAGTTTCCTCTGTGGCTGTGATGTGATTTGTTCCCTCCACCCGGGAGGAGACTTGGTGGATGTGGAGCGACCGGCTCCGGGTGGTGTAGTAGAGTTGTTGCTGCTGAACGGTCGCTGGAGCGCAGCTGAGGGTGAGGAGAAGGAGGAGGAGGAGGAGGCATACCTGAGGAAGAGGCTTTCATTCATGGAGAGAGAGGGGGAAGAGAGAGAGAGAGAGAGAGAGAGAGAGTGGAGCCACAAGCTCCTTATTTCTCTCCATCCATCGCCAGGTGGAGGTAGAGACCTCCACAAGTTTTTACTGCTGCTTCTGGTCGCAACTTGTAGACCGAGTATGGAGGGTGATTAGTGCCACAGCAGGGGGGCAGGTAGCTTTTAAAAAATACCATACAATGCTTATTTAGTCTTGTGAACGGCTCCTTGCAATGTGGTCTCAATAAAATGTAAATACACTGCAATGCATTGGTCTTTTTAAACAATTATTGTCTTGTAAAATAAAGGTATTTTAGTTTTGCACAAACCCTACAGAGTGCCTCGGATTATTTTAGCAGGATACTTGCATTTTATACAAGGTGCACGAGAGGCTTTTAAAAAGGACCTTACAATACTTATTTAGTCTTGTGAAGGGCTCCTTGCAGTGTGGTCTCAATACAATGCAAACACTGCAATACATTGCAATGCATTGGTCATTTTAAACAATTATTGTCTTGTAAAATAAAGGTATTTTAATTTTGCACAAACCCTGCAGAGTGCCTTGGATTATTTTAGAAGGATACTTGCATTTTATACGAGGTGGACGAGAGGCTTTTAAAAAATACCATACAATGCTTATTTAGTCTTGTGAAGGGCTCTTTGCAATGTGGTCCTAAAAAGGTATAAAATGCAAATAAATAATAAAAATAATCCACATGTAGGATCTGTGCAAAATTAAAATGCAATACTGACAATGACCCTGATGAAGACCCACGTTGGTGGCAATGCGTTGGTCATTTTAAACAATTATTGTCATGTAAAATAAAGGCATTTTTGCACAAACCCTACAGAGTGCCTTGGATTATTTTAGTCAAGTCAAGTCAAATTTATTTCTATAGCACATTTAAAATGAATAAAGAAACAAATTAAAACAGAAATATCAATTTAGTGCCACAGCAATAAAGAAATGTAAAAAGAAATGTATAAAGAAAAGTATAAAGAAAAGAATATGGTACAAATTTGGGTAAATAAATAAGGGGTTTAATGCAAAGAGAAAATTGTGCAGAAATAAATGAATAAATAAATGAAGAAAGAAAGAAAGAAAGAATTTGCAATGCTGACAATGACAGGCTGCCACTTTGTATCCTCTTCATGCCTCTCCTCTGTGGCATTAATCACCTCTCCTACATGTCCACGGCCATTAAATCTGAACACTTTATCCACATTCCTCAAGCAGCATGAAGAGGCAATTAATAAGATAAATATTTCATGAATCAATAATTCATTAACCACTGAAACATTTTAGTGTTCCCACCTCCGAGACCGTGGGAAGATGTAGTTGATTAAATAATCACAAGCTGACTGGGTTCAGGCAAACTTCTGGCCTGATGAAGTGTCATTGTGTGGGATGACCTCTGACCTCAAACTTTTAAAGGGACGAAGAGAGAGTTTTACCACAGAAAGCAGCAGGGGTCCGATTTTGAAATTGATTTTTTTTAATGCCAGAATCGATATATTTGCTTGATTTGAGTCTATGTGGAGGTAGAAGGAAGTTACCGCTTTTATTGTTGTAGTCTGAGTAACGTGACGTCATATCCGTTCCGTATCTGTCAACCAAAACAAACCACAGCGAGCCGAAACGAGAAAGTAGAAAACGTCGTCGTGGATACGACCTGCACCCTCACATGTTAAATCCAAAGTGGTAAACACTACACATCCAGTAGAGGATGGAAACACTTTGGGTTTCACAGATTGACAGGAAAAGCAGAGCTAGACATCACGGCTAAAACTGCATGCTAACTCTGTCACGGACAGGAAACGTTATCGTATCGCGGTAACGTGCGGTCGAGCCGGCCGTCGCTCTCATCTCCGTGGTCAAATGGGCCGACGCTACAACTGTAGAGCACCCATATACTGACATTTATGTTAAATGCATTCAAACGGCCCCGATGGAGCTGACCATGGATGGATAAAGAGAACGGAGCTGACGGGAGAGCTAGAGACCACCTTGGAGAAGTTAGAGGAAGTAGACACGTGGTACTACGTCCGCTTTTCAAAATAAGGGAACTGTATATAGAAAATACATCTATGGAAATAAGATTGATTGGATTATATTCACCAGAAGTATTAAACATTACATGTCCCTTATAAATTATAAAGAAAATACCACTAATTTGTGAGGGAAATGTCTTTATTCTTTGATTTTTGGGTTGCTGGAAAAAAATGTAATAGATAATTCCTGACAATAACTGATATATTTGACTTCTCTGTCAACATACATGCTGAAAATCCAACATTGTTACTGTATTAATTTGGGTATTATCCAAAGTAAAAGTCCCTAAAAGTGTATGATTCAACTTTTCCCATGGTCTAGAGTTAAAAAAGTTAACAAAAAAAAAAAAAAAAAAAAAAAAAAAAAAAAAAAAAAAATCGCAATAAATCCTAATAATGAATCGTAAATACTTAAAAATTGCAATCCATTTCGAATCGGCACCCAAGTATCGTGATAATATTGAATCAGGTGATTCATGTCAGCCCGAGAAACAGTCTACTGTCGTCCTATTGAGTCAGGACAATTTATTTAGCTTAACACAGTTGAATTTGATCAGAATTGAAACATGCTGTTATATAACTGCTTTATGTAATCACATTACATTTGACACAGAATTCTCATTTGCCGAACTGTTCTTGGAGGTCTCATCTGTGTTAAGAAAGACCACTTAGTGTCGGCTCAGCCGCTGAGGGAAGCGCATCATGTGGTGTAAATAGTTAATATATCTCACCATGGATGAATAAATCAGAAGCTCCTGAGATGATCTGCTAAAGAAAGAAAGAAAATAAAGCAAAAAAGTGTTTTGTTTTTTTGTTTATTCACAATCGCCACCTGCTGCTCAGTCCACCGTTCATTATAACCTGCCGCCTGCCAACAATTAAGAGCAATTTATATGAAAAAAAACAAAAAACAAAAAGGAAGAATTACTTAAAAATGCATCAACTGTACAAAGAAGAAAAACTCTTTACACAGAGAACATCAGGACGAGTGCAACGCAGCATTTTAATCATAAAAATTCATTTGAGATAAACTTGGAGGACGTCATGCAAAACCAGTGAGTGAAAAGTACTTTAAGTAACTCAGGATGAGACATTTTTTCTCACAATTTGTGAAATGTTATTGCAGGTGTCCTGTGATTGGCTGCTTAATAACAGCTACAGGCCGACAGCAGAATTTATGCCAAAATAAAAACAAACGATATGAAACCTCGACTTCTTTTTCAGGAAAGATATCTTAAAACGAAAGCTTAAAAACCGGACAGGGAGATGAGGTCACGCCTGAACGTCCCGACTTAAAGTCTTAAATTAAGTCGGTTGGTGGAGAAGAACAAAACTAAACATCTCCGACAGCCCGTGCAGAGAACTGATGCATGCGACCATATGAACCAAAACGCTCACAAATTCCTTAATCAAGAATAAAAAGGGATGAAAACTCCCGTGCGCTTAAAAACAGCTCATCGAATGTGTTGTGGTGCCATGAAAGCAGAATTTGGTTTAAAACGTAGCAGAAAACCCAATTCTGCAAGTTAAAAATAACAGTTCTGTTTATTATAATTCTTTCCGAGAGCGAGATGCGAAAATCGATTCATGTCTGTGCGTTAAGTGCAGTCAGGAAGTGGTTAGCCTAGCTTAGCATTAAGACTAGAAACAGGGGGAAACAGCTAGCCTATGTCCAATCTGAACCTGCACCTCTAAAACTGACTGATCAACACATAATCTCATTTGTTTAACCCATGATTTGGTAACTTGGTACAGTAATTAAGTTTTTGAGGTGTTGGTATGCACATTATTTAACTTTCAACAGCGCTAAGCTAGCTGTTTCCTCCTCAGTCTTTATGCTAATCTATCTCTTTGTATTCAACACAAGCCGTGTGTCCATTCAACTGACGACTGACTTTTGAAATGTTGCAAAAAAAAAAAATTCGGCGCGTTTCCATCAACTGTTTTGGAGCGAATAAACTCGGCTACAGCGTAGTTTGGTCACTTGTTGGGCGCTATAGGCTACGCATGGCTTTAATCTGCCAGTAAACAGAGTAGAAGAAGAAGTAGAGGTTGGGAACTGTGTTGCCAAAAGCCAGCGGCGTGACGAAGTGCTGAGCGTCTATTCTGCGCTGAACGTTTGGTGGTTTTTTTCTGGTCGCCGAGAGTTGAAAAGTGTTCAACTTTGGGTAAAATGCTGCTACCTCTGTGTTCTGCAATTAACAATAAACAAGTATTTAAGTAAGAGATAATGTACAGCGAGCTGGTCATTGTTGTGAAATAAACCCCGACGATGGAGATGCGGGCGATGAGGCATCGATTTTTTTTTTATTTCACAACAATGACGCTAGCAGTACATTATCCAGCTTACTACACGGCAGCCGTGTAATAACATGTTTTAAAACTGTCACATTTGTCCTTTAAAAAGCAGCAACATACCTAATCATAGCCTAACAATAAAGCTTATTTATACAGCACTAAAATCAGGAATAAATTAAATAATTTGCCAAAAATTGGCAATATCGCGCTGTTGAGCCAATAATTCTCACCACATGGGAAATTCCTTCACGCAACAGCCCCGGTTAAATGTTCGCTACGTCAGAATTTATTCGGCAAAAGATGTTTCCATCGTCCGTTTAGAGTATCAACTCTTTCTCCACAAAGTCTATCAAATTTTGCCGTCTCCATACAGCTTTTCTGATGCGATACTTATGAATGGAAACACGGCTACAGAGACATGATACTGGTGTCAATCTTCTCATCTCATTATCGGGAAGAAAGTGAATAAAAGTATTTCCTAAAAATGCTAGAATTATTCCTTAAAAATCAATAAAATCCTCTTCTTCTACGGTCTTTAAAAGGCAGAAATTAAATCTCATCAGCGGTGTCCATAAGAGCTTCACGTTCCTGTACAACATAAAAGACTAACAGTAATCTTAAAACCGATTGAGTGATAACGGGGGAAACCCCAAAAAGCTAACACTGCTAATGCTCTACAGTCAAAATTAACCACCAGCCGCAACAACCCCCCCCACCCCAAGCTCTTAGAACCGTTTAGGAAACAGAAATAGACCTGAAACTGGACCAGAAGAAGATCTGATCCGGTGTTACTGAAGATTAAAAAAAGGCACAACAAAAGGTCCTGAGGTACAGCAGCCGTCAAAACCGTTTGGCAACACCGACAAGCTAGTCTCAAATAAAATCGTGGACGTGAATGTAACCGACAGAAGCTCAGGTAGAAAACTTCCGTCCGAGTGTGACGGTGAAAGAAAGCGCGCACGTGTTCTCTGAACAAGCTTTGATAGCTGAGCAGAAATCTCACTCAGCACCGGCAGGAATCAGGTGGACCTCGGACCTCGCTTCACTGGAGTCCGACGAGAAAGAAACACTGAAAAGGCCTTCGGTTCACAGATTTGCTACGACGATGCTCAATGCCTCTTGTGCTACCACGTCAGTGCTACTGAAGGAGAAGAAGAAGAAATGACTGGATTATGGACTCAAGTAGAGGATGTGGAGACTTCAAAAAACGGTGTGCTATGTGAGGCCGTTCAGGGAACGGTCTCTGTAGATGTTTAATCATCAAAACTTAGTTTATAAAGATGGTGAAAGTTATCTAGTTAAAGGATAAGATCGGATTTTATCTTCCTCACATGCCGTACATACGCTGGAAGAGTTGCTGGTCGCTGTAATCATCCCGTCACCACCACCATGGGACCTTATTTCAGAAAAAAATGTGTATATTATGTATATTTTTTTGATCCCATTTGAATCACACATATGATGTTTGTTAATTTAAAAGATAATTTTGCAAGTCAGTTTGTTGTAAAACTGTTGAAGTGAATGGAAACACCCCAAAGTGGCGTTTGTCGAGCGAATTTTAAGCAAACTTTCGAAATGCTGCAAAAAAATGAAATTAAGTTGCGTTTCCATCAACTGGTTTGTAGCGAATAAACTCAGCTACAGCGTAGTTTGGCGTAGAAGTTGGTGCTAAAGCCTAAAGAAGAAAGACGACACACCCAAATGTTGTGGTAGTGACAGAGTGTGATGTAAGACCAGGACACAACGCTGGAAGGCTCATACTGTATTACCTTCATCTGAGAAAGGACAGGACATACTGTCCCCTAACTTCTTCTACGAAGGATCCCTTCACTGCCAGTATGGACAGAAGGAATCATTACAGCAGCCAGTAACTGTTGCAGCATACATATGGCATGTGAGTGTTGCATTAAGACAACCTTATCCTTTAAGTCTAGACCCCAAAGCTGTGAGCTCTCAAACTGATTCTGATTTAAATCCACTGCGCCAGATTAGAAACCAAAAAAAAAAAAAAACTCGGTGCTGTCAGAACACAATAAGTGCTGTAATTATCTAATCTTTAAAAATCCGCCTAAACAAAACAACATTCCTCGGCTTGGATCAGTAATGAATAGCAGCTCAAGACGAGAGAAGTAAAAACATATCGCTGCCTGTACGTGGGACGGTCACCGCAAGGACTCTTTTAAAAATTAGGAGCAGAATAAAAGGAAGAACAGAGGAAGAGTTTATATTCTGTTCTCAGCCATTTTCATTTCAGCAGCTAGAAAGCACTCTTAATATCCCTTTTTGATACTGTGGCTGAAACCCTCCCTGATGAACTCAACGTGGAGGATTAAAAGTCCAGAGGAAAGTTGGAGCAGCACAGAAAAATAAATCCAAGCATGTGAGGGGTGAAAATCAGAGTAAAATGAAGGAAAGAGAGTGAATGCTTCATCTCTGGAGCAGAGATGTTTGGCACTTTACTGTCCGGGCGTGTCGGCTGTGGATGGAAGCGGAGGGAGGGTCTGAAGTCACATTGAGAGGGTTCAGACGATGGCGTTGGTGCCCCGGAGGCCGACCCCGCGGGCAAACTGCTCCAGCAGGCCGGTGATGGCGCCGGAGGGGCTCGGAGCCGAGGACTTGAGGCCGACGGTGGAGCTGTAGGCCGCCAGGAAGACTTCCCGCACCGCCTCCAGACGGGCCTGACGCTGAGAGGGGAAGGGACACCTGGAGAGGAGGGACGAAGGAGAGGAGACAAGACGAGACGGGAAGGTTACGCTTTGTTTATACTCCGTAGATACCGTGCGCTCTACGAGCTTGCACAGAGGCGTTTATGCTCCGAAACACCAGGTGACGTAGAAACAAAATAGTTTGTGGAGAAGCAAGAAGTCAACGAATGTTACCGGATATCTCGATCTCTCATATTCTTTCACAGTCTGCAGCAGAAAACCTCTTCTTTCTCCAGTGTGTTGACTGTTTCTCTCCAAGTATTTAATGTCATGTGACTGTCCCTGTGGTCTCTCAATGAACAGTCGTAGAGACGTCTGTACAGGTAAACCTGCTCGGCCAGTCTTCCCTTCGAAGGCGTCCATGTTGAAATGGAAAAGCGCAGCGTGCACAGTCGGCGCATAGTTACAAAAAATTCAGAGATGCACGACCAAGCGCCACGACAATTTGGGGAGCCTTTGCGCACAACGTGAGAGCCGTGATGATGTATTTTTCCGGCACGTGCGCCATAAACCAGGCTTTAGGGAGAGAAATCCTATTTTAAAATTGCTTTAAAAATAATAACAAACAGAAGAAAACTCGCGGTTGTACGCCTTACAAGCAGTAAAACAATGATAAGAACAGGGGGAGAAATATCCAAGAAAAGACAAAGAAAACAAGGTGCCGCTCAGAGCTCGACACGGACGTAACAAACCAAACAAAATATATAAAAAAAGGGAATAATAGTCATAATAATTCTAGTAATAATAATAATAATAATAGTGACAACTAGGTGGTAATAATAAGGAAGGAATTAAAAAATAAACAAATCAATGAGTAGTTAGAAGTGTCAGCTGTTGTAGTATAGAGAGACCTGGCATTAAGGTGTGTGGTGGTGGGAGCACTGGTGTCACTGGCAGTAGGGGGAGGTTGTTACTGGAGTGAGTATCTGTCCATGTCCAGTTCATCCTTGAGTCCAAGTGGACGTTTGTGCCAAATTTGAAGAAATTCGCTCCAGGCGTTCCTGAGGTATCACGTTAACGGTACGGACGGACGGACAACCCGAAAACAAAGCCTCCGGCCACGGCTGCTGAAAAGGTTAAGGAGATAAATCCTACTTTAAAAAAGCTGTAAAAATAATAAGAAATAGAAGAAGAAAAAAAGAGGAAGGCTGCCAAGATATTAGAAGAGAAGAAGAACAGAGTGACGCAGGCAGAGGCCGTTTGATTCAACCCCACAATGTACTTATTTAACCACCACAGAGCTCACACACTCATCATCATCATCTCTCTGCTGCTCTCGTTCCCTCTCAATAAAGATGGATGGATGTTATTTGCCTTTTCATACTGCGAGTGACGCTGGTGGGAAACACTCAATTTCAGATGATGCAGATATTAAAATGTGTCCCCCGATGGGAGCAGAGAGGAGGAGGATGAGTCAGAGGGAGGACCGGATTCTCCTCCTGGTCGACGGCTCGGTTCAGAGCAGATACAAAAGGTTTCCCAACAACAGAACCATGTTCATGCTCTACATTAGGGCTGGGTATCGGCTTTACGGTGTTACTTACATTCGTCCATTGGGTCCTTCATCCTGAAAACTGAAGGGCAGCGGGGAGTCGTAGGCAGCAGCCACAGCAGACGAGGCGGAGGAGGTCGAGGCCAGAGGTGGAGGGAAGTGAGCGTGGTCATGGATGCTGCCACAACCCGAAACTATCTGCCAGCTCCCGTACTCCGTAGAGAGGGAGGAACCGGACCGGGTGTAGTCTGCTGCTAACCTGAGAGAGACAGATAACAGAGAGGGTGAGACGGCTAAGGCTCAGGACGATCGGCCGCTAAATCCTCGGCTCCTCCAGTCGATGTCGACCCATCTTTGGGCAAGATACTGAAACACAAAGTGCTCCCGAAAGCTGTGTGAATAGGTGAATGTTGACATGTAATGTAGCCTAGAAAAGTGCTATGTTAATGCAAGTCAAAGACAAAACAAAGTTAAAGACAAAACAACAGAGACAAAGAAAGAGCATGACAGACAGACAAACTAAATTAAAGTCAGAGTCCTATGTGTAAGTTAGTTACCAATCGTCCAGGTATTCACAGGTCTTCCTTTCTGCGTAATGAAAGCAGGTAATAAAAAAAAAAAATGGACACGATGCCTCCCAGAGAGCGATGACTCCGGAGAGGTTCTACTAATCTGAAGACTCTCATATTTAGCTGGTTCTAAATTCATCAGTCACAAAGACTGAGTTGGTCCCACAGACTGTATAGAAGAAGAAGAAGAAGAAGTGGATGTAGTCACCGTGACGTTGGTTTGTGGACTACCGTTTTGAAGACTCGAGTTGGGCATTTTGGCCCTCACCATCTTGGTTATTTGCAACCAGAAGTGACACGAGAGGGTGAAGCTAAGACATTTTTAGGCGACCAAAAAGGTTATAATTAACTTTGATGAAGTGAAAACACACTGTGAAAGGGTTCTCCGAAGAACACACAGACAACTCCCAGACGGACAACGCCGTGGTAGCGACCTGTCAATCACAAGGTAGCCCCGCCCTAAAGCATCCCCTGCTTT
This sequence comes from Sebastolobus alascanus, assembly GCA_916701645.2. NCBI lineage: Eukaryota > Metazoa > Chordata > Actinopteri > Perciformes > Sebastidae > Sebastolobus > Sebastolobus alascanus. The sequence continues at coordinate 178,133 of CAKAOJ020000363.1, forward strand.
ATGGTCTATCTGACTCTAAAGGAACAGTGTGTAGGATCTGGCGATATCTAGCGGTGAGGTGAGGAGATTACAACCAACTGAAACCTCTCCCGTTTGCCAAGCGTGTTGGAGAAAACACAACGATTCTTATTATCAGGTGATTATACACTAAAAAAAAACAACATAGTTATTAATATTATATTCCATTTCTGCCAATAGATCCCCCAAAATGTTACACACTGTTCCTTTAAATGGGACCATAATTTACTAAATGAACATCATGCTGTATTGTAGAAGACTTGAAACTAGCGACTGAGACCATAAACTCATGTTTACAATGTTTACTGAGGTAATAAATCAAGTGAGAAGTAGGCTCATTTTCTCATAGACTTCTATACAATCAGACTTCTTTGTATGCGCCAAACAACGCAGCAAGATGACATTTTAGATGTGTAACTTTAGTCCACGACTCTGAGGTGATTCGTGTTAGCCTCCAGTCTTTCCTTTGTTTTGCCTCCAGCTAACACCGTGACGTAATCATGACATCGGACTATACTGCAGCCACTACACACTGAACAGTACGTTTTAATAGTGATAGAAGGTTTTCATCTTATTTCACTAATTGCTGGGATAATGTATGTACATATACTGTGAACAGAGTCAGAGGAAGAGACTCTCTGTCTGAGCCACAGGCTGCTGGGAGCTCCAGAGCTGCAGCGCTGGGCCTCTGGTGATCATCCAAAATTTACATTACTGAAGTTAAGTGTGTTTGGGTATAAAAATAAGACGGCACGCCAACTTGGACCGGCTGATGGGAGTTTTATCGACTCACTGACCTTCTCCCGGGGACGGCCAGCGGGCTGCTGCCAGTGCGCGTGACGCCGTGCTCTGATTGGTTGGAGGAGGAGGAGCTGGAAGACCGGGCCTCGTTGAGCGGATGGGAGAGGTTCTCCTCCAGAGGGTTCTGTTTGTTCCAAACAACCATCTGAGGAGACGAGGTGGTGCCTTTCCTCCTGAGGAGAGAGAGAGAGAACACATCAGTAAACAGAGGAGGAGGAAGAGGAGGAGGAGGATGAAAGCAGAAAAACAGCTTTGTGCTGATTGATCTTCATAAATCAACCTTTCCTTCTGAAGACTGACTGAAATGGAAATATTTGACAGTAGGGCGCCGTTTCATTTTTATTACATTAATCCAGATCAGTCAGATTCTGGGGCTGAGGCCCTGTTAAGACATCAGCGCTGCATCATTTAACTGAGAGCGAGAGGGGGTCCGGACACAGAGATATACAGTGTTGTCTGGCAAAAACAAAAAATCCAACCAATAACGTCATCCGGCAACACACTATGTTGGAAAGTTAAATGCAGATTCCTGTATAATTATATATCTGTATCTGAGTTGCCGTGTGAGACACAGTATAGTTCAGACTGTTTAATGAACTGGAGTTTGTTATTTGCTCCCTTGAATAATCTGTACTAGTGGACCGGGGTTCGACCGAGTCTCTTTGTGTGCGTCAAGCAGGAGAGCAAATAGGTTTTTGACCGCGGTGAAAATGTTTTTGTAACACCAAAAAATATGGATTGAAGCAGAATATTACGATAAACACATGTTGCGAATTTTGTAAATGATTACAATCCTACAGCAACCACCACTGGAATCTAATTTTATAAATAGTATAATACTAACAATATTAGTGCAGCCTGATCTTTATCTGACACTGTGCAGAAATACAGAGTTTAAACAGAATGTGGCCAAGTAGCAAAGAAAATATATATATTTTTAAATAGTTTTATATACAGACTTTTGTATAAATTATCCAGTAAGTGTGTTATTATGATTTTAGTTATACATGTGCCTCAAGGTGGCCCAGACCGCAGGCTAGGAACCACCGCTTTAGTAGAACAGATTGAAAAAATAAATTGACGTGCAAATTAATCACATGAAAAAAACGCGCAATGTAAAGGCCTTAACTTATATGAACTGTTCACTGTCCTGTCAATAAAGGCTTGAAAATGCCCCCAAAAAAATCATCTTTTAAAATATATAAGAAGTGAATTTTGTGAGTCTGTGTGTGATACTGACCAGCTGGAGGCCTGGGGTTGGCTGGTGAACAGGTCCACAGCGTCGTTGGTGAGGCTGGAGGCGGCGCCCGCCTCCTCAGTGATGAGGGAGAAGTCGCTGCTCAGACTCGTCACGCTGCCGCGATCCTTCGACTCTGAAAACACACAACACACGGCGAGAATGTTGAAGCTTAAGTGAAACCAGAACTTCCGGGTTCCGCTACAGACGTAAGAAAACCTCATTCAAAAACCCATTTACACTTCTAACAATGCTAATAACTCCAGCCTTGGAACTAGGGATTAACGCTGGAATAGCTTACTGCGACTGAGGCGTTACTATTAATTGCACCTATGCTTTTCCTGTTATGAAATGTCAAAATGTCCCACAGAAACACAGCAGCCTCTGAGCAGTATCATCAGCCTCTTAGACATATTCTGAGCAGCTTTTCTCTTCCTCTCCTCCTCCAGCTGTGCCAGAAGTGTCTATATAACAGAAATTATAAGCCATTTAGAGCTGTGAAAGTGCTAAACTCTGACATAAAGCAGTATACTAAGTCTAACTCTGCTGAAGGTTAAAAGCCTGCAGACGTAAAGGTTAGTGACGCAAGATGTTTTCGATAAAGCCTCGCTGTTTTCTAAAGAAGATGAAAGCTCCGTGTTATCACCCAGAGTCTCGTTGCTTTGTCTCTGGCTCGACGCCGTCTGTGCTTTTGTTATTAGTCCTCATTGCATCAGACCAGGAGCTCCCAACGCTGCCACAAGTACGTCAACAAAATAAATAATTTAAGAGGATGTAACAAGTTGGACTCGGATGAAAAATAATGACACTGTTATCACGTTTCTATCGACCCTCTGAGACCCACAATAGACCTGTTTTTGTCTTTTTTAGTGAGGTAAAGGGGGTCTTTAGGGGGAGATAGCAGGTCAACAGTCGATGTCACATGGAAGTGGTGTACATCATCTGAAAGCTGGGAACCTGAAGATTAATGTGAGATGCATTAAAATAACTTATTAATGTCTATAAGGGTTTAGAACATTATGATAAAAGTATATGATGCTCATTCCCATGCTCTGTTATGTCTCATAAGATGTTGCAACAATTTTTGGGTTGATACCATTTCTTACACAAATTTGGTGCTAAATTTAACCATTTTTTTTACAACTGGAGAATTGATAAAAAATTATCAATAATCCCTCAAAAATACCACATGAAGACACCAAAACCTTGAGGAACACCGTAGAAAAAGCCATGCTGTGATTTCGTATCAAAAACGATGGCGAGCACTTGTGTTGTGTAAACTGCTCAGAAACCCCCTTATTGTCAATCTAGCTAGGAAAGCCATCCATCCTCTGAATGCTCTAGGTCTCTAGTTTGATCCATCCATCCTCTGAATGCTCTAGGTCTCTAGTTTGATCCATCCATCCTCTGAATGCTCTAGGTCTCTAGTTTGTGGCTGTAAAGTTTCATGAGGCTGTGATTATCCTAGAGGTCACCGCAGTTCGTTTTATACAGTGAGGTCAAGTCTCACTACAATGAAATGTCTCCTATGGGGACTAACATCATCACACATGAATACAGTTTGGCTTATTGGATCCACAAGAGTCTCAGCTTTACAGTGATACCCAATTTATGTAATTCAAGACTGTTTAGGGACCCCAGTATGCAGAAATATTCAAACACACCATTTTAGAATAGGAGAAAATAACACATTTATACTGCATTCAAAAAATGTCTGTAAAGGGGAGACTCGTGGGTACCAATAGAACCCATTTTCATTCACATATCTTGAGGTCAGAGGTCAAGAGACCCCTTTGAAAATGGCCATGACAGATTTTCCCTCGCTAAATTTGGAGCATTATTTAACCTCCTTCCTGACAAGCTAGTATGACATGGTTGGTACCGATGGATTCATTAGGTTTTATACCATCGGAGGGTTAAAAAATGAGCTCAAAAGGAAAACGTGGGTTTCTACAGTCACTGTTATACTACTTGACGAGTAGTATTATACCCACTGGTTAGTAGCTGAAAATGTTGAAATGCAGCTTCCCGTACGGTGACACGAAACGGTGTAGTTGACGGTACAAAAGTGGTCACACTGCTCCAATTAAACATAATAATAATGAAATAAACTAGAATGAATTTGCTCGTTGAATGAGCGCATCAATCAGAGGTCTATCAGAGTTACCCTGTACTGTATGTATGAGACACACTGACTTACTTAACTGGCAGAGATCTTCCACAGTGAAATCACTGTCTTTGAAGTGGGAGTTCTTCCTTCTGAGAGAACGAAAGAAAGAAATAATGATGATGATGAAATAACAGCAGAGATCAAAAGAAGAGAAAGAATACTGGAGACTGGATCTGACTTTTCCCTACGGAAGCAGGATATATATATAAACACTGAGTTAGTTATTTACTGTACGAGTGTTACTAAGAAAGAAAGAAAGAAAGAAAATAACAGACATGTATAGATCACAATCACATGGAATAACATAAACGGAGGAACACACCTCTGTTTCTTAACAGCTGAGAACTTCTCTGAGACAATGTGCTTCAAAAAATTGAAGCAAAAAAAGAAAATCTGAGGGAGAAAAAAGAAAAATGTTTTGATCAGAGGGGAAAAACAGATCAATCAAAAGTAAAACCACTACACTTTTAGTTTGAGAAAACAGCCCAGAAGGTAGATCTGGGTATCGGTTAATAAGTTACGATACCGGTACCAATATCAGTACCCTTAAAACTGTCAGCTAGCTGTTACCACTAAATGACATTAATGTGCCTAAGGGAACTTTGACTAGATTTAAATCTGTTCTACTGAGACTACTCATGGTGTAGATATTATTATACAAATTTCTGCCACTTTGATAGATGTCTCCCTCTGTGATTATTGGCTTTCGGTATAAATGGCTATTCAATAAAGAAGCCCACTCTTTTTGAAATATTTCTTTTGTAAAGCAGTTTTTATTCTTTTTGAAAATTTTACCACACTAATCTCTGAGAATATCAGTTTTTTTTCTCGTAAACTTGCGACTTAAATCTGAGTTTTTTCTCGTAATATTACCCCCTTTCCCAGCTCCGTAATAATAATAATAATTTTTTTTTACCTAAAATAGCCCTAAAACGCCTTCGTAGCTTTATCTTATGCTATTGTCAAAATGTTTTCATCACAGCTTTCTCAGAGCAAAACGATTTTTCACGTCTCGTCATCTCAAAATCTGACAAATGAGTTTCAACCTCAAAAATTGTCCAGAAGGAATATTATTTATCAATTGTTTAGGATGAAGACTTGATGCTTGTAATATTATGTTCCTGTCAGTCTCCTTTCTGTAAATATAAGTTATCTTAGTCATAGAAAAAATAAACTTACCTCCTCCCCTTTGGAGAGGCGATCTGGCAGCATGTGACTGGAAACAGAGACAGAAGAACGTACGGTTACATATCAGCTGTCAAAAAAACACTACAACAGAATCCCATGTTGTCCATGTAAAGACGCATCTTACTAAGTCTTTGAAGTTGATATTTTTGATGCAACCTGTTTTAGAGAAGTGAGCTCCAATAATGATTAAAACGCTGCTACTAAAGAAATAGTTCCTATAAAGTAGTTGACGGAGAGGTCTGTGGCTCCCAGAGTGACTGAGCTAGTGTTTATATCAGGGGTCTCCACAGTCTGTGATTACATCAGTCTTGTAAAGGGAAGAGTGAGCGGAGGAGTACTCAGTTGTAATCTGCAACCACACCACTAGATGCCACCAAATCCTACACACTGTCCCTTTAACAAAAAGTGCACGAGCACTGGTGCTACTAGATTCTCTTGAGAGTGATTACAGCTTCTTGCGGTGCTGCTGACAGCGTTTGTTTACTGCCATGAAAGAGAAATCAATAGATTTCTCCACAAATAACCTGGAGTCCAAATATGATTCGGTTGTGACTGATGAGGTGAAGTGCAGCAGCTCCAGCACCTCTGGGTGCTCCCCTCTGCTTCATCCAGCTCCTTCTTCCTCACTGATCTCTCGCACACAAACACACACTTCTTCTGCCTGGTCAATGTCCCCGGGGGGGCTCGGGCCAGCCTGCTGCTGTGTAATTACATGGGCTAGATTGCAGTGAAGGGGCTTTTTATGAGGCTGCCTCTGATGAGCACAAATTGGAGAAATCTTGCTGGTAATTATGAAAGGAGAACCCCCGGGAGAGAGTGTGTGCATTCAAGAGAGTGAGAGAGAGATGGTGGGAGGATAAAAGACGTGGTCAAGAGCAAAGCCAGAGTCGTGCTACTCGTCTGACGTTGTCCCGGCCTCCCTCTCCCACCGCTCCCACCGCTTCATTAACCACTCACTTTTCAATTATGCGTCGCAGACAAACACGGCGCGTCTCGAACCACACGCCACGGACAAGCTGCAAATGCACCGCTAAAGTATTTATGCCGGCTAATGCGCCGAGAGCTACGGCTCACCCCGTGAAGTCATGAAATTATGATAGTGATGATTATTTTTACCCGAAGAGGAACCAGTCGTAAGCGATGGTCAGATACAGGATCTCGGCCGGCTCCAGGCTGGCGTGCACGGCGCCGTCCTGTGAAAAATACATAACGAGAATGAGTCAAATGAAATTAAACACCGTGGGCCAATCGTCCACATGCAGCTCCGGACACCCAAACTGGATTTCTTATTCTGTATGAAAAACACTGCGTATGTGTGGTTTCATGAGAAGCTTCCAGATTACATATTCATAACACAAGGGTTCTATTTTTAATAAAGGCAATGCATACAAAATAGGCTTATTAAAAATGTGTGTGTTTGAAAATGGTGAATTAGTTGGAGAGGTATGAATGAGGAGGATTACTGAAGTCACTTATGGATGTCGGAGCGGCCGAATGAGCAGCCGGGTGACACCGGGGTGTCATGTGGAGAGACACCGGGGGGGGATAAAGGAGATGAAAAGACTTGTAAGAACTTACTGCCCACAGGGAGAGCCTGAGGAGGGACACAAACAGAGGCGTTCGGTCCCAGCCTGATATGCAGTGCACCAGGAGGCCGCTCTCATCTAGAACAACACACATCATCAAAAACAACACTGATTAGTCATCATATCGTTGTTAACCCTTTGAACTCTGCAACAGAAATGATCCTCCAGTGTCTACATTGGTATTTTTTTTGCTTATTGTGATGTCATTTCTTGGAGCATCTTCAAATACTTCATATTCCAAAAATCTGTCCAACCTAAGCTAAAAGGTTATATAAGTCAATAAACCATAATAATGGACAAAAGTATTGAAATTAAATAATTAAAAAATATACAAAAATTTGATGTTTTTTCATAAAATGTTACTAAATAAACATAGAAAACATATTGATCCAAAAGATTTCTAAATGTAGAAACTAGAGCTGTCAAAGTTAAGGTAATAACGCGCTAATGGAAATTCGTTTTAACACCACTAATTTCTTTAATGTATTAACAGAACTTGCAATTTTTAGGTTGTAGCAGGTTCAGTTTTAAAGCTAGAGTGAAGATACTGGTATCATATGAAACTAGAAAACCTAAAGAATCCATCGGTACCAACCATATCATACTAGCTTGACGTGAAGGAGGTTAAATAACGCTTCAAAATTGCGCTACATTTTGGCGAGGAAAAACTGGCATATCCATTTTCAAAGGGGTCCCTTGACCTCTGACCTCTGACCTCTGTGAATCAAAATGGGTTCTATGGGTACCCACGAGTCTCCCCTTTACAGACATGCCCACTTTATGATAATCACACGCAGTTTGGGGGCAAGTCATAGTCAAGTCAGATAAAAAATGTGATTAATTTGCGATTAAATATTTTAATCGATTGACAGCCCAGCCTCACTTTGATATCTGCTACCTAAAAATTGGGCTTTAACATCTCATTGTCTACATGAATAATCAATAAAAGAAAAACATAAGCAAATCAGTCATTAGTTGCAGTTCTTTCCCATATTCTAATTTTAACCAAAGCCACAATAGACCACCTATAGACCACCTACCATCACTGTTGATGATGTGGAGCAGCAGCTTCAGGTAGTTCTGGGTCTGCTCCACCAGGTCCCACGACTGAACAACACACACAAACACATGTCAGAGTAAATACACTGTTGGTACAACGGAGAAATTAAATCATTGGTTCTACAGTGAGGTTTAAACCAGACAATGTTCCCCTTAAGAGGAGACACTACAGGTGAATAGGGTACAAATTGAACTAATAGATATCACCATGAAACTTCCTCAATTGATTACTGACATTAAGACAATTCTTTTTTGCATTACAAGTTTTCTGAAATGTTATATTTAAATATGTAAATGAGCCATTTTCTTATTAAATGTGTGCTAATTTGCATACATTTTGGATTGGATACAGCCAGGTTCAAAATTCTTCTTTCATTTTGTTGACATTAGAGTCAAAAGTTTTTACAGAGGAGATTATGGATATCTGTTTCTATTACTCCATAAATCAGAAAATACTGTCAACAGCCATAAAAAAAAATCCCTTTTCTCCATGTTTTTAGGAATAAAATTTTGTATAAATCAGAATATGAATGATATATGAACAAACTCCTCTGTAAAAACCTTCAGAATATAGATAGGAATGCAACTTGAAAGTTTGGTGGATGTAAGTGCTACTGAAGTGGAGATTTATGGCTCATAAGTATAAACTAATTTTAAATATATGGATTGTAAAATGTCATACATTTTGAAGACACTACAGGTGAATAGGGTAAAAAAAATTAACTACTAGATATCATCATGAAACTTCCCAAGTTGATCACCGACATTAAGAAAATTATTTTTTGTATTACAAGTTTTCTGAAATGTTATGTTTAAATATGAAAATGAGGCATTATCTAATGGTAACTGTTGGTGAATTTAGGAGAAATCTACAGACACAAATAGACAAAGTAGTAAAATAAACAGCTAAATGTATATTTTGGATGTTTTCTTTCCACTAGTCTGAAAGAAGACATGTTATGGAAGCAAAATAAACCAAGATCTCAAAATTGACTAGTGTATGAATAAACAATGTTTTTGCCTGTAGTGTCTGAACTTAAAGTTGGACTGAATCCTCTGAAACCACATCCTGCATCAGCTTGTTCCAGCTGTTTGTTTACCCAAAACGCAAGTTTCTATGTTTTTTTGTGGTTGCATCATCATTTTATACACATTTCTCCTAAACTCAGCCTTACATGTGGTATTTTTGGATCCTAAAATAAAGTTATGTGGGTTTGAACAATGTTTGAGTCAGTGAGGTTTAAACCACACTGTAACTGTTACTGTATGTGTGTGAGTGGTTATATGAACCAAAGCATTTTGCAGGTTGGACAACAGATGGCAGTGACGCACCAGAAATATAACAGAGAAAGAGGTTAGATGAGAAGAGAAGAGAGGAGGTAACCTGGTATCGAGTCCAGTCAATGTTCAAGTTCTGAGTAAAGCACATGGGGATTGTCAAAGGAGCGTCCACATAGTCCTGTCAGAGGAGACACAGAGTCATCAGGTTAACACAACAGAACCAAGCTGCTGTATAATAATCACCAGAGACTATAGAGAGCAGTCTCTATACCTGATTCCAGTTGAACACCAGACCCTCTGCTGTGTAGTCTCTGTCTTTGTAGTCCTTAAAAAACTCACACCCTAAAAAAAGGACAAGAAAAAACACATTCAGCACACTTGGATCAGGAGTTCTAGCTGAAGCCACAGAACGATTATCTTGGACAAAATAATTGCAATTCACGATATTATCCTGATAATCATCAAAATATGCTCAAAACTCACCTTAACTTTTGTTAAAAATATTTTTATTGCATCACAGATGACACATCTTTTTTTAGTGAACAACCTTTTTAGTGAAAAACAAACACACAATCTTAAATAAAGTAATCATAAATCATAAGGTCGCCATGCATAAATAAAGGATAAATAAATGTTAAAAATAGCCACATTGTGGGAGTATATTGTTTCTTACATGATAATTCCTGTATTTTTTTTTTTTTAAATCAGGCTCTATTTTTTACTTCTCTACCAACGGCTTTTTCAAGTTTTTTCCAAAACAAATTAAAAAAATTCACCATGATCAACTTATTGTGTTTTTATTGCGATCTGCAATAAAATCCTATATCGTCCCATCCCTGATCGCAGGATCAAAATCAATCTTGTCAGGCTTCAAGTAATGCGTTTGTGTCTGAACCACAGTGCTACGGATCAATCAGCGTCCTTTGAAGAGCTAGTTTAGGCGTGTGTGATGCTGCGACACAGAGAGGTCGTTCTAAACAACGATGGCGGCTCCTGAAGAGGTTAACGTAGATGCTGCAATAGCATCAGTTCTATCAGAACTGGAGAGTATTTCTTCATTGAAAGAAGAGCAAAGAACGCCACTGGAGGCTTTTCTCGACGGAAAAAGATGTTTGGCTCTTCTCCTCACAGATGGTTCATCCAATCACCTGTTGAGTATTTTCTGAAAGTGCCTGCCCTTTTCCAATAAAGGCTTCTCACCCTTCCCTTTACAAGTGTATCGGAGAACAATGGTGGCCTTCTTAACGTAAAAACGTAAAAGGCTCTCCAGTGTTTGGTTTGAGGACCTGCTCCCTATGTAGGCATGAAAGGCTCATTTTAAGCTAACGAAAACAACCATTCAAACAACCAGTGATTATACACTAATGAAAACATAATTATGATTATTATATTCTGTTTCTGCTCTTAGAGCCCTCCGAAATCCTACACAGTGGCCCTTAACATGAGGAGTTTACCTGGGTAAGGCACAGAGAGCAAAGTGAAGTCTGCATAGCGTTGGGCCTTGTCCGCCTTCTCAGAGGACGTCACACTGCAGAGACGGAAAGAAAGATGACATGAGACACATTATGAGAATTCATGTGCACATTCAGTATTTTAATACATAACACAGGGCCATTTTATTGCAGCTACAGCAGGATCTGTATATATATTTTGGCACATACGCAGGCCGCTGCGTTTATTTTCGGCCATCTTTATACTGCTGTTATATCTGTATGATTGTTCACTGCCTTTCTAGCATTAACATTATTCCAGACCATAACAATCCTTACATCCTTCTTTGGTTTGTCCTCGTATGTCCAATGCTGTTTTGATCATTCACTGTGCATTTTTAGTCAAAAATCTGCGGGTAAGCAACAGCACCAGATCCATCTGTTCCACATGTAACAGCAGGTATCAACAACTACAGTGTGTTATCGGGATGGGCTTTTCAAGCAAAAATACTATTCGATATCCACGAATCCACGATATTCGAACTACTGTTCAGATCTCAAGCCTCCCCAGCTTAGACATAATCACAAGCACACTGCATGCACACAGTCTCCATTAACGGCAGAAATCTGCGTCAATATCTGAGTCAATAGTCAGATGCCTCCCACGAGGTTTCTTCCAACAAAGTCCAGTGTAAACATGCGACCTAGATAACGGGATGAACTAGTCTGTGCTGTTCCTTACTTTAGGCCAAACTTAACCTTCTTGTTCTCCACCATCAGGTCACAGATGTAGCGAACCGAGAGGTAACGTAGCAGCTTAATGTCGTGGCCTCGAACCTTGTCGAACAGCTGGGAGTCCCCGTTCCTGAGGAGGAGGGAGAGACAAAGGACGTAAAGGAAGTGGAGGAGAAAGACAAAGGAGGAAAATTAAATAAGAGAGAAGAGTCATTCATTGTTGTCGCAATTATTTAGTGTAGCTCAAAGACAGACCAGTGTCTGATGTTCATTGTACACTAATCTAGTTAAGGTCGACTCCATCTGCCTTCTTTTCTGTGTTTTTCAAATGGAAACGTCCACTCAGCTGTTAGCAAAAAGCAGTGACGTAGGTTACCACAGTAAGCTAATCAATAAGGTTATGAATAATGTGAACGCTAGCACTAGCTGAGTCAACGTTAACTGTGCTAAGTTTGGAAATAACTAACTTTCTTAAGTGGGGTTGTATGTATACTCCTGCGTTCTGTGAAGTAAAATGGAGTCTGGTGGCTTTGAAGAGAGCGATGGAACAGCTTCAGAAAAAACGTGTTTTAACCACCTAAGAAAATCCCTTTGAGTCAAAGCCAACAGTCGGATTTAGTCGGATTAACTACCCGGCAACTATTTTGACTGATTAATAATTTCAGTCATTTGATGGTTCCAGGTTCTGTAAATGTAAGAATATGCTGCTTTTCTTGGTCTTACATGAGAGTAAATTGAATATTTTGGGATTTTGGACTGTTGGTTGATCAAAACAACACATTTAATAATGTCACCTTGTGTTCTAGGATATCGTGACTGCAATTTTTCACTGTTTTCTGATGTTTAAAAGACCAAAAGACCGCCCTTTTCCGACAAGGGAACTGAAGCTGTTATATCGCTTTTCTTCAAAGCCACCAGACTCAATTGAAAAAACCAGTAATTTTACCTCTCAGAACACAGGAGTTGCTGGTCTACCGCTGCATAGATCGGTTAGTTTGTTTGTGTTATTGAGTGACTTTAGGAAACGTGGCGTCCACAGCAGCACGTCGCTTAGCTTCTGTGTTGGTACTCATGTCTGCTTCTCCAAACTGGTCCGACCGCTATCTAAGTTATGTGTGCATTTAGCAGCGTCATCATGCAGAAACCTACATCAGTTTTTAGAAGGGCTTGAAGGGAAAATAGCATTTTGAGGCTAAAACATATACATACTTTGACCAAAATGTTAATGTTCGGCTTTGAATACATAAGGAACACCACTGGGAAGATACAGAATGATATAAAAACCTTAAAATAATTGACCTGCTCTTTAAAGTCATTTGATTACCTGGCTGCACTGTCGTCCTCTGGAACCTCCTCAGACTCTGTCCACGTGTCATCAGTGCCCCCTAGAGAAAAACACAGAAGCGTTCGAGATGAATATCTTCACTCAAAATGAAACTGTAAAACCAGTTATTGTAATTTCAGACATCAAGTCCATCTTGTTGGTTTTAGGGGTGAAAATAAATTCAGTTTTAATGTAATACTATTCAGAGCCAATGTGCAATGCTCAGACAGATATAAGGGATATAATTGTGCTGGAAACAAGCACCGAATATGAATACGAGTACTTGGAAAATTTAAGAATGAACATTTGAAATACGTAAAATGACAGACTAATGCTATTACTCATCATGGCCTCCTCTTTTCTACTAAGTCACATTTAAGTATCTATCTTGTATTTATATAGTATAATTCTAGGTTCACATATACATTTATTTATTTAATCAAATTTCATGTCATATATTGTTCCACCATGTGGAAGCAGTCCATACCTTTACTTGAAAAGTTCAAACGCTTTTTGTAAGCACAGCTCTTGACAATCAGATTTATTTGTCTTTTTAATATTGTTGTATTGAATAATTAATATGTTTATATTTTTTTTGTTGTGATAGAAACAAGTATGTTTCATGATGTTATATAAGAGCCAAACCAATGAATCAGATGTCTGATATTGTTGCCTGAATTTAGCTCATACTTTCACTTTCAAACTGATACACTGACAAATAATTCAAGCTAAATCTGCCAAAAACTGCTGATATATTTTCACCCTCAGACTGGAGCGTGGGAGCAATTTCTGTTAAACTTTTGATCAATTAGAATATACTTATTATCTTCAGTACATCTGCGTAACATCCACAGCACCTCATTTGCAGGACTATTTGTGTTTGTCACAATAAATACAGACTAGGCAGCTGACGCAGGGAGTTAAACTCACTGACTCACTCTCAGCAACACACTCTCAAGATGTTTGTTTGTGAAGGATGCACTTACAGTTTTGATGACATCTAGCTGTCGTTCTTAAGGAGGCTGAATGCACTTATTGTAAGTGCTTTGGACAAAGGCATCTGCCAAATGAATGAAAGTACTGTAGAAGCCCAGTCAGCGGACTGGGTCTACAAGCCTCTCCCAACTAACTTCATTTACTAATAGTTCACAACACCTGTTCTGGGCCATATCAGAAGTGTTTTAGAAACGAGGAGCCGCAGAGAGGGGTTGTATCCCTCCTGGACGTCTGCTTGATGCTGGCTAATTACTACAGGAACAGGGGCCAGTTACATAAACCTAGTTTAAGACTAGTCTTGGTCTTAGACTGGTCTCAGATTGTCAGGTTAGACTAGTCTAACTGAGCCTTTTGCATCAATATTAAGACTGACTTAATTAGAGGTAGGAAAGTTAGCCACATCTCCCCCTGGCTAAGCCTGAGGTGAGAGCTTTGTTGCTATGGCAACAATCTGTTAGATGGTCAGTTAGCTATTTCAACTGTTTATCCGTTACTTTTAGCTAACTGTTAGCTTACAATTTCAGCTGTTTATCCATTACTTTAAGCTAACTTTTAGCTAACTATTTCAACTGTTTATCTATTACTTTTAGCTAACTCTTAGCTTACTATTTCAGCTGTTTATCCATTACTTTAAGCTAACTTTTAGCTAACTATTTCAACTGTTTATCTATTACTTTTAGCTAACTCTTAGCTTACTATTTCAACTGTTTATCCATTATTTTTAGCTAACGTTTAGCTAACAGTTTCAACAGTTTATCCAATACTTTTTTTACAATCGTGTATACTTCAGCTCTTTTACCGCAAATCATGAATACTTGAAAATGCAGTAAACATTTTCAAAGTCATATCATGTTGTTTTTATATTTTCTGAATGTCAGAGACTATCCATCAAAGTGAACATATTTGGTTTATTTTTATCCTTTTATCATAATTTTTATCATATTGCAGTGTGTGTCAGAAAGACAGATTTCTTCAGCTAACACCAAGTCATTTAGAGGAACATTGAGTCTCAATAGGAAAAGTTTGACAGCTGTCTGACAGCAGCTGCAACTATTAACAGGACAGAGAGCACACAAGGAACTGCAACCTCCCATGGAAAATAAATCGGCCACAACTTCCCCTGTTAAGGTTATATTTAAGTTGTGTTTGTGTGTGTGTGTGTGTGTGGTACCTGAGAAGATGTAGTTGTATCCTGTGCGTCCATACAGCTCCCCCCATCCTGCCAGAGTGGACGACCGGCAAATATGCTGGAATGAGGAAGAAACGACACTGGATCAGACTGTTGTCTTACTGCTCATTTACAAGAATTAATATCTTGTCACCTTCACAGCCTAAACACACAGAAAAGAAGTCGTAGTGGCCACAGAAAATCTGCTAACCAGTCCTGGTTGCAATGCTGATTTTATTTTAATTTCACATTCTCTGCAGCAGTGAGGTTTAATGTACAGAAAACAACAAACGGTGCATTTTTAACTAGTGAGTTACTTGTAAGTATTGATTGTGTTGATGGCCATCAGCTCTTAGTGTGTCAGTAGTTGCTGTTAAAGTGGCAGTAGGCAGTTTATTTTTGGCAAAACTACATTTCTGAACCTCCTCATGGCTCTGTTTTCAGGCTTTAGAAAATCTAGCCCGTGACGGGATTCTTTGACCAATCACAAGTCATTTTAGAGAGAGAGCGAGCCTGATTCAACGGCGCAACATCCTGCAGGAAAAGTTGCTTCTCCAGTATTGGAAACAACAATGCAAAGAAGGCCAAAAAAGGAAGATGGACTTAACAGAGCTGAGCAGCAGAACCTACCTTGCCATTGTAGAGGATGACCGGACAGGCGAACCTCCCTCTGCAGCGAGCCAGTTTACTCCGGTTCACCAGGTCCTGCAGCTTACTGATCTGCACCGTGCTCTCAAACCTGCACACACAAACCACCACGTGTTCTCCATCAGTCAGTCTACTTAATCATTTAAATGTACTTTAGCACATCATACAGAAAACACAATTATGATGCAACAAGCTAACACCTCCAAATAATCAATTATGCTTTTCTTCTGAGGTTACAGTTAAGTGGAACGTTCAGCCTTCGCTACGCAACGAGACTTAACAACCATTGATTATTTCATTACATTAAGCAATATGGCTTAACTGCCTGCCTGCTGCAATTTCGGCCATGAAAACACAAACACTTAAGGTGCAAGTGTGCATTCAAAAGACCTCATGATCATCTAAGGCAATCGAGAGTGAATTCTCTCAATAAAATGATCAAAAAGCACTGCAGAGGTTAATTTAATGTGGGAATTTTCCTTTGTTTTCTTTGAGCATTTACAGTAATGATGTTAACAAATAAATGAGACAATGCAAAGGTCATGTAGTGATATCCCCGCAGAGGTAGAAGGAAGTTAGCGCTTTTATTGTTGTAGTCTGAGTAGAGGACAGAGCAGAAAACGTTGGAGGGTCGTCGTGGATACGACCTGCACCCTCACATGTTAAATCCAAAGTGGTAAACACTACACATCCAGTAAAGGATGGAAACACTTTGGGTTTCACACATTACCAGGAAAAGCAGAGCTAGACATCACGGCTAAAGCTGCATGCTAACTCTGTCACGGACAGGAAACGTTATCGTATCGCGGTAACTTGCGGTCGAGCCGGCCGTCGCTCTCGTCTCCGTGGTCAAATGGGCCGACGCTACAACTGTAGAGCACCCATATACTGACATTTATGTTAAATGCATTGAAACGGCCCCGATGGAGCTGACCATGGATGGATAAAGAGAACGGAGCTGACGGGAGAGCTAGAGACGGACTTGGAGAAGTTAGAGGAAGTATACACGTGGAACTACGTCCGGTTTTCAGAATAAGGTGTTAACAAAGGGAACTGTATATACAAAATACAGATATGGAAATAAGATTGATTGGATTATATTCACCAGAAGTATAAAACATTACATGTCCCTTATAAATTAAAAAGAAAATATCACTAATTTGTGAGGGAAATGTCTTTATTCTTTGGTTTTTGGGTTGCTGGAAAAAAATGTAATAAATATTTCCTGCCAATGACTGATATATTTGACTTCAGGACAACTCTGACTACATACATGCTGAAATCAAACATTTTTACTGTATTAATTTTGATATTTTCCAAAGTAAAAGTCCCTAGAAGTGTAAGATTCAACTTTTTCCCTTCATGGTCTAGTGTTAAAAAAGTTAACAAAAACTACTACTAAATACTTAAAAATCGCAATACATATCGAATCGGCACCCAAGTATCGTGATAGTATCGAATCAGGAGATGAGTGAATCGTCCCAGTCCTACTGAGACAGAGACAAGACCGGGTACAAATGCGGTCGACCGATCTCAAATACTACAGCACTGCTATGAATAATTTAAATGTTATTTCCCAGTTCATTACTTTGAATTGTGGGAAACTGCAAGACAGAATATGAAATGAAGACATGAAAACATTTCCCGTGCACATGAGGGATTTTCCCGATGAGGTTTTTTTAATAGTGTATTTGAAAGCCTTTTGTGGTGTGAATGAGGGGTTTCCTCCCACATCTTCTATTTCCAGCACTACAGTGGAAAATAGTTCAACTGCATTAAACAGCACTGAGAAATAAGGAGTTGTTGAATCACTGAATCATTTCCCATTTCCGGCTACAATGTGACCTCGTGACAAAACAGTCACTTCAGCCCCTCTGCAGCCTTGAAGCGATCAGAGAGGCTGGAGATGGAGGCTGACCTTTGCTCCGTGCACCACAGTAAGTAAGGTGTGCACGATCAGAGGAGTGATACGAACAAACAGGAGGGTAATTGGTAACCGAGTGGACTGAACTTTGTATCGGAGGATGACGGTTTGACCGAGTTGTGGACGGGTACCTGTCTCTCTCGACGTCCGTGCACTCGTACTCCAGGAACACTATCTTCTGGGGGTAATGGCCACACACTTCTCCGTTGGCGTTGTGGATGATACTGTACTTGTAATCTCTGGCGAATAACTCCAGACAACGCGTCTCTATCGCATCCACCTGAGGAGAAACAAAAACAAAAGTTATGCTAAAAAGAAGCCTAATTTTTCATCTGGAAAATGACAGAACTTGGGAATGAGTCCATTGAGATGATCAAACTAAATGTGTAACTAGACTGCAAGGTCTAGACACCGAGTCCAGATTCATCTGTATAGTTTGCATTATTATATTAGACAGACACTGATCAAACGCAAATATCTAGGAATTTATATCGAGGGTAAACCCACAAATATGAATCACATTATGTAGCATTCAAAATGAGTGTTCCCTTTACACTGGTAACTTGATTTATTACAATGACCAGGATAATGCCAGTCATCAGTCATGGATCTACTAAAACCCTCTAAAAATAATTAACACATTCTGTACAAGCAGATCAAGCAGTTTTGTGGCAGGTGGTGTCAGACTTGAGATTCCCACACTTGCCTGACGGAAGGCAGTTTTACTCTATTTAGCTGTCAACTCTTGAATGAGTATTAATTTACCGTTTAATGTAATTTGAGAACTGCTCTGAATATATAGAAAACTTTATTCTATTGGGAAAGAAATTTAATTCACTTAGAAATGTTGGTTTTCAACAAAATCTCATTCATTTCAGATATGAATGAAGGCCATGAGTGCAGGAGAGGAGTCACACCAGCAACACAAACATGCATCGACATGAGGTAGAAAGCAGTTTCTATATACATAAAAACTGTAAATTTATGGACATTAAGTGCAGCTTGGTGGTTCAGATGTATGCCGAATTGAGCAGTGGTTCCTTAAGTTTCTAAAGAGGTCATAAATCACTACTTAAAGTGGGCTATATGTTGTTTTAATGATGTGCGAAGTTTAATTTCCTTGATTTTGCAAGGCAGTTCGGCATGCATCGACATGAGGTAGAAAGCAGTGTCTATATACATAAAAACTGGAAATTTATGGAAATTAAGTGCAGCTTGGTGGATCAGATGTATGCCGAACTGAGCAGTGGTTCCTTATGTTTCTAAAGAGGTCATAAATCACTACCTATAGTGGGCTATATGTTGCTTTAATGATGTACGAAGTTTAATGTCCTTGATTTTGCAAGGCAGTTCGGCATGCATCGACATGAGGTAGAAAGCAGTGTCTATATACATAAAAACTGTAAATTTATGGACATTAAGTGCAGCTTGGTGGTTCAGATGTATGCCGAACTGAGCAGTGGTTCCTTAAGTTTCTAAAGAGGTCATAAATCACTACTTAAAGTGGGCTATATGTTGCTTTAATGATGTGCGAAGTTTAATTTCCTTGATTTTGCAAGGCAGTTCGGCATGCATCGACATGAGGTAGAAAGCAGTGTCTATATACATAAAAAACTGTAAATTTATGGAAATTAAGTGCAGCTTGGTGGTTCAGATGTATGCCGAATTGAGCAGTGGTTCCTTAAGTTTCTAAAAAGGTCATAAATCACCACTTAAAGTGGGCTATATGTTGTTTTAATGAAGTACGAAGTTTAATTTCCTTGTTTTTGCAAGGCAGTTCGGCATGCATCGACATGAGGTAGAAAGCAGCGTATATATACATAAAAACTGGAAATTTATGGAAATTAAGTGCAGCTTGGTGGATGAGATGTATGCCGAACTGAGCAGTGGTTCCTTACGTTTCTAAAGAGGTCATAAATCACTCCTTAAAGTGGGCTATATGTTGTTTTAATGATGTGCGAAGTTTAATTTCCTTGATTTTGCAAGGCAGTTCGGCATGCATCGACATGAGGTAGAAAGCAGTGTCTATATACATAAAAAACTGTACATTTATGGAAATTAAGTGCAGCTTGGTGGATGAGATGTATGCCGAACTGAGCAGTGGTTCCTTACGTTTCTAAAGAGGTCATAAATCACTACTTAAAGTGGCCAATATGTTGTTTTAATGATGTGAGAAGTTTAATTTCCTTGATTTTGCAACGCAGTTTGGTTTATCCCTCACACATGAGACAATGACAGCTTGTAAAGTAGCTGAAAGCATGACCCAGTCTTACCCGAGGAGTGACTTCCTTCGCTCTGTACTGCATCTTGGAAAACAAATCTATCAAATCCGCTATCTCCTCGCTCTTTCTGACCGACAGCCCGGAGGCCGTGGAGGGGGAAGCGGCGGCGGCCATAGCGCCTCGACCCGCCGCGGTGCTGCTGCTGGCCTCTAGCCGGACTCGACCTCCTTCAAACACCGCAGAGCTTTGTCCTGTGGAGCGGGGAGACCGACCAGGCCATCCCTTCCCGGCCAGCTTCTTCCTCACTGCCCGCTTGAGGGGGCCGGAGCCGGGGACTCTTCCCGAATTCAGGGCACCGGCGAGCAGCTTCCACTACCTCCGAAACACACACACAACCCCCCGCACAGCCACTCACACCGCGGCTGCTGCAGTCAGGAAATACCGAGGATCCTCTCCGCGGCCTACTCACGCTCTCCCCTTCAATGTCACGTCTTCATGTCTCCTTAGCGACCGCGACCATGACGACGAGCGGATTAAAGTTACGCAGCAGTCAACCCCGTGGCTGCAGGAGAGCAATGCTGCATGTGTTGTTGTGGTTGAAAGCCCCGGCAAGAGGAGAGCGATGTTGCAATCAGTGTACTACTACAAGTGTGAAGGTACAACAGGCGGTAAACAGGAAGCTGACGAGGACCACGTGACGCAGCCATCTCCCCCTTTAAATGACGTTTGTGTTGTTGATCAGAACGAGGCTTGATGTTTTTGGACTTTCTGCAGACAAACTCAGAAAAATCATTCACAGGTCCTTTATGCATGGGATATGTAAAAAAAAATTAATATATATGTATATATATATAAACTTAAAGTGGCAGTATGCAACAATTTTTTGGGCATAATTTGGCAAAAATTCCATAATAACCTTTCAGCATATTGTAATTCAAGTGTTCTGAGAGAAAACTAGACTTCTGCTCCTCCTCATGTCTCTGTTTTCAGGCTTTAGAAAAATCTAGCCCGTGACGGCAGATTTTGACCAATCACAGGTCATTTCAGAGAGAGAGAGAGAGAGCGTTCCTATTGGCTGTGCTCCAATAGGAACTAGACTTCTGTATTCTGACTTCTTGTAGTTTGTATTCAACATTTTAATTCACAAAAATAAATTGTGATATACTGTGTATTTTATTTGCACCATTCCATTACTTTATTCGATAAACCATTATACATTCTACAGTAGTCGGTATGTTACAAATACTGTCAAAAATCCCATGATACCATGGTACTTGTATTTTTGACAGTACCATGATATTTGTTCCATCATGATACTTTAAGCATATTTTACTACACAATGCGTACTTTTACAACTGATATCTTTAAGTATATTTTACTGCACAATGATTATTTTTACAACTGATACTTTAAGTATATTTTACTGCACAATGACTATTTTTACTACAGATACTTTAAAGGGGCAGTAGGCAACAATGTTTTGGCATAATTTGGCAAAAATTCCATAATAACCTTTCAGCATATTGTAATTCAAGTGTTCTGAGAGAAAACTAGACTTCTGCTCCTCCTCATGTCTCTGTTTTCAGGCTTTAGAGAAAACTAGCCCCGTGACGGCAGATTTTGACCAATCACAGGTCATTTCAGAGAGAGAGAGAGCGTTCCTATTGGCTGTGCTCCGGTCATGTGACCAGAACTTGGCTTCCTTAAACAGATTTTACAATGGCGGCCGGGTCACAAACTTTCTCATTTTACAGCTAAACAGTAACTACAAGATGATTCTGAGAACATCTGAGGAGAGAAATAGGCATTACAGTAACAGAATATTGATTCATATTTGATCAGCGCTGCCTAGTTTGACCATTTGGTCGGAGTTCGCGAGTGATTGACAGCCGGCTCTCATAGACGGCAGCTGGACAGCGGACCTTGTTTTCCTCCGGTAAGTGAAATCCTTCAGATGCCGTTAGGAGCACCGGAGGACACAGAGGAACAGGATTTAACTCAGGTTACCTGTTTCATGTACTACTGTCACGATATAGCGGCCGTTTTCTAAAAATAACTTTTTTAAATCATATTTGCGCCAATATCGCATACTGCAGCTTTAACAATAACTTTTATTATAGCCTATTATGTGGCTTACTCACCTCCCCTACTCCCTAATTCCCCTTAACATGTTGGTTGTAACACACTTTAATATGAAAAAAACAAATGATTTTACAATTGTTGTTCTTTACCACACACACATTAGTGGCCTATGCATTTTTGTATCTTAAGCTGTCTTTATGTTTTCTGTAAACGTTTCACATTTTTAATGTTTATATTTTCACATTAGGCAAACTGTTTGTATTCAACATTTTAATTCCCGAAAATAAATTGTGATATACTGATATTTTATTTGCACCAGTCCATTATTTTATTTGATATACCACTGTACATTCTACTGTAGTAGGTATGTTACAAATACCATGGTACAAGTACCATGGTATAATGGGATTTTTGACAGTGCCATGGTATATGTTCCATCATGATACTTTAAGAACATTTTACTGCACAATGAGCTGCACAATGTATACTTTTACAACTGATATCTTTAAGTATATTTTACTGCACAATGAGTACTTTTACTGATGATACTTTAAGTACATTTTACTTCACAATGAGCTGCACAACGTATACTTTTACAACTGATATCTTTAAGTATATTTTTCTGCACAATGAGTACTTTTATTGATGATACTTTAAGTACATTTTACTGCACAATGATTATTTTTACTACTGATACTTTAAGTACATTTTACTTCACAATGAGCTGCACAATGAGTACTTTTACTACTGATACTTCAAGTATAGTTTACTGCACAATGAGTACTTTTACTACTGATACTGTAAGTACATTTTAGTGCACAATGAGTACTTTTACTACTGATACTTTAAGTGCATTTTACTGCACAATGATTATTTTTACTACTGATACTTTAAGTACATTTTACTTCACAATGAGCTGCACAATGAGTACTTTTACTACTGATACTTTAAGTATATTTTACTGCACAATGAGTACTTTTGCTTCTGATACATAAAGTACATTTAGCTGATGATACCATAAAATATCTTATGGGCAGGCTGTCCAGAAATAATAAAACAAGCAAGAAATTCTTTATTAATGAACACAACTAACAAAATGTGACACCTGTAATCGAGGCGAGCTATGGAATTATTATATCATCATGTAGAGTATTAGACATTACAGAAACACAAAATAATGCACCAAAACTTAAGGTCCAACAAACAAAGTTAAATATAAAATCTGGTGTTTAAATCTAAGAACTGAATTTGAATTGAATGGTTTTACAGTGTGTGACTGTTTCAAACACTTCCTTCCCAGGACCATGTGGGAGTGCTATTGTGCAGATAACTTTACTTCAGGCAGCTTTAAAGGGATAGTTCAGGTGTTTTGAAGTGGGGGGTTCTATGAGGTACTGATCCACAGTCATTGTATTACCTACAGTAGATGACGGTCGGGTTCTAGAAAGTATATGATAACAATAATGACAACTTTTACAAAGAAATCATCATGACTTCAGAATACATTTCCTCTCAAAGAGTGAATTAAAACCGGAACAGTCCGGCCCAGCAGGACTGACAGAACCTGTTTAGTTCAGATTCAGTCTGTAGTCACATGACAGTTACGTTGGAATAATCTCATTAGTCTCAGCTTCATTGCATTGGGAGACGTAATGTTGTAGTGACATTAATTTATTCATGAGATAGTGAAAGTCAGATCCAGCAGTCAGTTTTATAGTCAGATTGTTCATTCAGCCACACAGCTAATGAATACTTAATGTGCTGTTCATGACCGCTCCATGCTGCTTTCACACATCATATGTTCAGCCGTGTGTGAATCAACGTCATGAGATATAAGCTCTC
The DNA here is from genome assembly GCA_916701645.2 of Sebastolobus alascanus. Classification (NCBI taxonomy): domain Eukaryota; kingdom Metazoa; phylum Chordata; class Actinopteri; order Perciformes; family Sebastidae; genus Sebastolobus; species Sebastolobus alascanus. Next base: position 201,844 of record CAKAOJ020000363.1, read on the forward strand.
AGTGTGATTTACCATCATCTTTTTCAATATTCAGTTTATTATAATCAAGTTTTTCCCATGTAGAACACATTACAATTAAAAAGACAGTCAACATGTTAACTAATAACTTCCTTCCCCTCCTCATAAAAAAGAAAGCAAAATGTTTAACAGTTATAAAATGAAATGAAACATTTTCCCAATTATAAAATAACCCTGACATCCTCAAACAGCTCCACCTTATAGGCCCTCGTGGCAACTAGTGGTGGAATATAACTAAATACATTTACTCAAGTATTGTACTTTAGTACAATTTTGAGGTACTTTTACTTTACTTGAGTATTTCCATTATATGCCACTTTATACTTGGGCTGTCAATCAATTAAAATATTTGATTGAAAAATGAATCGCACATATTTTATCTGTTCAAAATACGTTTGGATTAGGGCTGTCAATTGATTAAAATATTTAATTGCGATTAATCGCATGATTCTCCACGATTAATCATATTTTTATCTGTTCAAAATGTACCTTAAAGGGAGATTTGTCAAGTATTTAATACTCTTATCAACATGGGAGTGGACAATATGCTGCTTTATGCAAATGTATGTCTATATTTATTATTGGAAATCAATTAACAGCACAAAACAATGAAAAATATTGTTCAAAAACCCTCACAGGTACTGCATTTAGCATATATATATATATATATATAAACTTTTGGCACAGAGGAGTACTCGGTATCGGTGAGTACCCAAATATAGTATACTCGTACACAGTCTGAAAAAAGTTGTATAAATATAAATATTGGGGTAATTTGGACGTAATTCCAAAGAAATTTCAAATAGTTTACTTGATAATTATCACCTAATTACCATGAAATTTGCAGACCTGTAAAATGAAGTGTTACCAAAAACATTTATGTGAAATAAAACTATTTGGGGGAGGGGTGTTAAGAGAGAGGGGGGAGTTAACATTTATGCAATATCAAAAATGTGTGCGCGCCGTCATGCACAAGTCGCCGACGCTCCTCGGCTGCGCGCACGGAGAGAGAGAGAGAGAGAGAGAGAGAGAGAGAGAGAGAGAGAGAGAGAGAGAGAGAGAGAGAGAGAGAGAGAGAGAGAGAGAGAAAGAGAGAGTCACAGCATCCACAACCACAGTCATGGGGTTGTCGGGGTGTCCAGTGTTGGAGGACTGATTTATATTTTTATACATTTTTCACGCACAGTCGGACTTTCGTTGTCTTCCTGAGTGAAGGATGTCAACGGCTGCATCAGTGTCTCCGTTCATTTCTGTTGGATTTCTGTTCATTTGCGGATGATTCTTCATCATCATCATCATCATCATCATCGCGGCGGGGAGAGTCGACGGGCACATCTGGGCACATCTTCTGCTCAGCGGAGAGCGGAGAGCTGAGAGAAGACGATGCCGCTCATCATGCTCCATCACCGGCCGCTGCGTTTGGCTCCGTGAGCTCGGCTGTCGGCTCCGCTGCTGCGTCTTTACGCGCTGAGGAGCGGAGGAGAGGAGAGGGGAGGGGAGGGGAGGGGAGGAGAGGAGAGGGGAGGGGAGGGGAGGAGAGGAGAGGAGAGGAGAGGAGAGGGAAGAGGGGAGGAGAGGGGAGGAGAGGAGAGGGGAGGAGAGGAGAGGAGAGGGGAGGAGAGGAGAGGAGAGGGGAGGAGAGGGGAGGAGAGGCTTTTCCCGTCAGTTGAATCATGCTTCATCTCTGAACTGATTGACTGATTTTGGGGGAGGAAAGTGGGAGGAGTGGGGGAGCATTTGAATGAGAGACTACTCCACAAAAAGAGCAGGATCTAGCTGATTGAGCTCCAGGGGGAGACGGGGGAGACAGACACTGGACCTTTTACTTCCATAATTTCTACCCACGGATAGAGGAGGATAAGAGGGAGATCAGGAGAAGGGGGGACACCAGGTTGACGCTGCTGTTCGGGGAGGTTTGGGGGGGCGGGAGAGAAAAATGCTGCCTTCGCAAGACGCCTCCAAAATCTACCATGACAACTACATGCGTAACTCCCGGGCCATCGGGGTCCTGTGGGCCATATTCACCATCTGCTTGTCCATCATCAACGTGGTGGTGTTCATCCAGCCCTACTGGATCGGGGACAGCGTCAACACCCCCCAAGCCGGCTACTTCGGCTTGTTCCACTACTGCGTGGGCATCGAGAACTCGGACCGGGAGCTGCTGTGCCAGGGAAGCTTCTCCGACTTCTCCTCCATCCCGTCCGGAGCCTTCAAGGCGGCCTCGTTCTTCGTGCTGATGTCCATGGTGCTCATCCTCGGCTGCATCGGCTGCTTCGCCCTCTTCTTCTTCTGCAACACCGCCACGGTCTACAAGACGTGCGCCTGGATGCAGCTGCTCTGCGGTAAGGATGGGGGACACTTTGACGTGAATGGGGGGGGGTCCTCACAACACTTTTTGATGGGGGGGGGACACCTTGAGGAGAGGAGCATCAGTAGCTAGGGCTGTGTATTGAGTAAAAAAGTCACTATGTGAAATGGCTACTATGAGGACTAACATCATCACACATGAATACAGTTGGACTCATTGGATCCACAAGAGTCTCAGCTTTCCAGTGATACCCAATTTATGGAATTCAAGATTGTTTAGGGACCCCAGTATGCACAAATATTCAAATACACCATTTTAGAATAGGAGACAATAACACATTTAAACTGCATGCTAAAAAAACTACTTGGTTTTTACCCCCAAACTGCATGTGATTATCATAAAGTGGGCATGTCTGTAAAGGGGAGACTCGTGGGTACCCATAGAACCCATTTTCATTCACATATCTGGAGGTCAGAGGTCAAGGGACCCCTTTGAAAATGGCCATGGCATTTTTTCCTTGGCAAAATTTAGCGTAACTTTGGAGCGTTATTTAGCCTCCTTCACGACAAGCTAGTATGACATGGTTGGTATCAATGGTTTTCTATAGTTTCATATGATACCAGTATCTTCACTCTAGCTTTAACCCGCTTGACCCTGCTTCAAACAAAAAATCGCAAGTTGCATTAATGTGTTAAAGAAATTAGTGGCGTTACAACGAATTTGCGCGTTATTATCCTGTTAACTTTGACAGCCCTAATAATATTGTGTTGATGGTCTGGCCAAGTTAAAGCCGGGATAGGCAGTTCATTTTTGGTGTCATTGGGCAAAAATTCCATAACGTTTCAGCAAATTGTAATTCATGTGTTCTGAGAGAAAACTACATTTCTGCTCCTCCTCATGGCTCTGTTTTCAGGCTTTAGAGAATCTAGACCGTGACGGGAGACTTTGACCAATCACAGGTCATTTCAGAGAGAGAGAGCGTACCTGATTCAACGGCGGAAAATCCTGCAGGAAAAGTTGCTACCTCAGTATTGTAAACAACAATGCAAAGCAACCCAAAAAAAGGAAGACGGAGTCTAAAAGTGACTCGTTTAGCAGCTGCTGTTCATTATTCAAAAATAGTTGTCCCTAGTCACTAGACACCAAAAATATGGGAAAATAGTAGTCTCATATGATGCCACTACCTTCACTCTACCTTTATAACTGAGCCCGCTACAACCTCCGAAAGACACAATAGTGAGACCAAGTGAGACCGTCAGCTTATTAAGAGGTTAATTAAAAATTGATAAAGCGTTTTAGAGAATCGATACAATATCGCAAAACATAATATCGCGATTCTCGTGTGTATCGCTATTCTTTTTACACTCCTATATGTAACCCACCTCACCTCTCAAAGAAAAGTCCCCAAAATGCATCTGGAAGTTCAGGATCATTCTCTGAGAGTTTGGTGACCTTTACCAAACTAAAATAATAATATCTTAGTCATTAATCCGCTGTGTGTTCGGACATTATGCCAACATGAAGAGGTTTGCAGACCCTGGTTCTTCTCCAAATCTTCTCCCATCATTCTGACACTGCCTGCTCTTTTTCACCCGGCCGGTTGAAATAAAGTGTCAGAGTGTAATTGTATGGGATTATGATAATGAAACGCCTTCAGCAGCGTTGCATCAAAGATCACAGCTTCTATTTCGGTTGCCATATCTGCCTCCCAGATTAGCCTGCATTATGCATGATCTGCACATGCATTCCAGTAACGTTTCCTCCTCGGCGCGTTCATTCATCTGCGCACAGCTGGAACAAACTCCATGTAAAGGCTGTATTGTGTATGTAATTGTATTAGGAGGTGCAATAAGCTGTCAGATAGACGCAGCTGAGCCGATTAGAGAGGGACATCGGAATAAAGACTCAGTGGAACGGAGTGGGGATTTTAAATGGGAGCAAACTGATGAAGATTTGTATTCTTCTCAATATTAAGCAGCTTGCCGTCTTCCTCTTTACAGTCATATGCTACATGTATATGTGACAGATTGATGTGGTTGTGTGTGTGATCATTCCCAAGCTGGTTGTTCTCCCGTCACTGAGCGTTGATAACAGATGGTACCAGTTCAGGTGGAGCCTACAAGTGTCTCCCACAAGCTCAGTTGACATCAAACAATCCCCCTGGTGGATTCCTAATCACACAAACCGCTAATTAACTAGACGAGATGCAGATGAAACCGGTCTCAAATGTGTTTGAAAAAGGCGTAGAGTGTTCTTGGCAGGCGGGATGATGGTTTTCACCGAGATGAGGTTTTGATATGTTGAGTTTTTTTCTCTCTGTACTCGGACTGATTATTTCACAAATCAGGAATCCAGTGTGTCTCGCTGACAGGCTGCACAGCTGTGGGAGGAGGGCTAATTATGCATCGGTCTGGAAGGGCTGACATTATCTGGGAGGAGGTATTGATGGATAGATTATTCCTTCCCACGAGGCAGCGGGAGCCGCGGAGGTGTGGATGGCGGAGGACCTTTAGAAATCATCGACTTTTTCCTGTCCTCAGAGAGAGAGAGGCAAGAAAACAAAGACGCAAAGAGAGAAATGAAGAGATGGAGGAGACAGGAAGTGAATGTTATTTTAAGAGTAGAACTAAAAAATAAAAGATAGTCGTCCAATAGACAGGTCTCATATTTCCAAACAAACAAAGGATGTGAGCGTAGCGTTCATGGAAAACAGCAGCTAGTAACAATGATATTGCTAACTGACATAAATACAGCGCATTCAAAATATGAGTCTAAACTGGCGTTTTTACGGCAGTTTGCGACACACGGCCTCTCGCCTGTTTGCGTTGGAAACAAACCAACTAGCCGACAGTTTGCAGAGATCCATGCCCAAAAGAAAAGAAGGAGAAACACACCTACTTTTAAAAATTATGAAAGACTTGGATATAAACGTTTTTTTTGGATATGAGCAAATATCTCAACGCCGACCTTTTCAAGAAGGTGGTTGAAGGAATGAAAGAGGGTAGAGAGAAAGAGTACTTTCTAGTACTTTTCTAAAGTACTACTACTACGGTCCAACAAGTCCGCCACCGGTTACGTTAATCGGAGTATGCACGGCTGCATGTAAACGAGAATATTAGTGGAATATTCATTTTCCTCAGCCGTGTAAGCAGCTTAGTAGGAATCTTGTCTTTTTCGGAATAAAGGCAAAAACAGAATATTTTGTGTATGTAAACGTAGTCAGTGTTCTGAAGCCATAACTGCAGCAAATAGCATGTTTGTTAGAGATGATGCAGCTAAAAAAATACCATTTTAATTCATTGTGGAGTAGCAAATTACGAAGCGATGATTGCTGGAGTTTCCGAATGCTCAAGCCTCTCTACCGGGTAGCTAAACACTGCTGTGAGTTTTCTCTCCTGACTGCCACAAAGGTTATATTCTCTGGAGGAGGCTGATATAACATGTAGGAAGAGTTTAAATGGCATTCCTCCTGTTTATGTGGAGTGTGTTTTCCCGTCTCTCTCCCATCCCGACTCCTTTGTTCTCCACTTCATCCCTCAGAAGCATGTCTTCCTCTGTGTTTTGTTCCCAGCTGGTGTTGCCCACAGACACATGGAGAACCAGCAGTAGCTTCAGAGGTGTGAAACTGAGAACACACTTACCGTGCATTAGTTTTACACTTCGCCTCTGAAAACACAAACATCTTGAGAAATGTGATTTTTAACAGCCTTCCTCTCACTGTGGGATAAAAAAACGTTTTCTGTTTCTGCATCAGACGTATGCTCGAGTACTCCACAGATTACAAGGAAGCAAACCAACACATGCCTTTCCTCTCATCGTCGTGTAAACGCAGCAGAAACACGATGAACGATCGGCCTCAGTGTTCCAGAAAGCTTCCTCCCTTCACGCTCAGATAATTCATCCATGAATGCCATTTTTCCTGTCTTGTCTTTTCCCTTAACTGGCGAGCAAATCATGTCATGTTTGTTGACTGTTTTAAATGCTGCACGAGCTCAGCTGTAAGCTCAGCGATCTATAAAAGATCCAGGTCCCATAGGTGGTTAGCTGGGTCAGTGCAGAATAGTGCAGTGCTGACAAGTTCTCCGAAAAATCGACTGTCTGCTCCAAAGGTGCCAGAAAACGCTCAGACGGACGGCTTCATTTCCTCAACGACAGATTCTTCAGGTATTGAGGGATGAGAATGGGATTACTCTAAGGGCTGTCTAAGGGACTCTATTAACCTATAGACCGTAAATTAACCTATAAACCAACATGCATAACCAGTGAAACATATTGTATTCACGGTGCCAGCAACAAATCTGTGTTGAGGTGCCATTGATTTACATTTTGATGCGTTCAGGCTCTATTCAGTAAAATTGGGTGAAGGTAAATTCTAACGTTATCATGATGACATGATGACAACTACTACATTTTTGGTCTCGTGACATCCCTATCTGTAAGCACAACTGAGACCTTCTCTCTCCAGTCAGGTGGATCTTTGCTGGAGAATTACTTTTTTTTTTTAACTTCCTGTGGCCGCTTTGACAAACTCAGCAGAAACTTCCACTTCAAACAGAGCGGAGTGAAGCCCTGAGGCATGCTGGGAAGGGAGTGAGATGGAGTGCTGCTACGGCTGAAGCTCTGTATGTTTGGTGTTACATTGAGCGCTGCAGTCACAGCCACAGATAACTCTCCTTGAACTGAAACTATCATGGCCATTTCCAAAGGGGTCCCTTGACCTCTGACCTCTAGCTATGTGAATGAAAATGGGTTCTATGGGTAGCCACGAGTCTCCCCTTTACAGACATGCCCACTTTATGATAATCACATGCAGTTTGGGGTCCTGTCAAGTCAGCACACTGACACACTGACAGCTGTTGTTGCCTGTTGGGCTGCAGTTTGCCATGTTATGATTTGAGCATATTGTTTTATGCTAAATGCAGTACCTGTGAGGGTTTCTGGACAATACTTTAATTGACAATTTTTTTTTTTACATTTTTCAGACTTTTGTTTTTACATTTTTGACTTTTTTTTTTACATTTTTCAATTTGGTTTTTTACATTATTCAAACTTTTTTTTTTTTTTTTACATTTTTCGAACATTTGTCAGACTTTTTTCGACATTTTTCAGACTTTTTTTTTTTTTTTTTTACATTTTTTCGACATTTTTCAGACTTTTTAAAAATAAAAAAATTAACATTTGTCAAACTTTTTTTTTTTTTTTAATTTATTTATTTTTTTATATATATATTTTTGGGACATTTTTCAGAATTTTCTTTTCTTTTTCTTTTTAATTTTCAGACTTTTTTTTTTTTTACATTTTTTTTTTCAGACTTTTTTCGGGACTTTTTTTTTTGGGACTTTTTCGAATTTTTTAATTTTTTTTTTTTTTAATATATGTTTTGGACATTTTTCAGCACACTGACACACTGACAGCTGTTGTTGCCTGTTGGGCTGCAGTTTGCCATGTTATGATTTGAGCATATTGTTTTATGCTAAATGCAGTACCTGTGACGGTTTCTGGACTATATCTGTCATTGTTTTGTGTTGTTAATTGATTTCCAATAATAAATATATACATACATTTGCATAAAGCAGCATATTTGTCCACTCCCATGTTGATAAGAGGATTAAATACTTGACAAATCTCCCTTTAAGGTACATTTTGAACAGATAAAAAAATGTGTGATTAATTTGCGATTAATCACGATTAAATATTTTTATCGATTGACAGCCTTCCTTATATTTGGTTATTATAAAATATCCGTAAAGTGAAAAGTAAATTAAAAGCTTGAAAGCCTATGAAAATGATCACAGCTATTGTAAATATGAAAATATTGTGGAAATACATATATCAAAGTAGTTTTGTTGCCTATACGTAACAGCGACCGTTTCACAAAGTTAACGACGCTCAAACTTTCTGCGTCGAGATACGCTAAAGGTCGACGGCGGGGGCTTCTGGCCAAGCGGCAAAATATGACGAGTAGAAATTAGATCACGTTGCTCATTGACTGAGAAAAGAGCAACGTGAAGCAAACGTCTTTATTATGGTTTTCATCTTCATCGGTATTTTTACAGAAAATATGTAAGTTATTTAATGATTTAGGAGAGACATGTGGAAGAGGATAGATGGAGAACTAGATTAGATGTGAGTGAAAAAGAACGGTAATTAAAGAAGTAAAGAAATCCAGCAGATTATAGAAAGGATTGAAGATATGCATGATGTGTGTGTGTGTGTGTGCGTGTGTGTGTGTTGTGTGTTTGTGTGTGTGTGTGTGTGTGTGCCGCCTTCCGACACCCTGCTAATGAGAGTTAATCTCCTATCAGAGGGGAGACTGCCCGGGGTTTCACATCACAGCAGCCCACTCCGCGTACCCATAATCCTCAGCTCTCTCCCTAGAGGTTAAGCCTCGACCAATTACTCTCCACCCATCATCGCTGACAGATCGGACCTTCCTCACTCCTCTTCACCTCCCAGAGATAGCAGAGGTTACAAGTGACAGGAGAAGTGAGGGATGCTGGGATATGTGCAAGTCATATATACAAATTATGTTCTCATACAACGAAACTGCATTGTCAATTATGTTTCAAGGGAACATATTTTCTCCTGGATTACTTTTATTTTTTAAGTATCACAAATAAGTTTAAAGTCTGCGTACGTAGGGAGGAGGTCGGGGTGGATGGATGGGACTTTCACGTCTCGTGTGAAACCAAAAGTAACTTATTTTAACCCAAACCACGATCTTTTGCCAAACCTAACCATGTCGTTTTGTCGCCTAAACCTAAATGTAATTGAGAATGCCGTTTCCGAACGGCAAAAGCTCCACGAGCGGATAAAATGTATTTTTGGTTCAGAAACGTTGAGATTCAACTTATCCATGGTTTGTAGAAACATACAATGTCAACATTTTATTCTGGGTTGCTAACAGAGTACATTTCAAATCATCAGGAAGTTCCATCTGCGTGCAGCAAAATCACAGAGTTTGTTTCTGACTGGAAGTACTACCAGCTGACTGCTTCCTAAACATCTAAAGGGCCTAATGGATTTACATTATTTATGCATATCATAAAGGTATTTTGGTCCTAAGCCATATGTGATGTATAAACTAGCAGCAGCACTTTAAAATCTGCTGTCCGACTAACTGGAAAGATTTTAGAACAGGAGTAATGTGCTCAGCTTTGGTCTAAATGGATGATATAAAGCTTAAAAGAATACTCCACTAATATAGCATTGCACTCCTTTAACATTGTCAGACTCACGATAGTCAGTTTAAAAAATAAAAAAAGGTCCGGACCACGGCTCTGAGATATCAGCAGTGTAAATCCATGGCGCTGTCCGTGGTGCTGAAGTAGCAGAAGGATTTGTAATTGCAACTTTTTCTCGGAGTCTCGCCCTTCTGTCAGTTTCGTCTTGGATCTATAATATTCTCTAAACTATATAGCTACCGGTGGGGGGGGGTGGGGTGTAGCTAAACGACCGGGTCCATCCCCCCCTGCTAAATGTTAACAAACAGCCTGAAAGTCACCATAGTTCTTCGACACGCTTGTGAAAGAGAAAGGTGAGCGGACGGGGGGTTTGAAACACTGTCCCTTTAAAAAAACACTCTTTATATTACTGTGGACGTTGGCAAAGTTGCACATTGAATATTCTTTTTATATTATATTATATTCATAGAATACAATGTAAGTAATTATATTGTACTTAGAGACGTAGTTACACATTTAGTGTCCCTTTGTGCCAACCCTTAAATAAATAATGTTCTATACATGATGTCAAGTGTTTCTAGTTTCTTTCTACATCATACAGGCGTTGAATGGTGTGTTCATGAAGCTTGGGGTTTGGGGGAGAACAATATCAAGCGATGACAGTTGGGGTAGCCTAGTACCGGCAAGAACTTCAATCTACTTTAACCCCCGGCCCTCACTCCCCCACTATATTCAACGTTTTCCTTGTTTTCTTGAGGAACCACTGAACTAGCTCTGGGAATATATAGTTTCCCTCTGATGACAGAAAACAATGTCAACAAACCACATCTCCCATGAGATGCAAGACCAGAATCACAGCACAACACACCACTTATTTTAACACGTGAGGATACTTTCTGTGCTGTTCTCACCCCGTTCCATGAATTAATGAGAGAATAAAAGATAGAGGAATAAGAAGAATGAGAGAAACTGCCACGCCTGCAGCAGGCTGTATTTATTTGTGTCTAATTAACCTACATTCAGAGAATACAGTCCTTCAAGGATTTCACCCTCACTCTCTCTCTCTCTCTCTTCCCTCTCCATGACTGTTGTGCTTTTGGCCACAAACTTCTAAGCAGAAACTGACCTCGTTAGTAATCATTTGTTGCTGTTTAAAGTGAGCTGGGTTTGGTTGTGACCGTGGAATAGTAATTAAAAAGAAGACAAACAAAGAGATAGAAATGCCAAGAACCCGACAGCGGTTTCTCTATATGCTATGTTTCCCCACTCTGTAGTTCAAATCAGCTCTATGGAGTGATTTTAGCATCTTTTAGCTAATTTTTATTGGTTTTCTGGCTCTGCTAACATGTGGTTCAAGACACTTCTGATACGCTGATTGTATGCTACCTACTACAGCAGACAGACAAAGAACTAGCTGGTGAAGAAAGTCGAATATCTAGCAGCTACTGGTGTTTTTCTCAGTTTATGGAGACCAAAGGAGAGTGGACTTAAATTCATGACTCCAAGTGAATGCTAATGTTACTCTGTGACTGTTGGATGTGTAAATAAGAAATTGTTTGAGTTATTTATATAAACTTTATATGTACATAATATTTTAATGTTGTCTTTTCAGCTTGTTCTGCTGCCACCCCACTGGCCAAAAATCAAGGATTGCAGCTTTAAAGGGATAGTTCTGGTGTTTTGAAGTGAGGTTGTATGAGGTACTTCTCCATAGTCAGTGTATTACCTACAGTAGATGGCGGTCGGCTCGCCTCCAGTTTGGAGAAACAGACAGGAGTTACTGCACGGGAGTAAAGTAATGTACTGCTGTGGACGGGAGCAGCAGAAAAACACATTTTAGACACCTAAAAGAATCAATATAAGTTCATGTGTATGCTATATTTAGAATATTTTCGCCAGTTTACCTTACAGTCTATGTTTTTGATGGCGAACTGAAGCCGCTCTCGCCAAAGCCACCAGACTCCATTGAAAAAAAACAGTAATTTTACCTCACAGAACACAGGGTGGTTGTTGGTCTATCGCTGCCTCGATCGGTTAGTTAGTTTGTGTTATTGTGTGACTTTGGTGAATCCGAACTAACCAAAGTCACACAATAACACAAACAAACTAATCAATCGAGGCAGCGGTAGACCAGCAACTCCTGTTTTCTGCGAGGTAAAATTGCTGTTTTTTTCAATGGAGTCTGGTAACTTTGGCGATAACATAGATGGATACAACAGCTTCAGTTCCCCGTCGGATAGGGCTGTCTGACGGCAAGGTAAAGTGGTGAAAATATTCTAAATATAGCGTACACTTAAACTTATACCGATTTTTTTTGTATAGTCAACAAGAACGTACAAACAATGAGAAATCTACGTTGATTACAACGGCTGCCAAAGCAGTTTTGCCCCCTGAATGCGTTGCACCCAGTAATGTTTGTATACAAGAAACCTGTCTATGGCTACAATAAAACAACATTTTACTGTATATACTCCTGGGAACAAAACAGAATCATTATCTTGACACATGAAAACACTTCCAGGAATATCTGGATATATATGGTAACACAGCAGAAACATTATCCTCATTAAACACAAAGCTGTCTGGATGCCTGAACGGAAAGCAGCATCAGTATCAAACACATCCTGATGCTCAAGCAACTGGGAGTCAACTGAGCTGCAAATCAATCATGACGTAAGCTAAAGTCTAGTTTGAAAAGGCTCCTCTGCTCTAATGTGCCTTTCGCTGTGTGTTTTCTTGAGCGACCTGAGACGTTTGTGACGCCGACTGTCGTTTCTAATGTGGTGTTTGGTCCGAGGCGGTTGATGATACATGAGCGAGCCGCTCTGTGTGTCTGCAGTCTTAGACACGGTTCACTGGACCCACCCCAATCCAAACGTTACATAAAGACCGTCTATATAAAGATTTAAGGGCCTATTTTGGGACGTTTGCTACTCGGAGAGCACACCACTGCATGTTTAGTCCTAACCCCCCCCCGGAGAATAACAAGGTTAATAATCCTACCGATGTTCTGCACATCTGTAAAACAAACAGTAAGGAAGGTTATAAATATACAGTATGTGTGTGCATGACGTTTGTTGGAGTAAAAAATGAACTGTTGAGGACGTATTCAGTCATCACGGCTTTAATCAGAGGAAGTCAACAATATAAAAGGCTCTATATGAAGAGGAAATTGCGATGTTAATGCTGGATGTTGAAGGGCTGACGCTCCACTGTAGGGATGTCACGATACCAGAGATTTAGTAGTCGATACAATCCATCCATTATCTGTAACCGCTTACCCTTTTCAAAGTTGAATAATGCCTATAATGTATGAAAGATGAGGATCACTGTAAGGTTTGAATGGAGTTTCTAGCTGAAAGGATGAATAAGTAGAGAAGACTTGATGCTTGAAAAAAGCCTGAAAATGTCTAAATCCTGTGTGTGTGTGTGTGTGTGTGTGTGTTTGTCTTGGCTGTTTGCTGTGTTTTGCCTGTCAGTGTGTTTACTGCTGCTGTGTTGGACTTCCTCCCGTTCATGTGACTCATCTCATCCTCACAACAAACACACAACAACACACTGACTGTCCTGTTCAGTGTCTTCGTGTCTCTCTATTGTCTCGCCATCTTTAGCAGGGTCTGAGAACGAGAAGGCAGATATATATATATATATATATATATTTTATCTACCCCCCTACACCCCCACCCCTCCATCTCATAGGTCCAGCCAGTTGCCACGGCAACCCCAACTCCCTTCCCTTCCCTTCCCGCATCCGAATCCCTCCATCTTCTCACCCCTGATCGCCTTCTCCTCCCTCCGTCTCTCTTTTTCACTCTCCGTCCTTCATCTAGTCTAGTTCATCTGTCAGCCTGGTTCTCCATCCTCCTCGTCCTCCTCCTCGTCCTCCTCCTCCTCCTCGTCCTCCTCCTCCTCCTCCTCCTCCTCCTCCTCCTCCTCCTCCTCCTCCTCCTAATCTCATTCATACTCTTCCTCCTCTATCTGCTCATGCTTTCTTTCTTTCCCCCTTTTCTTCCCTTCCCCTCTTCATACTCTCGATACGATTGTGACTTGCATCTAATGTTTAACAAATCAAGAGACTATATGGTATGCAGTGTCTATGTGTGTGTGTGTGTGTGTGTGTGTGTGTGTGCGTGCGCTCATTCATCTTGGAGTTGTGTTGTGCTGATAGATGTAGGAGCTCTGGGGATAATTGGTTGTATTGACCAATACTGCATGTGTCACACACACACACACACACACACACACACACACACACACACACACACACACACACACACGAGTAAACTAATTTGCAGACAATCCTAAATTCCTCCAGCACACATGAGCACACACATGATGCAGGGATCGGGGTGAGCTGCTGGGCAGGGAAACCCCTCTCAGCATCCCTGACACACATTTAAATGAGGCTGGATGAATTATTGAGAGTGAGTCTTGTTCAGGACTAAAGGAAAACCACAGGAAACACACAAACTCTTCACACCACATTAAACCTGTTGTGGCTGCAACCAAAGCACGCGGCACAACCTGGATAAAGTCTGTCGGACTCATAGAGAGGTGGGACGTGTTCAGCAGCTTGTAACGTGTTCAGCAGCTTGTAACGTGTTCAGCAGCTTGTAACCCGCAGCGAAAGCTGGACCGGAGAGGCCAGACACACAGCCATCCAACGTTAAAGATCAAAGTAAGCACTCTACAGATATTGAGCGTCATCTTTTATTGTAAAATGTCCGGTGTAATCGGTAACACCGGTGTTGTCACAAGTTTATTTACCGATGAGAGAATTTCCTCACTGTGACATCCCTATTCAGCATAGTCATAAATCAGCACAAAAATATTAGGCTGATGGGTCCAGCAGTATGTGAGATTAGCCGTGGACAGACAGACACAACATAGAAGCCCAGACACACCGCCCGACATCAAAGAACTAGCGGCGATGAAGGCCGACTGTTGCGTCGCCTCACGTCGCCTTTGTGTTGACTGACAAGTTGCACTTGAACACACCACAAAGACTACAAACTACAGTCTACAGTCCTGTATGTCCCTACACATCAGCTGAAACCTACAGTCCTGTACGTCCCTACACTTCATCTGGGTTTCCTCTGGTCTGTGCACGGCTCTGAGCGGTAGCAGTGGTCCAGTAAATGAGGCGTTCAGGGACCCATCTGTCAGGGCCAGCCTGGCCTCAGCTGGACTCTCTACACACCAGGGGGACTATGGGAGCACACACACAGTTTCTCCACAGAAGAACAGGATTGAAATGCCAAATGTGCTCAAACACACAAACACCAAGGTCCTCTGATATCATGTATTAGGAAGTTATCCGCCAAAATGACAAATGACAAAACATGATTTCTCACAAACAAATCTGAAGTAATTAAATCCGGTAGTATAAATTTATAGGATTGTTTGATTATTTAGGAGATATTTCTATGTTCAGTAACACATGAGGATATCGTTTAAAGAAAAATTGGATAGTGAATAAGTAAAACACTTTCAGAACCAGCAGCCCCTCCTACTATATCATTCTCCGAAAATAAAAGCAAATTTGAGAATTTCCCAAAATGCTGAACTACAGGCTATACCTTAATCAGCAGATTAAATTATCAACGGCCAAAATGTCCGTCGGGAAATATGCTAAATAAATTAATTAATAGCATATTAAACAGCCCAATATTGTGTGACCTATAAGATACGTTGCCAAGACAACAAATATAAACTTGTATTATACAAACGTTTACAGGCCTCCGCTGTGATTCAAATCCGATACACTTTTTGTCAAATTCAGCGAATAACAAACAACATAACAAACAAAGTGAACAAAGTCATTATTTTTTAATTTTGTTTTACAATCAAAGCTTCTATTGAGGTTTTTGAATGAAGCTTTGAATATCTGTCGTCATATTTTATTA
This sequence comes from Sebastolobus alascanus, assembly GCA_916701645.2. NCBI lineage: Eukaryota > Metazoa > Chordata > Actinopteri > Perciformes > Sebastidae > Sebastolobus > Sebastolobus alascanus. Next base: position 217,260 of record CAKAOJ020000363.1, read on the forward strand.
AATCTTTTGACTGCAGTGAAAATGTTTTTTTTTTTAAGGCTAAAGCCAAGAAAAATATGGATTGAAGCAAAATATTTTGTTAGATAAAAACATGTTACATTACGTCTATCGTTTTTCAATAAATTTTGACTTTTGGGCTGAGAACTGAGACAATTACAGAGATGAGGAGCGCCGCTGCGCTTGCTGTGAGTGTGTTTGAGAGAGACTATTGCATGCAATGTTTTGGTAATATAAGGTATTAATAATAATAATTTGAATGTCACTGTTATGAATGAAGCTTCAAACTTCTGTACCTTCAGTAGGCTACAACCCTACGAGCCACACAACACTACTTTGAATTTGACAAACGCGGAAATCGGACCGACCGGCCTATTATTTTATTTTTTAGACAGCTTCTTCATTTCACTTATTTTCAAGTATGGATATTTAAAACATATGTCCAGTAGTTGTTCTATATGGCTGGAATTCTGTAATATTAATGGCCATATTGGCAAAAAAAAGTCTAGCAAAACCCTGTTGAACTACTCCATTAATACAAGTTTTAATGATGCTCAGCTCTATCAGTGGAAACCTGGCTGCTGCTGCTGCTGTACATGATTTCTTTATTCCTTTCATTTCACTCTCTCTTCTTCATGTTCTCTCCCTCAGTTCAAAGACTTGTACTGATGAATGGAGGAAAGAACAGAGAGGGGAGGAGATGGAGTGATGAGGAAGATACCGGAAACATCAATGCAGCAGACTTACAACCCAGAGTGAAATGGAAAAAATAATATTCTGTCTTCTCTCCTCTGCCTCCCCTCTTTTCTCTCTCTTTCATCTTGTTAACCCGCCTGCTGTTTCACACCTAAACCTATTTTCTCTCCCTCCAACCCTCTTCCCGGATTGATTTTCTTTCCAATGGAACATAACTCTGTCACATTGACCCTTCGCTCTGCACATTATTACACAAAACAAATTTCACTGTTCTATGTGACCACCATATCCATAACGCCACTGTGCTCAAACATTCATTCATCAATCTCTCTACTCACCGCTCCCATCCTTTCTTTCTTCCGTCTCCATACCTCCCCTCTCTGTCCTCCAGCCGTGTGTCTGGTGATCGGCTGTCTGATCTTCCCCAACGGCTGGGACGCCGAGGTGGTCCGGGACATGTGCGGCGAGGACACGGGGAGGTACGCCCTGGGCAACTGCTCGGTGCGTTGGGCCTACATGCTGGCTATCATCGGCATCCTGGACGCCCTCATCCTCTCCTTCCTGGCCTTCGTGCTCGGCAACCGGCAGAGGGACGTCCTGCAGGAGGAGCTGAAGGCTGACAACAAAGGTGAGAGGTGGAAAATCAACAGTTATAAGACTTTTTATTAAAATTACAGGGAACAGAAAGGGCCAAGAAAAGCACAAAAAATTAGTTTTGTGGTTACAAAATGATACACTGTGCATTCAATATGCTGTCATGCATTCAGAGTCCTATCAACGATTAATTAAGTAACCGTTTTCCGGCTCTCTGGACCTTGGTTTTCTGGTTCTCTGCCGGAAAACAGTGGTGGTAGACTGTTTCATAACCAGTTAAAAGTTCCTTGTAGTAACTTTAAAGTAAATTAAAAGATTAACTGATCAGCACAGAACAGAAAAATAATCAATGAAATTCAAATAATCAATTGATCGTTTAAAACATTTAAATGACCAAATATTTACTGGTCATTTACAAGTTAATTCTAGGCAGGTTACCCATATACTGTACATATGCTCTAAGTTTGTACTTGCACAAAATACATACAATCTTAGGTCCAATAATTGGCTAGGATTTAAGATGCCACCCGTGCGGACTTAGACTGGAAAAAGGAGTTTATTTTATTATGGCTCTTGGTCCTAGAATGATCTGCAGGCTAGATTCAATCTCCTGCAGAGTCCCTCATCTCTCTATAACCAGTTTAACTGAAGTTTTAACCGCAAACTCAGATGTTTTAATCACAAGTTTTAACCACTATCTGTCTATTTAATCTCTTCTGTTGATGCATGGACTCTAGTTTTTACTCTGTAATGTATTGTTTTGTTTTATATTGAATGCGTGAAATCAGGGAGAAGTCAAATCTGGTTGACTTGAAAGTAATAAAATGTGTTTTGCCCCACGCTGTAGGACTGCATCTCATAAATGTTCAGAGACAGGAGAATTAAGCTGGGTTCATACTTTATGTGAGAGGTTAACAGAAGTAGAGATACATCAAGGTAACTTCTGTTTCACCTTGTCTCATCACTGAATAGAAGACTTCTGCTGTGCAATGGCAAGGTTTACCTTTTTTCACTCACTTTGCAATAGAGAGCAATGATCGCAGTAAGCTGAATCTCTGTCATGTCAATTTTTTATTAGATAACTGTTGTTTCTTTATCTACCTGTCACTCACATACATTCAGTGTAGGGCTTTCCTCGACCAAAGAAATTCTTAGTCGACTAACTCTCAAACGATTTTGTCGACTAATTGATTAGCTGATTTAATCAACAGATCTGTAAAACTGAGTTTCTACACAGATAATCACACAGAAGCACCACTTTAAATCTGGTGTTTACCAGAGGCGTGCTCAGAAGTTTCTTGGAAAGAAGTCATTCAGCATGAAAAAAGCGTAAAAAACAACAAACTGACCAAAGAAATCTTAGTCAACTAAGACCAAAACAAGAGAGGGGGGGCAGCCTTAATTCAGTGTGTGCTGTTTCAACAAGCTTATTAGCTGTTTGTGGCTAAAATCACAGACTGCAAAATAAGGATCAAATTCACACAAATAACAGAGTCTGATTAAAAGGAAATTCAGTTTCCTGGTAAATAAAAATCTTTCTCTTTTTGTCCTTTTTACAGACTTTGCTGTGTCTCGGGTGAGTTCACATTGTTGTTGTTATTGTTGTTGTGGTTTGAGTGTGAGGTCTTGTGGTTATAAATGGTCTGTGTGTGGAAATGCATGAGTATGTGTCTGACATTAACACCGTATCTACACACAGACACATATATAGATGTATATTTTCTATTATCCTGTACGGAGAGTGTTTCAGATTTGTTCTCTTCAGTGTTTTTTAACTACCAATCTACCGCCAATCTTTTAAATTCTTGCCCAGATTGTCTCACAGTCCATCATGTTGGAGTAATCCTGCATGTAACTGCCAACTTTTATCATTAAAAACATCAAAGCGAGCGCAGCTTCCCCTCAGCTGACTCTACCTGGTGTCAGGTCAGATATCCTGCGCTCCTCCTTATGAGACAGATGATGTTTGGTCACATTAGAGACCCGGGTAAAGTGATATATTCCATTAGAAGGAGCGTGGGCAGAATAAAGAGCTGTGCTGAGGCAGAGGGGGGTAGAAGATGAGAGGGAATAAACGGGAAAACAAAAGGTGGTGGCATGTTGTAAGAAACACCCTCGGGCTCACAACGCTCTCCCAAAGGAGCGAGGACTCCTGCGAGAGGAGCGGAGACGTCAAGTGGAGGAAGGCGTTTCACTGAGGAGTGTGTCTGCTGCGTACACCGGGCCCTGCAGCTTCTCTCAGTGTGTACGTCAGCATCAAAGAAAGAGAGGACGGAGGGAACAAACAACAGCCTAATTACAAACCAAGCTGATCTAGAAAAAAAATCACACAAACTCAAATGTGACGTGAGCAGCAGGGTGCCGCGGTGCATTGAAAATAAATAGTTAAAAGCACCAGCACGACGAAATCCATCTCTACCTCTTAGTAATCTACAAGAAGAAGAGATGGGTGAACTCTTAATGTTTTACTCTCATATGTGTCAGAATGAAAACAATGCTTTAACTATTTTTTAAAAACGTTTCTAGCTTTTATTCTGCATGTATTGTTTTGAAAATAATACATATAGATTGGGTTTATACTACACAGTAGATACTCCAGAAGTAGGTAATCAAGACAATCAAATGCAATTCTCCCAGGACAAAGCAGAATTAAAGGAGTACTCCAACAATTTAGTCATAGAAATAGAATATAGGAGTCTAACGGACATTCCCATTCAAATCAACGTAGCAGGATGGTCAGAGCGGCGGCTGTTTTTCTGTTTACCGTTGCCATAGCGACCACTGTAGCGGGCTAACTTCCGTATAAACTAGGGCTGTCAAAGTTAACGCGATAATAACGTGTTAACGCAAGTTTATTTTAATGCCACTAATTTCTTTAACGCAGTTTTTAAGCTAGAGTGTAGCTTGTCGTGAAGGAGGTTAAATAACGCTCCAAAATTTTGGCAAGGAAATGGCCATTTTCAGAGGGGTCCCTTGACCTCTGACCTCCAGATATGTGAATGTAAATGGGTTCTATGGGTACCCACGAGTCTCCCCTTTACAGACATGCCCACTTTATGATAATCACATGCAGTTTGGGGCAAGTCATAGTCAAGTAAGCACACTGACACACTGACAGCTGTTGTTGCCTGTTGGGCTGCAGTTTGCCATGTTATGATTTGAGCATATTGTTTTATGCTAAATGCAGTACCTGTGAGGGTTTCTGGACAATATCTGTCATTGTTTAGTGTTGTTAATTGATTTACAATAATAAATATATACATACATTTGCATAAAGCAGCATATTTGTCCACTCCCATGTTGATAAGAGGATTAAATACTTGACAAATCTCCCTTAAAGGTACATTTATTTTTTATTATTATTTTTATATTTATTTTTTATTATATTATTTTTTATTATTATTATTATTATTAATCTATTATTTTTATTATTTTATTTTTTATTATTATTTTTTAATATTATTATTTTTTGTTTAGATCTAATATTGTATATTGAATAATAGTAGAATTTTAATTTTTTTATTATTATTTTATTCTAACGTTTTAATTATTCTAGTGTTATTTTTCCTGCTTATTTGCACCAAGAAAACCAAAGCAAATTCCTAGTGTATACCTGCGTCACAAACACTTAATGGCGCGTTTTGTCACAATTTGATTCATTCGGGCAAAAAGTCTCTAAAAGTTGTATCAGTACATTATTTCCGAGCCTTTCGTGTGTGCAGGGAGTCGACAGGAAGTCAGCTCGGCTCGACCAGAGAGGAACTCTAATGCTCAGAAACGTGGAAGACTGAACACTGTGAACTAACCGTTTTTGGTGGATGCTCTGAGTGAGCAACTTTGAATCTTGGAGCAAGTTATCATATTACATACATCCATTTTTCCCCCACCTTGAGTAATAATTAATAAGGGTGGTTATAGCCTGTGGGGTTTTGAAGTTGCTACCTCGGGACTAGCGAGATAAGGTAATCCCACCTGTACCGGTCAATGTGCTAAACCACAGAGCAGCTCCCAGTGTGTATGTTTGAACAGGTGAGAATGTGAAACACCAGCATACATGTCTTTGTCTACGTTAATAAGAAGAAATAAACCACCATGATCTCATGTTAAAACTGCTTCCTCCCTGTAGATCCATCTTGGCTCCACTCTACGAATGGACGGAGTAAGACCAACCAGTTTATATGACATATGTTGACCCAGCTCTGCAGCATGTCACGCTTGCATGCGCTTAGATCAGTTACCTCTGATGGCTGTCCTCCCCACTTTTACCTCTCCTTATGTTGCCTTTGCATTTTGCTCCCGTGTAGTCGAAAATTTGTTATCGTGTTTTATGCCGTTGATGGTGTGAATGAGATATTGATGAACTTAATTTTATTTAGGATTTGTTAAAAAAAAAGAGGCACTGAATGACCAATGTTTATGTCAGACTGATAGATCTGGAATTAAAGGAAAACTTTGACATGCAGGACAGCTCCTGCCGTTACTAAGCAACCAAAACCTGCGTGTTGTGATGACGATGAAGTTGCAGTTGTTTAACAGCAAAAGCCTCACTGACTCAACTGCACACAATCAAAACAAAGATAAATGCATTTCCAGCACCGTAAATCCCTCACAGTAGCTTTACACTCAATTTCTGTGTGTCTGTCTGGCTTTACGCTTCAACCGGATGTTGTGGCGTCCTCGGTCAGAAAGGGTGAAATCAGTAAACGTCTACATTGACAACAACAATGGATTTGAGCGCGCTAAAAGATGCGGCATGTGTACGGTCCCTTAAAGGGTGATTTCTCCCGATTTACAAACTGGGGGTGGTAGCAGAAGTTTCAGAGCCTGATATCTCAAACACACGCAGTATATACAGGATGTATCATGCTCCAGTTGGTGTCCCTGGCTGTATATTTTACAGTAAATTGATTACTGTCTGTGGTGTCAAGGCTGTCAGAGCACATTTGGCATCCACCCGGGGCGATGGAGCTTAAATGGTCCTTGTTATGACCTCGTTATTGACAGACCGGTGAGTAGCTCCCAGAGCTTTTCTCATTGAATTCTTAATATATTTTGGATTTAATGTTCGAACAAATCATAACATAAATAAATATTCCATTTTGATGTTATACATTATAAACAAATAGAAAAAAGACAATCTCTCTAGGATAGTACTGCGTCGAAAGAAGGAGTTGTGATGAAATGTGAGAGAAAATGTATTAACGATGTGACCTTTCAAGCCCGTCGCATTAGTCTGTTTCTTTATGTGTGTTTTTCATCTCGCCGGCTTCGCACTGACTCATATGTCAGAGTCCTTCTGCCGCCTCTCTCACTTCCATCTGCAGCCAAATGGAGCAGAGCAGCAGACACATAGGAAGGAGATGAAATGCAGAGAAGACTATCCACAATCACAAACTACAAATGATGATGATGACATGGCTGGTGGTGCAAAGTCAAACATCTTCTTATTTTTCAACCTGGACCCTATTTTGTGACTCATAGGGAGAACAATTTCTGAAATTGGTCCAGTATTGAGGGAGTACGTTGTAACTGGCAGTCGTGAAACGAGCTGCGAGGGAAACGTTAGGTCCACTAAAAGTTCTTGTTTTTGCCACTGACAGGCTCAGATTGTTATTATACGTGTCTGACAACATTATGGAGAGGACCCTACAGAGAAATAAAACCTTTTTCTTACCTTTCTCTTGATCCGGTCTGTTTGTTTTTGTTTCCAAGTCCTGTTCAAGAAGAAGTCTCGTTGTGAGATCTGAATATCGGGCAGCAACAGGTCCCCCTCTTCTGCTGTGGGTACAGGGTCACACCACCCACAGGATCACCACCACCAGTCTCCCGAGCTTCGTGGCCTTGCAGCAGCTGGTTCATCCTGTCAGTGGCAAAAACAAACACTTTTAGTGGACGTAAACAACGGACAGCTTGCCCCAATAGCACCATTTTGCAGCCCAAGACCGGCTGCCATCTACAGCGCTCTCCCTCAATTCTGGACCAATTTTAGAAATTGTTGTCCCTATTAATCAGGCACAAAAACACGGAAAAACAGGGTCCCAGTTGAAAAAATACCAATGTTACCCTTTACACAAATATCACATTACTTTCTACTACATTGAATCATCCGAAGAACCATGAAATAAGGTTAATTAAAGCAATAAGAGATTAAAAAAAGAAATGCATGCAACAACAGAGCAGTGAACATGGAGGAGGTTGAAGCGATTGTTTTGTTCTTTGTTATATATGTCGATGTGACCGTGATGCTTAAACTGATTTTGGAAAGGAGATGCACCAGCTCTTTAAACTTGGCCTCGTTACGATGTTATTGAATTAAAAGCATCACTGAATTAAAAGGGGTTGCACCATACAAACTAGAGTACGTGAATGAGTCCTTCCCTCCTGTGTCACCCCACCCCCCTCTCCTCTCTCTCCTCATACCAAACACGTCTATTCCTTTTTCTAAGCTAAGATGTTGCTGCAGCCGTCCTGACGCTGACTCTCTTCTCTCTTTGTTCCTCCTCCAGATTGAAATCCGGGACACCAAAGATCCAAGATTTGGAGTCCAGCGGTTCCACTGAGAGCCAAACTTCCTCTCCTCCTCATCCAGTTCCCTCCCTCCCTCCCTCCATCCTGCCCTTCCTCCTCCTCCTCTTCTTCTCTGCGAAGCTCTTCAGGTTCACGATCTGGACTCGGAGGCCAAACTCTAGCAGTCTATAAAACAGAACTGAAGTGGATTCACCAAACAAAGGCAAACGTTGGAAGAGAAATACATCCTGAGAGGAAGTATGACGATCAGCTTTATCAAACTCTGGGATAAAATCATTCCTAACATACTGTCTCATCACTTTGTTATAACATGAGGTTATGAAGTTACTGATAATGATGAGCATTCTATGAAAATATACATCTTTTTATTGAGTGTTAAAAAGCTATTTCAAGCTTTAAAAACAACATTATAGAGTGCATATGTAAAAGCACACTTCTGACAAAACAGAAAAGATGATTTTGTACAGCCACAGAGTCATTTTGAAGTCTTTTTCAGGCCAATTTTCCACCGCTCTTTGTTTACTACAAGCCTGATCCCAGGAACTACAAAAATAAAAACCTGTATGTAAATGAGATGTTTCTATGGAAACAGGGTAAATAGAGACATTTGTTTGCCCCCGTACATAAACGTCCACGTGAGCTGTGGAATAGTAAAACCTGTTTGTTTGTCAAATTGTGAAAAAAAACAAGATGTGGGTTCCACTTGTCTTTAAATCTTGCGTGCGTTGAGCCACCCTTCAAAGTCATTCTTCAGCCGATTGGACTGTTGTCAGGCCATTAAATAGATGTTATCGGTGGTTATAAGTCCCATAGATGTGGGTCAGTAGGGCCCTGCTATACCCAATAGTAGGTTTTATCATCTATTCACAAGGTAGATCACCGACGACAGTGACCTCTAGAGACCGCAGTAATTATAATGCTGTTTTCAAGCCAAGACCGCAGGTATAATTAGTGTTCATTCACGCTAGACGTGTCAGAGAGGAGAAGGAGCTTGTCTCCATAGATACCAACAACTTTTCTTTCCGCCATTTCCTCCATCAACCATGGAAGAAATAATCACTGTTGCTGCTTTGTACATGTTGTGGAAGTCACAGATATGTCAGAAAACCAAACGCCCTCGTGTCTGAGTTCATTACATCACCCGGCAGCGAGCTGTATTCACATACAGACTGTATCTAGCAGCCATACGTCGCTACTGCAGTATGAACCCAAAATAAACAGATTGTGTTGTGATTTAATTGCAATAAACAGATCCAAATGATGCCGAAACAACAACATAATAATGCAGATTTGTAAAAAGTCTGAATTCATACTTTGTCAGGTCTGTCTGCAAGACGACAAGCAAACAACTTTTAAAATGCTTGTTTCCTGAATGGAGTTTGGATGGATCAGTGCCAGGCTATGCAGCCGCTCCATCAACACTCAACATAAAGTCATCTAGGTATAAATACGGCAGCGATGTTGTTGTTTCTACCACAGAGTTTGGTCCGGTCTCTGTACAGATATGACGTACTATCGTAGCTCTGGGTGACCACAGACACATACAAGATTTTTTATCTCTATTTCTGATTCAACAACGTCAGGACGTCAGTGACGACAGGAGGAGAGTCTCAACGCTGAGAGGCTTTCGCGACGAATACGCAAATAACACGAATTTCGTGTGTTCGCATCGCATTATTCGCCTCTTTGCATTGACTTTGTATGTAATCTCGACGCGTGAAAAGTTTGCTTCGCTCTTGGTGTGAACACACCATAACAACCTAATTGCCTAAACCTAAAGAAGCCATTTTATTTGTGTTCAAAACGTAACGTTTCATTCAGTTTTACAACGTGTTAGAACATGTTGCTTTTAAGTTTCACTTTTACAACGTAGTAGGCCCCCAATGACCCACATCTAAGGTGCTTATAGCGACCGATAACGCACGTTTAATGGCCTGATAACAGTCGAATCGGGTGCCGCACTGAGAACAAACAAGCTGAGAGGCAGAGAAATGTCCTTCCTGTCCTCAGCTATTTCATTTATTTTAATTTTCTTTGTTTTTTAAAGTATGATTCTTCCCCTCCACCAACTGGTCTGTGTTCAGTTCTGCTTTAGTCGACTGGGTTTTGTTTGTACGTCCGCCACCACCAGGAAAGGCCCTGCATGCTGCATCTATCTCAGGCTTGCAAAGACGAGGCTTCCTCTAAAACGCTCGGCGGGGCTCAGACGCCGTTCGGTCCGACCGGCAGTCTGCTGCACTATCCAGGCCCGCCAGCTGAGGAGACCAGAGCTACAGAGCTGAGCCTCAGACCCAGCACAGACTTTCATCAAGACAACAGACATCACGCACTGCTCTGATTCAACACAGGATCCTTTCTATGGACAGAGAGTAGTGCTTTAAAATACATACATTTTTAATTTGACATGTTAATTTTGAATGGAAGGCATGAGGCTGGAAAGCAAGCGAGAATTAATGTACTTTTATTTAATATTATCTTTAAAACTACAGTTTTAAATTTGCTTTTCTCAATTCAGATTGTGCTCTGAAAAACAGACGGATTCAATCCAACAACAGCGAGCTGTAGTTCCTCAAGCAGGTGGATACAAATGCTGCAAGTTGGGTGCAAGACAACGTTTTGTTACGGCTGCACTTGTTTGGGAGCTTAAATAACTACGGAGGTGGCGTTATTTAAATACAGAAGTTACATGCCAAATAAGTCAACGTTTGGGTTAAAATAACTACAGAAGTGGCGTTACTTAAAGATGGGGTCTGCGATTTATCCAGTATACACTTTTTGTTATATTGGTTGAAATGGTCTTTACACCCCGACAGCAATCCGTTTCTTATGAGCACTGAAAAATGACCGGAAAAGATCCGTCATCTGTAGCTGCTGTAATCCTGTAAAAACGTCTACCAGTCAGTAAAAATGGTCCCGGTTGTAAGGAACCAATCAGATGCCTCCCTGCCTCCCTGCTCGTACTCTAGCCTCAGCGTGCACCAGCGTGAACTCAAAGCGCGTGTCCGCCGCACGTTCACTGGAGAGTGGAAGAGAAAACTCAGCTCTTAAAACACCGGACAACGAGAACGAACTCGTACCACTATTACCATATTATCGAAAAATACAACTTTGATTTAGTTGTTTATGTTCTGTTAGTTTACTTTATAAGATACTGCAGATTTAAACTATTTATTCAGCAGCTCAAAGTGAAGTCAGACAAACAGGATTATCAACGAGGGGAGACGGCGGATAGAAAACATTGCCGAACAAAATTTACGTTACTCAAACTGCTTTTTCAGTTACAGAAACAAACGAGTGGACTGATCTCCCTCCAGATATTAGAGTAATGTTAAAAAGGGTCGTGTTGTCTCAGCAGGTATCTCTCTCTTTCCCTCGCCTCTCTGCTGCTCTGTGGCTCTCCAGCGAGCTGCCGCCCCCCCCCCCCTTCCCCTCCGTCAACAAGGAAATAAAGCCCCTCGTCTACGAGACCGGTCTCTTGAGAGAGCTCCAGCTCATAGCGGGGTCTGTGTGAGTGAATGCCCGGGTGGAGAGGTGGCGATCCCGGCAGGAGCTAGCTAGCTGTGCCGGCAGTTTGTGGAGCTTCTAAACTCCGACAACAGTGGAGAAAATGTTTGATTCGCCATCTAACATCGTAAAACTGTCAATATTCTAAATCTACACCGTTGATTTCTCGCCTCAACATTTTTCAGAAGTGAATTTAGTGATGAAATAGCTACGAAAAATGTGAAGTAGTTACGATGCGGCGGTGCTCGTGCATGTGTGTGGGGGGCGTTGCCTTATAAGGAGTTTCGAGGGGAGGGGGGGGTTTAGACGGAGCTCCTGAGGCGATGCGACTTTCAAATTATGCTAGTTTTCCAAGATCGCAGACCCCAGCTTTAAGTACTGAAGTTACGTGAGAAATGAGTCAATGTTTGGGTTAAAATAAAACGGAAGTGGCGTTACTTAAGTACTGAAGTTACGTGACAAATAAGTCAATGTTTGGGTTAAAATAAAACGGAAGTGGCGTTACTTAAGTACTGAAGTTACGTGACAAATAAGTCAATGTTTGGGTTAAAATAACTACAGGAAAAACAAATGTTTATTTAACCAATGAAATGACACAGAAAAGGTACGTTTCCTGTGATTGGTTCGAATGGCGTTCATGTCAGAAAAGAAGAGTTAACTTGACATTGGTCCGAGACCCCCAGAGATTGGTTGATTGGTCTGCACCAGAGTTCGAGCCCGGCGTTCATACTAACCAAACAAACTGCACCATGGGGGTAAACCCTCCAGGGATCGGTTCACCCGGACTAAACTAAAGGCTGGTGTGAACGAGCCCATAGTTCTGCTTTCAAGAGTTTTACACCAGTTCTACTGTTGTTCTAATAACTGCAAAGTGCAGCATTAGATATGGAATTTGGTATATATATATAATATTTTTTTCTATAATGATCTGTGGCTTACACTGTGTAGGTTTTGGTTGGTGCAAACCATGACATTTAGAGTTAGTCCTTCTGAATGGATCATGTTCCAGGGCCGAGCTCACTGAGGACCGTCTCTCTCTTTTTTTTTTTATTGTTCATCTGCCCACAAATATTAGCCTTTCCTCCCCAGCACTGTTATTCAACTGTGCCAAATCAAGATATGGAAACTGTAGTTTTATATTTGACCCCTGACTTTCTATTTCAGTGTGCTTCTTTTTCATTTTATCTCCATTACTCTGCCTATTGTAATGTTATTTTCTATGGTAATGGGACGCTGTGATGTTTCTCATATTGAAAAAGGATTGTTGTTACAGGAGGGTTCAGCATGGCAGCCAGTGTCATACACCACTTCATCACCATTGGTGTTGTTGTTTTAAAAAGAAAATGAATAAACTGATTGACTATTATTATTGTTCTAACTTTTCAGTTTCTGTTCTTATTAACACAGACATGTATTAATATACAAAGATCATCGCTCAAACCTCAGTGAGTATTAGAGGAAAATATGATATGACTGTTGTCATGTGAAAATCTTCTACTACTAAACTTCAGATTTTCAGGAAATAAGGACAGTATTTTTTTATTTCATTTATCTATTATTATAGTAGTATTATAGAGTCCTCGCCAGATCTGGTGGACATGTACCGCTGGATTTAACATTATAGACATGACCACTGACTATTTGTGTAACAATTTAGTCACAAATTCACAGACTGACCTTACACGGTCCAGACATATACTCAGTTTTGACCCAGTCTTTTTAGCATAAAATCTGACAAGTTTACAGATATTAACTAGAATACAATTTAAAGAAATTGGCAGCTTCAATTCAAAACCCTAAAGCTGATTAGTGAGTACATTCAACCTCCAGCAAAGATGACAGAGCTACTAGCACTGAGTTTCATCTGTCACTGACCAAATAGTGAACATAGTGAAGAAATGAGTAAAGCCACGGTGTGACCCAACAGACCTGATCGACATTCCTCATTAGCTACAGCTACAGAATACTGCCAACCACCATAAATCACTGGTTACACTCACTCTGGCATACAAGTGGACATAATAACCGTATATTATTTGGTTTTAATTACACATTTCAGCCTTTGTTCTGTGAACTACCAGATGAGCTCTGCAGTTGGACCCTTCCAGACAAAGAGTCTGACATCTGGTAAATGTTAGGAACAGAGCTCATTATTCCAAACAGAAATGCCTCCTTTTCTGAAGCCATTTGTGTCCCGAGTTCACACCAGAGTCACTCCTTACCGCCGCTCCATTCATCCCTGTTACATCATTATATAAGCAGCAGCAGCAGCAGCAGCACATCTCCCCACAGTCTGTACAGGACACATTACTGCTGCAACAAATAACACACCCAGACACTATGTGTATGTGTGTACATATCGAGGTATATGTATGTGTTGTTTGCATTTGTATATGTGTAATTATATGTGGGAAGGTTGTGCTTATGTTTGCATGTGTTTTGTTCCACCGGTCCCATCTGTTAGCGAGGCGGCGGAGCGTTAAGGCGCCACCACTGGACTGTTACTGATCAGCACTATCAGTGTCGAGCAAAGCCCGGTCCCAACCCAGTCGCCAGAACAAATGTTGGCATTTCTGCAAAACCACGAGATACGCTGAATGTGGCCGTTTCTGAAAAATACGTTTCATATCAGCCTCGTAATCAGGCATAAAGAAACACACAATGCCACGTGGTTAATATTGTGAAACGATTGGTTTAAGTTTAGGCAAAAAAACTACCTGGATAAAGTCATCATCAAAAACATCATGGGTTGTGTTAAAATAATAATTTAACAACCATAACAACGTCATGACAACCGCCCCCTAGATAAAGTTAAAGGCAGGGTTGACGATTTTATCCAGTAAACACTACTTGTTATACTGGTTGAAATGGTCTTTCCCCCCCGACAGCGATCCATTACTGATGAGCTCTGAAAAAGGACCGGAAAAGAGCCGTCATCCGTAGCTGCTGTAATCCTTTAAAAACGTCTACATATCACTGCATCTGTGCCCAGTTGTAAAGAACCAATCAGATGCCTCCCTGCTCGTTCTCTACCCTTGCCGCACGTTTCCTGGAGAATGGAGGAGAAAACTGCAGTAGCACCAATTTGTCTGGGCAGGTTTACGCCAAAAGCTCAGTTTTCCTCATCCACACCGACATGTAAGCTCAGCTATTTCATATGTATTCAGTCTTGAAAGAATAATGGAAAATAAGCTGTTTTGGGCTGTGAAAAAAAAGATTTTAGTGTGGATGTAGTCTGAGAAGACGGATTCATTTGATTCTACCTCTAACTGTTAACAGTTTTAACTAAGCAAGTACATAACCGTGAAACTGACAGCATAAAGATGATGAAGTAATCCTACAGTAATCTGCCACATACAGTTCAGTCTATAGCTGCCTGCTACCAACACAGATAAACAGTATGAAGGTTCCTCCATCAGAGGAAAACACATTAACATGTAACCCAAACCTCATGGAAACGTCTCCTGGCACACCGCACGAATCTCTCCACCCCTTTGAGTTGGTTAGCCCACGCTAGCCGCCGCTATTTATAGCCATGACAGAGCGGCTAAAAGATGGCCAGGGGGAGCAGCGGGCCGTGCGGTACGTCAAAAGAGATTGCAGCTTTCTTTGTTGTGGAGCAGCGTTGTCCAGACTGCTGGCTGGATCGGGGATAATAACAGAGATCCTTAGTGATGTGCCTCGCAGTCCTCTCTGCCTCCTACGCTCTCATGTTGTCAAGTCTGCGTCTGCCTGTCTTCACAACTCAAAGAAGAGCCATGACCTCACAGAGCTCGCCATGACCTCACAGAGCTCGCCATGACCTCACAGAGCTCGCCATGACCTCACAGAGCTCCTTCAAGAGAGCGTCCAGGGGGCCAGGTGGGACTACACACGCCAATTATCAAGGAGGTCGAAGGTCAAGATGAGGAAACGACAACAGGGTCTGGCGACATGTTTTGGATTTGTGTTCATTTTATATATTTTTAGGTTACGTTTTTCTTTCAATACAAAATGTATATTTTGTCCAGTCCACTGACATCAATGAGGGAAGGCGAGATCACTTTCTTTTCTGGGGACTAACTTTTTAAAAATGACAAACTATCGCGACCCAATACACAACAGGCCTTATCTATAAATCGTGAGAAGAGCGAATTTGTGCGTAAATGAACGTTCCTGACCATTTTTACTGCCATTTCTGCATCACCTTATATTATCTTGAATAGGCAAACCAGCCATGTTGAAGAGATATACGTTTGATGAATCACAACTTTGTTTTTTGCATGTGTTATTGAAAATATATACACATGTTAAATACTTTATAAATGAGACCAGGTGGAGTTAACAGGCTCTTGTTTGTTTGTCCTCTCATCAGTAAAACAAACAGAATGTACGCTGCCTTTCATATTAGATTCAATGTTATCAGTAGGCTACAATTATCAGAACAATACAAACATTCAGGTTCCCTCATGTGGCTCACAGGTGTATTGCAGATAATATTATGAAATAAAAGACTATGGAAGAAATTCTGCTAATTTATCTAGCTAATCTCTAGTTAAATGTGTTGCATTATAAGGTTCTCCTACCATTATCCCAGTTATTCCAGAGAAATCTTGACAGCACTTCTCCTTTTTAGACACGGACTCGGACTGCTGGCTGTTGTGTATCCTCGGGGCTGAAATGTAGACGGCATACGAAGCTTCTGGATTGATTGGATGGATTCTGAATCGTGGTCCCTCCTCTCTCTGATTGCCCTTAAAACAGGGCCCTCTGGGAAATCATGGAAACTCAGATATGGGAATTTCTGTTTGTTGACTGAGGGCTGCTGTTGAGAGAGTGACACAGAAGGAAAGCGACCAATCACATCACTGTATATAAATGTCCTAGTATTTATGATTGACTAGTGCAGTGTCCATTCAAACCTGAGATGTTGTGGTTATAAGGCCTACGCTGTAACCACTCGGCTACCAAGGAGCTCCAGTTTGAAACCTTTTAATACTAGTGCTGATACGAGCATCGGTCAATACTGAGACTGCAACTAGCATTTATCTTCCTAATCTGCCAATTATTTTCTTGATTAATCAATTTATAGTTTGCTCTATTAAACGTCGACAAATAGTGAAAAATGCCCATCACATTTTCCCAGAGCCTAAGGTAAAGTACTTAAACATTTTTTTTATATCCAATACCCAAAGATCCTCAGTTTACAGTATTCACATTTGAGACGCTGGAACCAACACATTTTTGCTTCAAAAACTGATTTCAACAATTATCTCAATTGTTGCTGATTCATCTTAAAATATTTTTTTATGGATCAAAGTGGGTTTACCCACCTTTTTTTTTTTAACCACTACTATTTTACCACCATACTTTTTCTCTCATGTCAAGGTAAATATTAAGGAGAGGTTTCCCTTTTTCTGTTTACATGCCATCATGATCACAGACAGTAGCATTATTGTGTGCATTGAACCATAATGACTAACTGAATGTGACCATTTTAATTATCTAAATAACTTATGAGGCAAGAAACAGTTATAACTAAGACATCTGTATCTGTCTTTATTCACCAACAGACAAAGGCAAAGTGTCTCAGTGTTTCCTGAAACATACATTCAACTCAGCAACTCTTAATTTTACTTTTACTTTTACTTATGGCTTTACTTATTTATCAATATTATTTAATATCACAGTAAAGTTGTGTATTTCATATTTCTTACACTGAATTAATAACTGCCCCTGCTGCTAGCTAACCTGCAGCTAGCTAACAGCTAACTAGCCGTTAGCTAACAGCCAGCTAACTAGCTGTTAGCTAACAGCCAGCTAACTAGCTGTTAGCTCACTAGCTGTTAGCTAACAGCTAGTTAGCTAACAGTCAGCTAACAGCTAGCCCTATTCACAGTCTTTTAAAGACAGAAACAAAAACAAAAAGACTGTTATTGTTAAGAAAACTACGTTAAACATTGTGAAAGCGTTAATATGATCTGGTGTGGAGTCTTGACCTTCTCGTAGAGCTTCAGGGAGACTTTAGAGACGTTAGAAAGCTGCTTTTCTACAACAGTCCCGCCGCAAACGGAGCTACACAGCTACACCTGTGTGTCTGGAAGGTAACCCACTAATTGCGAAGAACTCTCACGAGACTTGCTCCAATCCATTTGACAATTTACAACTTACCACAAATAAATAAATAAAAATAAAAGAACTTCAGCTGATTATATGTAAAAATGAAAAAAAAAACATTCATTATTATTCAAAGGGGTAAATCCCCCCCCCCAAAAGATCAATAAAGTACATCCAGTTTAGCATCTTGAAGCTAGAAACTGAAATTTCCCCATGGGGATAAATAAATTGCTATCCTATCCTATCCTATCCTATCCTATCTTTACATTGGCTTCCTGTCTCTTTTAGAATTGATCTTAAAATAGAATAGAAAATACTTTTTTGTCTAAGCATGCAAAAGGCAGACATTTGTCTACGGTTTGCATGTGCAAAACCTGCTATTAAAAATGATACATTAAAAGATATTTACATAAAAAACCCATACACAATATAAGCTACATTAAAAGGAAGCAGCAGGTACTCGATGGTGAGGACTGAATCAAGCTGTGTGTGCTGAGGCTTGAGATATCTTACGGCACTTTGTTTCGTAGTTTTTCTTTGCACAGGGGAATTATGAAAATTGCATTACTAGTTTACAAGGTTCTGAAAGGTGTAGCACAGTGGTTCTCAACCTTTTTCGTGTCAAGGACCCCTACATTTGATAAGATTTCTTTTCAAGGACCTCCACCTGAAAAGATTTTTGTTTGTAGATAATATGATTAAGACCAGAATAGTTGAAAACTACATTAGAGGAGATAACTCTTGGTGAAACCTGATCAGAGTAGTCTAGTCTCATATGACTTTTACTCACATTGGACTCAATTCTATAGTGAATTAAATACTAAAAATAAACTATTCCCCATTTTTGTGGTGACATCAAACACTACACTAGCATTAAATGTACCAGCAGTTACAAAGACAAAGATGTATGGAGAGGCTGCTTTCTCTTATTATGACAGAAACTGTGGAACAACATGAAAGGTGGTACACAAATAAAGTTATTATTATTATTATTATTACAGTAACCCTAGATTCCAATAAATAAAACAATTTAAATGTTGCTGGAAATGTGAAACTATAACATCACAGGTTAAAGGTCACAGCTTCCCTGTGTCATCATTGATGTGAAAATACAAAATACTAAAGTTCAGCAGCACATTAGAGCTGCCGTTACCCTGCAAACTGCCTCATAATAACACATCCAAGAATAAATATCATTAATAAAAGTGTGATTCTTGTCCCACTCATACTGGGAGCAGAGCAGGTTTGTAAAGACTCCCAGGATCCTTGTGGAGGCGTCGGGAGGTCTGAGAGAGTCCCCTTGGCTCCTTGGACTATAGTTTCCAGTGTGTGCAGGTGTTTGTGGGTGTCCATGAAGGAATCCTCAAGTAATCTGTTTTTTATTTTACTACGGGCCTGTCTGGTCTGTCTCCGTGGGTTGCTGGCTCTGTCAGAGCCGGGCTGGTAGACGGTGAGTAGAGGCCATCTGGAGCGACGGGAACGAAGACTTCCTCATGCTGACAGGCCTCAGACCAGCCATCTGCTCTCCTCCTCCTCCTCCTCCTCCTCCTCCAGTCAGATGACCTGTCCTCACCAACATACCTGTTCACTCATTCACTTCAGTTAGTGTCTGTGGTGCAGGAGCAAACCGAGAGGGAAGACCTCACACCGGATATCAGTTTTTCCACATGGAACTCGTTCAGATCCATTAGATGCTCAGAGACAGCAGACGGGTCGGTGTTGTCTCCCTGATAGAAACACAGTCAACACAGTACTGTTCAGGTGGACAACAAAATAATATAAAGTATTTATTATAACAGTGTCAATGTGGGTGTGCTTGAATAATGTAGCAATAATGTGCATAAAAAACACAACACAGGCACGTCACTGATACATCACATCTGCAGACAAGCAGGGGCGTGATTGACCAATCAGAATCTAGTATTCAACAAAGCCGTGTAATACTTTCCTATAATAATGTTAGAGCCAAAATACATTTTTTTTGTTATTGTGGTTAAATAAATGTAATTTATGGCGTTTTCTGATTCATGTGTGCAGTAAAAATGTTGTTTTTGAAACACCAACAAATATAAAGCACAATATTTCTTTAGATAAAAAATGTTGTGAATTTTTAAAATTCTATCTTTTTCAAATAAATGTTGACTTTTGGACTTTACAGCACTCTGGATTTATTAGAAATGTTTGGATCACAGGAGTCGGAAACCTACACAGCCACCACTAAAATCTAATTCTACTAATAGTATAATAATAATAATATTAGTGCAGCCGGATCTTTATTTGCAACTGTCAACAAATACCTGGTTTAAACAGAATGTGGTCCATTAAGTAGCAAAATTATATCTTTTTAAATAGTTCTATATACAGACTTTTGTGCAGACAAAACCTGGCGCACCCCCCCTGTGATCTTTGGTGGGAACCACTGGTTTACCGGGCTGACTAAAACCACTGATACGAGGCTCCATGGACAAATAAACGTGTATGTGGCATTAAATCTGGAAGGTCAAATATGACATCTAGTGATCGTTATGAGAAAATCAACTGAGCTCACAGCCTCTATAGGCTGCTGATTTGTGTGATTTATGATTTTTTTTGTACTGTAAAGAGCAAACTATAGTACATCTCTATTTTGTTTAATAAAATTAGCAATTATAAAGACAGAATAATCTAAACCATGAATGTTTATATCATGATGCTTTCACACATCTTCTCCTGTGCATTATTCAGCTGCAGCTCAATGCTGCTCTCTAGTGGAGAAACACAACACACTTTTTTTTATGGCTGTTTGCAGTATTTTATGATTTATGGAGTGATTAAAAAGTGGAGTTGCAACGATTTATTGATTAGTTGTCAACTATTAGATTAATTGCCAACTACTTTGATTATCGATTAATCGGTTTGAGTAAAAAAAAAAGTCTAAATTCTCTGATTCCAGCTTCTTAAATGTGAATCTTTCCTCCTCTATGACAGTAAACTGAATATTTTTGAGTTGTGGACGAAACAAGATATTTGAGGACGTCATCTTGGGCTTTTGGGAAACACTGATCCACATTTTTCACCATTTTCTAGACCAAACTAATCGATTAATCGACAATGAAAAAAAAAGTTGCAGCCCTAATAAAAAGAGATATCCAGAATCCCCTCTGTAAAAACCTTTGACTCTAATATGTCAACAAAATGAAACAAGAATTTTGAACCTGGCTTTATCCAATGTTCACATTTCTGTTCTGGAAATGTATGAACATTTGTACAAACTTAATAAGATAATGCCTCATTTGCATATTTAAACAACATTTCAGAAAACTTGTAATATAAAAAATAATTGTCTTAATGTCAGTAATCAGCTGGGGAAGTTTCATGGGGATATCTATTAGTTTAAATGTTTACCCTATTCACCTGGGGTGACAAGATTTGAGCTTTCCACCAAACTTCACTGAAATATCAGCAGGTTTTTAATCCCTGCTGGGTGAAAACAGGCTTTGCAATGAGCCCATAAAGAGACCATTAACCATAAAGCTGCAGGACACGTTCGCATCTCTATTTTTTGTCCACCGTAGTCCTAAAATACATCTTGGAAAATAAATAAAGTGCTTCAGATATCTCCCACAACACTGTAAAAAGTATTTCCTTCCCAGCTCGTGCTGCCGTGACGTGTGCAAAACATACAAGTTGAGTCCCTCAAATGACACATCACAATGGTAGTTTCTCAAAATACATTACCATCATGATTATTTTATTATCAAAATGCATTACATCTCTTGCTTCTTAAACGTTTTTTGGAGGGGGGGGGGGGGGGACAATTGAAATAGTTACTACTATGATCTGTGTAAAAATAAAACAAAAACCAACAGAACCATCTTTTACAAAACAAAAAGAGAGAACGCAGCGTCTGGTTTTTTATGGAGGAACAGACCCAATGATTAGCTTCCAACCATCTCGGACCCTAGAAACAAATATCATGCGGTAAATTCAGTGTACTATATTTTCTCCATACAAGTCTATATCACATTTCTTTCTATACAAGTACACATAATCATACATATTGTCCTATTGTGTCTTCTTTCATTTTAAGGTGCTGGTTAATTTTGGGTTTTTCAATCTGTCAAACATTCATGTAACATGAGTACCCTTTTCTGGTGAACTGAGGGGGGGGGGGGTGGCGGGGGGGTGTAGTGGTGGGTGGGGGTCCAGTCTCAAGACCGGGACCCTCCTCGGTCCTTGAAGTCTTCCACACAAACGCATCCACATCCGGTCCAAAATAAAAAGTGTCAGAGGGAGGAGAGGGCGCCGCCTGCTGGCGCCCGGCTGTCAGCTTAACGTCGGTTTGAGGTCCCACTGCGGCGGTCCGGAGAACCGGCTCTTTCTTTACAAGTCAGTTTGTGAGTTAAAAATAAAAATACAGCATTCTGTGGAGAGGGAAGCAGCTCTCAGGAGAACATAGCAGCTTGTTTTTTTTTTACCTATAAACACTCCCTCAGAGATCCCTTCACTGGTTTCCATCGGTGTCACACGGAATGCAAGGATTGGTCAGAAAAAAACATACATATATATATTTAAAGAAAGAAATATTTTGTTCCTGCATCCAGTCACTATAATAATATATGATTAATATGAATTTGGAGGAAAATAAAATATAATGACAAGATGAATGCAGCCGTGTGTGGGGAACATAACTGGATTTCAAATTTATTGGAGAAAAAAAAAAAACAAGAATGCAGCACCATGAATCATAAGACCGGTTATGTCTCAAGTACATTATCAGAGGTCTACAGCGGCGTAGTCTGGAGGTGTGAAGTCAAAAACAGTCCAGTGGGGGGGGCCGAGAGAACAGAAGAGAACCAAAACTGAACGTGAGAGAAAATGTCGTCATGTTTGGAAGCTGGCATGTGGAATGAACGTATCCGGGGAGAAGCTCCCCGCCTCTCTAATGCATCTTTAGAACGGATGATTAACGCGTCGTCTCTGCTCGCATCCTTTCCCCCCTTTTTTTTATCCCCAAAATCAAACACTTGTTTACTGCAGCACAGACTCGGCCACTCGCCAAATCAAAAAAAAAAAAAAAAGTAACAAAACAAATAATAAAATAAAAAACAAAACTTTCAGTTACATCTCAGCATTTATCCAACCTGGGTACCATGGCGACAGGTACGGCTTCTTTTTTATAACTTTGTACAGACATTTGTGTGGAAGTTTTTACTTTCCGACATTATAGAGCCTGTTTGCACAGTCCGGCACATGAGGAAACACTGGGGACAATTTCAAGTTACATGTGATTTTTTTCTTTTTCATCCAAATCTCTTTTCCCACTGATTCCGTAATGATGTCCAAAGTCAATGATTAGCTTTGTGCAGAATGTGGTAATTGGTTTTTTTTCTGAAAATAAAGAAAGAAAAAGACAGAAAAATAAGGAAAACCGTAAAGAAGTCCTCGCTCCTCTTAGGTCTGTACATTTCCCCTCCCCAAACTCCCTGAGCCCCATTTCACCGCAGCCGTCGGGGTCGAGGAGGTACGCAGCTTCATACACACTCACACACACTCACACATACACTCACACACTTGAACAAGGTCCTAAAAGCTTCCTGACTGTGTCCTTACTCCGGGTCCCTGGAGGGGGGAGTGCTGGAACTGACTGAGGCTCGTCCCTCGCTGCGGGTAGTGTGTCGGTCCGGAGGCCGACAGCAGCCTGGAGCCGGCCTGCAGCGCCGCCTGGCCCGGGCTGCCCGACTTCAGGCTGCGAGAAACCTGCTGCTGCTGCTGCTGCTGCTGCTGCTGCTGCTGCTGCTGCTGCTGCTGCTGCTGCTGACTCCCTCTGGAGGCCGGGGCGCCCGAGTCTATCTTAGTCTGCCCGTGGGCCCTGGGTCCCGGGGTGGGAGCCCCCCCCAGGCCGCTGCTGTTCAAAAGGCTCGCTTTTAAGTGGCTGCCGCCGTAGCCGTGGCCTCCGTCCACGCTGCTACTGCTGCCACTCTGCTGGTGTAGAGAGCCCGCCGGCGGCCTGGAGTCTGAGGAGGAGGAGGAGGAGGAGGAGGAGGAGGAGGTGGGGGTGGGGGTGCGACTGGGGTAGGAGGATGGAGGGTGGTCCTGGGACACTGCGGGGTGAGAGGTGGAGAGGCGTGGGTAGAAGCTCTGGCCTGATGAGGGACTGTAGGAACCCCGGAATGGAGAGTTGGAGGTTTGCTGGAGGAACGACGGGCTGTCGGTCTGCCGGAGGCTTTCTGAGGACTGAACACACACAGAGTCACACACAGAGTCACACACAGAGTCACACACAGAGTCACACACACAGAGTCACACACTAACTCTGTTTATTACACGGCTGTGTTGAATACTCGATTCTGATTGGTCAATCACGGCGTTTTGCGGTCTGTTATTTCTGTAAAGCAGACCGTTGCTATGGGCGCAGCTCTGATGTCGGACTCTGGCGGACCGTTTTTGCGTCAAAATATTGATTTCTTCAGTAAGTAGCCGTGTAATAAGCGGGATAATGTACAGCTAGCGGGTCATTGTTGTGAAAGAATCCCCTTCAGGGTGATGCTCGCATCGAGAGTCGGGGGTTCTTTCACAACAATGACCGGCTCGCTGTACATTATCCCTTACTTAATGGCACATCTCTAAAGGCCTTCACACACCGGGGGCGTGACGAGGATATTATGCGAATATTCTATGTCTAGAGGCCCCGACTACCGGGTAGTAGTACCGGCAAGAACTTCAATCTACTTTCACCCCAGCTTGTATACTAAAATCATTGTCACAAACAAACTGGAGACTGTTGGTCGGGGAACAGGTGATAGAAATGGTTTGTACAGGTTACCTGGAGTGAGTACACAGAGGGACTGTATCTGTGTGGACTCTTCATAGGAGAAGCCATGGACGCTGCCTGCAGCTCATATCGATCTGCATCTGAAAACACAGAAACACACGCCATCATTAGGGAGGTTAAAGCACAACATATTCTGCTTTTAGGGCTGTCAATCCATTAACATATTTATTTGCGATTAATCGCACATTTTTTATCTGTTACATTTGTCAAGTATTTAATACTCTTATCAACATGGGAGTGGACAAATATGCTGCTTTATGCAAATGTATGTATACATTTATTATTGTAAATCAATTAACAACACAAAACAATGACAGATATTGTCCAGAGACCCTCACAGCTACTGCATTTAGCATAAAACAATATGCTCAAATCATAACATGGCAAACTGCAGCCCAACAGGCAACAACAGCTGTCAGTGTGTCAGTGTGCTGACTTGACTATGACTTGCCACCAACTGCATGTGATTATCATAAAGTGGGCATGTCTGTAAAGGGGAGACTCGTGGGTACCCATAGAACCCATTTTCATTCACATATCTGGAGGTCAGAGGTCAAGGGAACCCTTTGAAAAATAGCCATGACAGTTTTTCCTCGCCAAAATTTAGAGTAAGTTTGGAGCGTTATTTAACCTCCTTCACGACAAGCTAGTATGACGTGGTTGGTACCGATGAATTCATTAGGTTTTCTAGTTTCATATGATACCAGTATCTTCACTCTAGCTTTAAAACTGAGCCGCTACTATCATAAAATCGCAAGTTATGTTAATGCGTTAAAGAAATTAGTGGCGTTAACTTTGACAGCCCTAATCTATAGCATTCTTGTTTTCATCATAGTTGTGGCTTTGTCAACCCAATTTCTCCTAAAGTTTCTAATGTCGTCGTACCAGATTCCTTCTCTGTAGAGCCGTCACTCCTCTTGTAAACCCGCTCCATCTTGATGCTCCGTAGCACTCGCTCCAGAACCCCCTGACCTTCCCGTAGACGTTCAACAGTAGTGGGGACCATCCTGGAAAAACACAGATCCAAAAGGTTATCTACCAACTCAATCCTGAACTCTATCAGACAGCTTGTAAAACATGACTTTAAGAGCTTCCAGGTGATGTGACGTGCACTGAAAGAGAAGCTCCTCACCACTGGTTGTTGCTCTCCTGGCGTCTGGACTGGCCCGACGAGCCCTGGTGGTCCGGAGGACTGACCTCCTCTATCTGTGGGATGGAGGAGGCGTGAGACGAGGAGGAGAAGGAGCTGTGCGGGGAGGCCGGCGGGTGCATCTGCTGATGGCAGTGGGGGTGATGGGAGTCCTGGCCGTAGTGGGAGCCGGGCCGGGTGGGGGTGCCGCCCAGAGACGAGCTGCTGCCGGCCGGCTCCGAGTCGCGGCCGCTGCCCTGCTTCCTCTTGCGGTACTCCAGCAGAGACACCTGAGGCAGCAGAGGGAGGAGAGGAGGTGTTACACACCGGCCGCTGGAGGGCCGACGGCTTTAACATTCATTCACACACTGATGCCGGGCCGCTGACTGAATCACATCATTCACACTGATGCCGGGCCGCTGACTGAATCACATCATTCACACTGATGCCGGGCCACTGACTGAATCACATCATTCACACTGATGCCGGGCCGTTGACTGAATCACATCATTCACACACTGATGCCGGGCCGCTGACTGAATCACATCATTCACACACTGATGCCGGGCCACTGACTGAATCACATCATTCACACACTGATGCCGGGCCGCTGACTGAATCACATCATTCACACTGATGCCGGGCCGCTGACTGAATCACATCATTCACAGTCACACTGATGCCGGGCCGCTGACTGAATCACATCATTCACACACTGATGCCGGGCCGCTGACTGAAATCACATCATTCACACACTGATGCCGGGCCGCTGACTGAAATCACATCATTCACACTGATGACGGGCCGCTGACTGAAATCACATCATTCACACTGATGACGGGCCGCTGACTGAATCACATCATTCACACTGATGCCGGGCCGCTGACTGAATCACATCATTCACACACTGATGCCGGGCCGCTGACTGAAATCACATCATTCACACTGATGCCGGGCCGCTGACTGAATCACATCATTCACACTGATGACGGGCCACTGACTGAATCACATCATTCACAGTCACACTGATGCCGGGCCGCTGACTGAATCACATCATTCACATTGATGCCGGGCCGCTGACTGAATCACATCATTCACAGTCACACTGATGCCGGGCCGCTGACTGAATCACATCATTCACATTGATGCCGGGCCGCTGACTGAATCACATCATTCACAGTCACACTGATGCCGGGCCGCTGACTGAATCACATCATTCACACACTGATGCCGGGCCGCTGACTGAATCACATCATTCACACACTGATGCCGGGCCGCTGACTGAATCACATCATTCACACACTGATGCCGGGCCGCTGACTGAATCACATCATTCACACACTGATGCCGGGCCGCTGACTGAATCACATCATTCACACACTGATGCCGGGCCGCTGACTGAATCACATCATTCACACTGATGCCGGGCCGCTGACGGAAATCACATCATTCACCAAAAACTGCACTGAGTGATGAGCAGACCAGCATGCACCACACCAGAGAGGACTCACCTGGAAACAGGATTTACAACTATCCAATACGACAAAAAAGAAAAAAAACACACACGGGGTAATCACCATGGAAACGACCTCTGACATGAAAATGACACTGTATGCATCCTGTTGTTCCATTCCATGAACACACTGGGTCTGGTACTGAGGATCACTCTGTGTGATCGGTTAGTAACATACAGCTTTGACGGAAAAGAGCAGGCAACTTTAAACGCACCACACCATGATGCAACCACGCTGAAACAACTATCACACACACACACAACATATACACACACCTCCACTGTTAACAATGAGAATGAGAGCACTCATCCCGGCTTAATGTCGTCGTGACACAGAGGAGGATTGTGGGAATAGAGGCGGGGTTTATGAAAGAGGCAGGGGGGGGGGCGGGATGATGACCTCACAGTCACATACTGACATGGATGGATCTAGACTGAGTCTTTGCAGGAGGCATCATATTACATATCGGGGATAGATAGATAATATGGATAATCTATTGGCTTGTTTACAACCTCTCTGATCACCTGACTGCTCAGCAGGGTTATTATAGTAAACTGAAACTAAAATAAGTGAAAAATATTGGCGTAAACTGAAACTAAACAATATACTTTAAGATAAACTAAAACTAAACTAACTAATTGCCTGGTAAAGGAGACAGCATGAACTTCCATCAACTCTCTTGACGTTGATCACAGAAATTAAACAGACTTGCTGTTGGAGCAGATGGCGCTATGCTGCGATTATTCCCTGTTTTCCACATGCAGTCTAGTGTTGTAGAATTATATAACGAGAACATGATTTAAATATTGTAGTAAATCAAATGTCATTTAACCACCAAGCTGTTCAGCTCAGGTCTGATGTTGACCAGCTGGGGTCGGGAGGAAATTGCAGGTGACAAGTTTTCTTCTGTGTGTGGTAGTGAAAGAAGACTCAAGTTTATTCCCAAATCAAGAGGCCTTATAACTGGCCCTAACAAAAACAAACTAAAACTACTGTAAAACTAATTAAATATATTAAAACTAAAACTAAACCTTTCTGGAAAAAGTGAAACTAAAATCAGCAAACGCACTCTGAAAACTAACTAAAACTAAACTAAAATGAAATTGAAAAGTCAAAACTATTATAATCTTGGTGTCCAGTGCCCATTCATTTTTAATGGCTGGGGTTATGACAATAACATTCACATTATAATAATCCATAGTTTTCCTTTAATGTATTAACTTTTGTTTATCTGTTGCAGAGACGAGTTCTGACTGAACTCAATTCAACGCATAAAAGAATAAATAATAACTCTCTTGTGATTAATTCATAAGTCAGAATATATTTTTTTTTAACAGTTTTTGTCGTGAATACTTTCACACATAACGCAAACACGACACTGTGAAAAAGCGACGTAATTTTTTTCTGGAATAAAGGTCGATTTTATGAGCTTTCACACCGCGAATACAAGACATCAACTGGTAACGTTGTGCGGAACAGGTTGAGTTGTGCCTATATTTATAAAACAACAACATGAAGGCTCAGTAGTCCGAACCAAGACGGCGAACTTTATTACTCCTTTCAACTTTAACAAAGGCAGTGGAGACCAGATCCATTCCTTTTACTCCTTTCACAATAAAAGCCCTAGACATATAATATTCGCAGGCCAGTATTTCACATTTTCGTACCGTTTATTTGTCACGTAAAGGCCTTAAATCTGACTTTATTTCACTTTTGTCTGAGTGATCATGGTCATGATTCTATACACACTGCAAAGTTAAGTTGAAGAATGTATATCCTTTATTTTGGCTGGTGAAGATTAATCTGATCGACTACTTAATTTTTAGCTCCCTGGAAAAGTGAGAATCTTAATACTGGGAACTTTTTTAAGGAGGATTGATATCTGAAATATCTAGTGGGCATCTAGCAGCTATTTTATGTTCATATATGTTCATGTTTGTTGAGATATCGTCTCTCAGAGTATCTACCCTGGTCTGGTCTGACATTTGGTGAGTTCTGGGCCAACATTGCTATTAATAATAACCATTGATTTACAGATCATGTTACTGGGAAAACATCCCTTGTGATACAGAGTGCTGCAGGGATGACGTATTTTTGTAGGCCAACCAGGAAGTCAGCATCGCCCTGGTTCGCTCCACTAAAAGCGCAAGAAAATAAGCTCTGTGGCAAACAAACATTTATGATACTTACACGTTTTGTTCAGCTAGATAATCTCCACTACCGAACACCACTTTTATGATTTTTGAAGTGTGAATGGAATCGGCAGAAGTAAAAAGCTAACGTAGGGCTATAAAAAAAAAACAGTCGGCGTGATGACGTTTAGTCTCATTTAGCCACTTGTTAGCAACTGCCTTTTTTAAGACACATAAAAGCTTCAAAATTCATGAGTGGGGTATTTATTGATGTATTTTATGTCATTAAAATCTCTTCAGCTTGTGTTAACCACAGACCTTATTTCAGACATCTAACTAAAAACCCAATGACTTCCAGACGAGGGAACAGGAAGTGATAAAATGCTGACTCATTTCAGGGTTTTAGGACTCATTCCTGTAGCGCTCTGTTGCATGTTTCCTGCTGTAAACCAACACTAGTAAACGTAGCCTTGCTTCTAGTAGAGTTGGAGGATGTTTGGAACGAGCCATGGATGAGATGGAGCAAAGAGACATGGGCTTCATCTCGACACCATCATGACAATTCATGAACCAACATGACTGAAATGACATAATAACTGAAAACTGCCGTTTAAAACTATAGAGTCATAACTCAATGTAGGTTTTGAGGAGAGGAGGGGGGAGCTGTCGGAGCATGGGGTGGGTGTTGTATGCAGATGCAAAGAAACAATATTTACATGCACACTTCTAAAGATGTAGTTGTAGGGAGAATATTCACCATATTTTGTACTGGCTTGTATTCACTTCTTACAGCTATAGCCTGGTAATCTGGCTTCCCTGTCAGCAGACTAATGGTATGCTGGTTGGCCCTCTGCCTTGGAAGAAAAGTGGAAGAGAGACTTGGCAAAAAGTGTCAAGGAGCAGCGAGGGGGGAGGAAGAGGAGGGAGGGAGGGGAAGGGGGAGGAAGGGTCAAAGCTACAGAGTCGAAATCATTTCAGATATAAACATAAAATGGTTAAATATGTTTGGTTGCTTTTGGATTTTGACCACCTGACACCAATCGATATATTTAAGACAAAACACAGAGCAAAGGGGGGAAAAGCACATCATGAGGTTTCGGCTTTTCAGTTCACACTCAAAGTCATTCGTGCTCGAGAAGAAAAGATGAAAAACTGTTTGATTCAGGCGCCTTCTACGCGTATACAGATAGTTTTAAAAATGGATATTTTCCCCTCCGTTTAAAAAAAAAAAAAAATCTGTCCACACGACCTTCGTTTAACAAAATATCTCAGTCCACACTCTGACGCAAAAACGACTCCAAATGCTCGCCGTAATATTTACATGTCACCACAAGTTGTATCACAGTTATCCGTTCGATAACAGTTATTATTACACGGCTTTGTCGAATACTTGATTCTTATTGGTCAAGCATGGCGTTCTACGGTCTGTTATTTCTTTATAACAGACCGTTGCTATGTATAACAGACCGTTGCTATGGGCGCAGCTCTGATGTCGGACTCTGGCGGAGCGTTTTTGTGTCAAAATATTGATTTCTTCAGTAAGTAGCCGTGTAATAAGCGGGATAATGTACAGCTAGCGGGTCATTGTTGTGAAATAAACCCCTTCAGGGTGATGAGAGACCCCTCCGCATCGTCCTGTCGGGGTTTATTTCACAACAATGACCCGCTAGCTGTACATTATCCCTTACTTGTTGGTGGGGGGGGGGGGGGCTGGGATTCCTGTCATCACTCTGCTGCCATCAACGGTCTCTTTACATGCATAAATGAGGAAAGGGAGGTCATTCAGGTTCATATCAATCGCCCTTCAGAGTGCTCCAAACTTCGCCTTCAATCACCCAAAAGCCCATTAATCACCATTCGGCCTCGACGTGTTTAATGTGTTCCTGCTTCGGCCTCCTGCGACTGGA
This sequence comes from Sebastolobus alascanus, assembly GCA_916701645.2. Classification (NCBI taxonomy): domain Eukaryota; kingdom Metazoa; phylum Chordata; class Actinopteri; order Perciformes; family Sebastidae; genus Sebastolobus; species Sebastolobus alascanus. The sequence continues at coordinate 248,171 of CAKAOJ020000363.1, forward strand.
ACATTTTTCAGATGTAAAGTAGTAATTAGTAGTGATGGCGAGATGAAGCTTCAAGAAGCACTGAAGCTCTCCAGCAAACTGGTTCGCAAAAGGGTTCATTTCAGGAGGCTTCATCTGGACTTCATGAGCACACCAATCAGGTCAAATAGTGTAAAACAGGTACATATATTCCAGATATTTGCTAGTGGTTTAACCGGGCAGAGGGCAGTGAATGTGCTTGTGTAACTATAGGAAAATGATAGATGGGAGACATTATTCGTTTTTATTCAGGAATAATAATTTCTCAACTGTATTTCGGCTTCGGGCGTCTTCAATGACGTCATTTGTCTAAAGCGATACAAGCCTCGATACGCGCTTCATAGAAAACTTCCTGGATTACTCGACACACGCTCCGAAGCCTCGACACAGCACGTAACATCACTAGTCCGAGCAGCGCTAACAAAACGTAAAAAAGCCGGTAGTCCGCCATCTTTGTTATTGCTTCTGGCGCCTGCTTATTACACAAAGCAACAATGGGCACGAAATGAGGAGAGGACGCCATCGTTTCCCAAACGCTCCGTTTTACACGTCCACACAGATACAAAGGAACTGGAGTTTTTAAAAATCTGCACTTCAGAGTGCATTTTCAAAAATATCCATTTTCATGACCCAAAACTCCGTTTGCGTGTGGACGAGAGGCCAAAACGTAACGAGGGAAATATACGTTTTTAAAAATATCTGTATACGTGTAGACAGGGCCTAAAGAAAAAGTTCACATTATCCGTATGATTAAGATGTGGAGAACTTGCCTTCTTCTTCTGTGGTGGGTTGCTGGTGTGAGGTGGTGTGCCGCTATCCGGGTAGCCTCCTCCATAATGAGGCTCGCCGTACGGCGACATGGAGCCGGCGCCCACATCTCCCAGCAGCCCCTGGCCGCTGATGGAGCTGTGGAAGGACTCCGCTGGGGAGAAGCCACCTTCTGACTGGGAGAGGTGGCGCTCGCTGGCCACGGGGTTCCCAAGGTTTGCGTTGAGGGGCGAGCAGGTGTATATGAGGTTGAACTCTGTCCTGAAGGCCTGCTCCCTGTTTTGGGAGGTGAGGTCTGAGGGAGGACAGGACACTGGGTTTAGGGAGGCGGTCCCTACGGATGAAGGGCCCTGGGAGTCCAGGCCCGAAGGACCTCCAGGAAGGGAAAAGTCATCCGAGGTCGCGGCCACGGGGCTCTCCAGGCTGGAGGGGAGCGACAGGTCGGGGAACTGAGGCCGAGAGATGTCAAAGTCTGTCTGAAGACACGGCTGAAGGTGGACAGAGAACAGAGAGAGAGGACAAAATTAATTAGAAACATCTGAGTAACAAGTCAGTAGTTAAAAGCATTTAACTGTTTGCATCAGTAATTAGGAGTCAGACGGGACCGTACCTCAGGAGAAATCGACTCCGACCGGTGAACAGGAGACGCCTCGGGGGACGATATGTTCTAGAGAGGAAAACAAAAACTATTAGCATACCTGCTAATCTCAAGACTCAAAAACAGAGAGGATTCCAAAACCAAAAATTAGAGTTTCAGAGACTTTGTTTCCTTCATTCTGGTGATTTTTAAAGAATGAAAATAGCAAAATAATAAGTAACACTGCAACAGCATTTTTATGTTATGTTTTATGTTTATTTACTTTTAATTTTATGTTTAATTCTCAGGAAAGAAAACAGAATAATTCCCCCCTCTGGCACGAATCTCTGGCATAAATTAATTTTCATCAGTTTTCATTCATTCATTAAATTGTTAAACAGCCAGAAACAAGGTGAGATAACAAAAAGGATAAAAAAAGATATGAAAATGTGTCATAAATCGGGAGAAATATGGGAGAATTGTGACAGCAGAAGGAAACCTGAAGAGGGCGATGAAAAACTTGAGTCTCCCGGAAAGTATGGATATTAGAAACTTCATAGTGTCGAACACACATGGTGTGTCCCAAATATTCATTATTATTTGGACAGTGTGCCCACATAGATTAACAGCAAATGTGTGTGTAACCATGGCGTTCACTAGAAGTCAAAGAAGCGGCTATAAAATGGTGGATAAACACATTTTATTTCGTATAGTCTTCACAATAAAAGTCCCCTGTTATATTTACTGCTTATAGGCTACTCTTCCTCCCTGCAGTATCAGTAGTTTTATTGAAGAATAGCAAATAGCAAATCTCCGCTTCAAAATAAAAGTCCCCCGTTACTTTGTTATTTAAAGACTTTTATTATGATGCAGCAAAATCAGGACATGTTGGGATTTCATCAGCAGCAACTTAACACGACTCGGATGAAAGTGAAACAGTAAAATAAAGCAGAGAAATAGAGAAACTAAACCTCAAACCACAGATATTCAGTTAGAAAGCTACAAAAGAACTGAGAGCTGAACAAACAACGTCCTTCTCTCTCGTTCTCTTGCACGGACACGAGTTGTGTCTCGCAACATGCGCTTGTTTGACGGGAAAGAAGGGGTGTCATGACGGGTTGGACGGGTCGGGCACACTTTGCACACGTGTACTACGTGAGCTCTGACAGACAAAGTGTGAGACACTGTATTTGTGGATCTGGGAGTTGATGCACTTACTTCAAATTGCAGCGGTGTGTTGCAGCGGCTGGCGGGCAGCGAGGGCATGGGCGAGTAGACCAGGCCGTTGGGCAGCAGCGAGCCACAGGGGTTGTGGAGCGGCGGGTGGAGGGAGTCCTCCGCGAGCGGCGGCGTGATGGGGGACAGCGGGCGAAGCAGGTGGTCCGAGGGTGCTGGTATCGTCTCTGGCGTGAACTTGGAACGGCGCTTCTTAAACGGTGCGATGACGTCTGTGATTTTAAAAACATGAAAAGTGACTGTGGTGCTTTCAGACAATCCAGCAGTAAATGAGTCATCCAGATGGAGGTGGAGGTGGAGGTGTACGTACCGCTGGACAGGGGGTTGGGCGTGGATCTGCTACTGGTGCTTTGCTGGGAGGAGGTGGACTCTGTGCCGTCCTCCACACTGGCTGAACAGCTCTCGTCCTCCACCTGCTTTATCCATCTCTGCAGCAAAACAACAGCAACGTCGGGTTAAAAAAGTAAAACGTTTGTTTAGGAGAAAAAAAAATCTTCATTAAACTTAAACTAATATCTCAGAAAGTCTCTTTGGATAGTTTGGATAGAATTTAACACATAACAAGACGATTGGAAGTCACTTATTATATTCCCATTTGTGTCTATAGACAGGCAGAATACATTTTATGACCAATTTAAGGTGCAATGATGGTAAATTTCATCTGACTGTGCAAGACAAATATTCAACTGCATTTCAGACATTTTAAAGGGATAGTTCTGGTGTTTCTCAGTGAGGTTGTATGAGTTACTTCTCCATAGTCAGTGTATTACCTACAGTAGATGACGGTCGGTACACCCCCAGTTTGGAGAAACAGACAGGAGTTACAGCTGTGGACGGGGGTTGCAGCAAAACAGATTTTAGACACCTGAAAAAATCAGTTTAAGTGTACGCTATATTTAGAATATTTTCTCCGGTTTACCTTCCCGTCAGACAGCTATACAGTCTATGTTTCGGACGGGGAACTGAAGCCGCTATGCTCTCGCTAAAGCCACCAGACTCCATTGAAAAAAACTGCAATTTTACCTCACAGATCAAACAAACAAACAAACTAACCGATCAAGTCAGCGGTAGACCAGCAACACCTGTGTCCTGCGAGGTAAAATGACTGTGTTTTTCAATGGAGTCTGGTGGCTTTGGCGAGAGCATAGATGGATACAACGGCTTCAGTTCCCCATCAGAAAGGGCTGTCTGACGGCAAGGTAGACCAGTGAAAATATTCTAAATATAGCGTACACTTAAACTGATATTGATTCTTTTAGGTGTCTAAAATCCGTTTAGCTGCTGCCCCCGTTCGCAACAGTACATCACTTTGCTTTCATGCAGTAACTCCTGTCTGTTTCTCCAAACTGGGGGCGTGCGGACCGTCATCTACTGTAGGTAATACACTGACTATGGAGAAGTACCTCATACAACCTACCTTCAAAACACCTAAACTATCCCATTAAGGCTTCCAGCTTTTGTTTCATTTTTAAGGACCTGCAGACAGGCTTGTAACACTAGCACTCAATGTGAAAGCATGACAACATTCATTATATATATATATATATATATATTCATATACTCCATCTCTCACCTTCTTGAAGCAGCCATAAGTGCCGTCCATTTGGAGCGGGCGGGGCCGGCGTCTCTCGGGGTTGAAGGGGGAGCCGAAGCGGACGTAGTGTCTGGGTGTGGTGCAGATGAGCGATGAGTGGGAGAGGCCTGGCAGCATGTTGAGGGTGGTGGCCAGCACCGTGGGGTCAGTGGTTATCCGTAGCGGGCGCTCAACGGGCACCTCCTGGTGGACCTTCTCCCCTCCAGGGACTTTGTCATTCAACCACTCTGTCACCAGGTACTGAGAACACAGAGAATGAAAGAGTCAGTTTACGAGGAATACACTAAATAATTCATATGATTAAGAAAACTCGACCTTAGAACAGAGAAAATCCTACAAATCATTTCTACAACGTCCTCTAACCTTCTTGGTCTTGGGGTAGCGCAGGTTGCCTCTATTTATACAGTTCAGACTGTCTCCGTCTAGGATATGACCCCCCAGACTGCTCTCTCCGTGGCCCTGCTCGGCACCGTACGGGCCCTGAGGTCCCTCCTCGTCCAGAGAAGCACCCTGATCGGCCGACGTCGGCGTCGCCGCCATTGCCGCGGCCGCGGCGGCTGCTGCCGCTTGCTGGGCGAGGGCTTGCCGCTGCCGCCGGGCACGCTGGGACGAACTCGACCGGTAGCGAGAGATCCGACTCTTGGGCCGAGGCTTGGTGGGTCGTGCGGGTTTAGGGGGAGCGACTGGGGCGGGCAGGGTGGGCGAGGAGGTCTTTTCTTCTATAGACGGCGCCTCCTGGAAGAGAAAAACACAATAAATCAAATAAACGCAACAGCAAAAAAAAACATTAACAGATATGAAACCTGATGTTTCTCACTGACCACTACGTAGGTGGTGCGTCGGGTGCTGACCCCCACTCCAGTGTTGTGGGGTATGGGAGTGTTCCCAGCAGGGTTTCCTGCCCCGTCCTCACTTTCCACACCCTCATCCTTCACCTCGGGTCCTCCCACTCTCTTGCGCCTCCTTTCCAGGCTGTTACATGTCTACATGAAGAAGAAGAAGAAGAGGGGAGTTAGAATTGGAATCTATCGTCATAGAGAAAAACAATATCTAGGAAAAGTGTGCTAGATTAGTGCAACAGCTGTATTTGAAAATAGTTCAAATGTCGTACTCTTTTACTGGAGATGACGACCCCATTTTCATCCACCTCTCCTTCCTCTCCCTCCTCCACCTTCAGCTCATCCAGGAGTCTCTCCTAATTGCACACATGAGGAAAAACATCAGCTGGAAATACAAGCAATGTTTGGCGAATAAAAGGTGTTCTAAAAAATTACAAGCCTAGTTTTTAGAACATCTTTTCCCTTTGCGGTCTCATTCATATTTGATGGCGGGTCCGTCTGCATTCTTTTCCGATGTTTTTCAAATAAAAAACGCCCACTCAAGCCGGTAGCAAAAAGCAGTGACGTAGGTTACCACAGTAAGCTAATCAATAAGGTTATGAATAATGTGAACGCTAGCACTAGCTGAGTCAACGTTAGCTGTGTTAAGTTTGGAAATAATCTTTTGAATTGGAGTTGTATGTATACTCCCGTTTTCTGGGAGGTAAAATTATTATTTTTGTGAATGGAGTCTGGTGGCTTTGAAGAGAGCGATATAACGGCTTCAGTTCCCCGTAAAGCATCTGTGGACGGGAGCAGCAGAAAAAAACGTATTTTAGCCACCTAAAAAAAACAGTTTAAGTGTACGCTATATTTAGAATATTTTCACCGCTTTACATCGCCATCAGACAGCCCTCTCAGACGGGGAACTGAAGCTGGTATACCGCTCTCTTCAAAGCCACCAGACTCCATTCACAAAAACAGTAATTTTACCTCACAGAACACAGGAGTTGCTGATCTACCGCTGCATCCATCGGTTAGTTTGTTCGTGTTATTGTGTGACTTTCTGATCTGAACTAACGTGGCGTCCACAGCAGTACGTTGCTTAGCTTCCTGCCGGTACTCTTGTCTGCTTCTCCAAACTGAGAGCACGCCGACCGTCATCGAAGTTACTGTATTAATACACTGACTACAAGGATGTATATATATATATATACTGTACATGTAGCAGCGTCATCATGCTGCTAAAACATACGAACTTCAACCAAAATGTGAATGTTTGGAAATGAATAAATAAGGAACACCGCTGAGAAGCCACAGAATGATGTAAAAACCTCAATAAAACCAAAATAATGGACCCGCCCTTTAAGTGTTATAATATATTGGGAAGATCCCTTCATCTTAGTTCTGGTTGGGAAGATCCCTTCCTCTTAGCTGAGCACACACCTCAGTGTCACTGGTCCCCTGAAGTTCTTTGGCCTCCTGGTGCTGGTCCAGGGTCTGGTTGCCGTCACCGGCAAGGCAGCTCTCCATCTCTCTCCTCCGGGCTTTTCTCCGTCTGGTCTCGGCGCCAGCCAGAGCGGAGGGGGGCGGCAGGGGGGGGGTGCTGAGCAGGCTCTCTCTCGGGCTCAGGTTGTGCTTCTGCACCGGGCAGTTCTGGTTGCCCTTATGGCAGGCACAGTCCACTTTGTAGTTACTGGGGGTTTGTTAAGAGAGAAGATTATTGATATCTTTCTAGACAGGACTTGGACCATTACCACATATACTTAATGTGAATACATGAGAGCAGACATACGTCACTTTCCTGCCATCAGAACGACCACGCCCCCTTTTGGGTGAAAGAAAACACTCTAAACGTGTCAGCGGGAAATTAAAAAAACTAGTGGAATAATGCACTAAAAGCTGCTGCATCGTGTTTTTGCACGTCAAACAATAAAAAAACCACAGACTTACGATTTTCTTTACTTCCCCAAAGAGCGAAGGACAATAAAAGACGAGATCTGTGGCTTCAGGCCATCCGCAGATGAAGATATAAATGGTTCAGATCCGGCCAGTCAATACTTGTACGTCTGTGGCAAATACTTCCTCACAGGTTATACAAAATATACTTAAAGTACCAAAAGTAAAAGTACTCCTTATGCAGAATGGCACATTTCAGAACACTAATAGTATATCATTGTATTGTAATTATTGATGCATCCATGTGTTCATCACTTTAATGTTGCAGCTGGTAAAGGTGGAGCTAATTTTAACTACTTTATATACTGCTGGGTAGCTTAACCTATAATAATACATCATTTATTAGTTGGTTCATATTTTGTATTAATAGTCTGAATCGTCAAAGCAACTAGCTGGCTACCTAAAGCTGACAAATAAATGTAGTGAAGTAAAACATTTCCCTAGATGGGCCATATGATTTGGGCTCCTAATAGCTAAAAATCAATACTTCTTGTTTTGTTCTATTTAATTAGCAAAGACTTCAGAATTTGTATTTACCACCAGTCGAATTAGAGGGTCTGTTTTCACCCTGAAAAGGGGGCGGGGGCAAGACGCACGGGCAAAGTACCCGGATGTGCTGCTCTCATGTATGTATGACCTGTTACTTTTAATGGATGGATACTTTCTATTGGCTGCTTCAAAGGCAGGTGGAAAGATGGATATGAGTTGTACTGACCAGCTATTGAACTCGTAGTCAAATCCAATGGTGACCTCGGCGTCCTTTGTGATTTGACTGACTGCGTAGATGCACAGATGGATCATGCCGTCGGCGATCATATGACGGACCTGGAGACGGGAACAGAGCAGCGTTATGAGTTATCTTAGTTAAACTCAAAGCTACACAGAAAGGAAACTATAACTGGCAGGCGTTGAGATTCTGACCTCAGCGTTGGGCGTACACGACCTCCTGATGAAGCGGGCGTCGTTTCCAAAGGTCCTCGCATCGACACACATCTCTACATCATTAAACTTTGAGTAGAACAGCACAAATGGGTAGGGTCTGGGAAAAAAGTAGGACGACAATGGTATCAAAAGCAGTTCACAGGTGATACAACACTGAATGTACAGAGCATTGTGGCTCAATAACACAAATAGCATGATCTCTTACTTTTTGAAGAAATGCCCGTTGACTTCAAACTGTTGTTTGAGCATGACCTTCCCCCGATATTCAATAATGAGCGTGTCAGGTTCCAGGTTCTTGGCTGCTCGGAGGATCTTTCTGTGTTTCTGCACCCGTGTTACCCGACCCAACTGGAGCTACAAACAGCAAAAGAAAAAAAATAACTGGCTAGTTGCGTAGCATCTTTTGCAATGCTACTGGTTGCTGCACCTGCATGAATTGTGACATACAAGTTGAATCAATATATTTCTCGAGTTTGTCCCCCGAGCCATCAAACTGTACAACACCTCTGTGGGGAGGAGGGGAAAGGAGGACGGTCTGCAGGACAGTTAATGCACACAGTGCACTTTAATAGACTGAGCCACTTTAACTTTAATTCTGCACACTACAAAAACTTCTCTACCTCAGTTCTTATCCTGCATTATATTCCATATCTGACATTTCTTAATATCTGTTTCTCCTATATTTTATTATCCAGCACTATATCACTTTCTGCACTACATTCACTTCTTCTTTAAATAGTCCTGTATCTCAGTTGTTTTACCCTGCACTATATTCATTTTTAACAGTTCTTCTGCACATGCATATTTTGTTTTATACTCTGTATTACTTACATGTGTCTTGCTACTACTTGTGTCGTTTTACTAACATGTGTACTACTCACTTGTGACGTTTTTTTTTTACTAACATGTGTACTACTTACCTGTGACGTTTTTACTAATATGTTTGCACCATGGAACTGTGATGCTGGATACTTGAATTTCCCTCGGGATCAATAAAGTTACTATCTATCTATCTATCTATCTATCTATCTTCTTCTTGGTGTGAGTTTGGTACTGGTGCTGACCTGCATCTGTGAGCCCAGCACGGTGTTGTTACAGGCCAGCTCGGTGCGGTTGATGGTGTCCATGGCATCGACGGAGGCGTGGATCTGCGTGGTGGAAGGAGGCGTCGCGGCGTCGCCCTCCTCCTTTGAGACGGTGGGGGTGGTGGGGGTGGTGGTGCAATGAAGCTGGAGGAGTGTCTGGACGTCGGCGCTGTACTGGTTGGCCAGAGCCTCCTCGTACTGGTCCGTCCACTGGCGGATCCGGCTCTCCCAGCCCTCTGCTGTGTTCTCATCCAGCACGCTGGCCTCCGTCGTTGAGTTCTGGACAGAAGATGGAGAAGATGGAGCAGGTAGTGACGGGAGCTTTTCTTTACAGGCAAATACAAGCATGAGGATGACAGCGCAGAGTAACTGAGCACCGACATATCGGCTCATTTCCAGGTTCATACTTGTATTTTTTGTTTCTACTAGAACATGTTTACATGCTTTAATGTTCAAAAAACAGAGCATTTTTCCTCATACTGTCTGTCTTTATATCCCTGTATTCACCCTCTGTCTGAAACGCTCCGTTTTAGCTCCTGTCTCTTTAAGACCCCCCCTCCTGGAAAAACCCAGTCTGCTCTGATTGGTCAGCTTTTCCACATCTGTGCTCTCTGCAGCCGGAGAATGACTCTAACGGAACTATAGCGGCACTTTCTACCTATATATAGTATAGTTGTGACATCACAACCTTATGGAAGTCCTTATTATGTCCAGGATTATGGACAATCATGTGATTAATCGTGATTACTAAATTCTAATCAGTTCATCCTTGAGTCCAGGTGGACGTTTGAGGCAAATTGGAAGAAATTCCCTCCAGGTATTCCTGAGATATCACGTTCACGAGAACGGTCTGGACGGACAGACGTACGGACAACCTGAAAACCTAATGCCTCCGGCCACGTCTGTTGCATAAAAAGACATGGAAATATCACTTGCTACAATATATAATAATTAATAATATAATAATCAACATTAATGTCAGGTTAACTCCAGTCTTACCTTCATCCTCATGGACTTCCTAGAACCCTCTCTGAAAGCCTGAAAGGAGGAGAATGAACCCAAATCAATACAAGGACGTGTTAAACAGCAACTGTTCTACAATCAAAACAAAAGTGAGGAATTCTCAATTTGACGAGCTTGTAGAAAAACAATAACAGCTCCATATTGGGCTTTGATTTTCTTCAGACTCATCAGTTTGCACACCTTGACTTTCTTGCCCTTCGGCGTTCCTCTGGCCTTCTCTGTGCTCTTCTTCCTCTTTTTGGATTTGCTCCTTTTGACCCGGTTGACAGTGAGTTTGATGCTGGTGGGCGTATGCTGGGTGGCGGTGTAAGAGATGGTGGAGGGCGACACCTCTTCGTCACCACTCTCAGTGGCGCTGCTCTCTCCAGCTGCAAACAAACCAAAACACAGGTATAGTCATCAGATGACACTTTACACACTACAGTAGAGATGAATGAATTAACCAAAAAAAAGACAACGTACCGGAGACATTTTCTGTTTTTCTGTGTTGGCCGTCTGCTCCTTTCCTCCTGTCGAGTCCCCTGCAAGAAAAAAAGGCAATAAAACACATCAGCACATGACATAAATGAGACATTATTCAAATGCAAAACATGAAGTCAAATCATTGCTTCAAAGCACATGACAATGTTAAATCAAAAGATCGTAGCATCAGACTAAGGGAGCTTTCACAAGACAACATTTAGTCCGTTTTAATCTGGTGCAGTTTGTTTGTTTGTTAACAGTAAAATAACTATTAACTAAGTTTAATTTACTACCAATTTACCATTCATAAATTATGGTTACTATAAAGTGTTACCATTTTATGACATATTGTAGGGAGGTCACACTACTAGAATTTTGAGTTTGACACTTAAAAAAACAAAATAAAGCTTTGCTTCGAATAAAATAAATGTAATAATTTTGATTCTGCTAGAATCGAAAGTCGTCTTGGCTGTAAACAGAGCCCTGATGTCATGACCTGAGTATTAAAAACCAGGATATATAAAACACAATGCATGAATTTTAACTGAAAATAATAATAACTCTGCTCTTCTCAAAGGCAGAACTTTGTTTTGATTCACTGTCCTTCCTCATAAATTTTTAATTCAAATATTTTAATTTTAAATCGCTTTTAAAAACACACTTTTTTAGAATTCCTTTTCTGTGATTTTATTTATGTTTTATGACATTTTAGAAGTTTTACTCTCTGGGTTTACTCAGAGGGTTTACTCTCTGGGTTTCTATGTGTTTAGTTACTGGCTTTTAGTACATTTAATTATCCTTGTGTTTTAAATGCGGTCTGTTTTTATTGTAAAGTACTTTGTAACTGTGTTTTGAAAGGTGCTATATAAATAAAGGTTATTATTATTATAAATTGGCAACAGTACTGTACAGCAGCTGGAACATCTGCTCCAGGTGTTCCCGTCTCTCACCTGCAGTTGTCACATTTGATGAGCAGGCCGTCCGGCGTCAGGCTGCAGTGACACCAGCCGGCCACGGCCCCGTCCTCCTCTGAGGAGCTGTCGCTGTCGGCCGAGTTGTCCTCAGTAGTTTCGTGGTAGCGGGAGCTGCGTACCACGCCGTTGAGATCCATGCGGGGAATGATGGTTTGGGAGAGCGGGGAGGCGGGTGGGGTGGGGGGAGGGGGCGCGCCATAGTTGTGATCCTGACAACACACAACGGAAGACTGTTGCATCTTCAAACAACGAGTGTTCAGGCAAAAAGGGAAACGGAAAATGGAGACGAATGAAAATGAGGGCAAAAAAACAGGTATGTGAAACAGCACAGCCGTTAATAACGGAAGTAGGAATCAGACTAGAAGCAATCCTTAGTTTTACTCTTACTGCTCTACTTTAACAGAACTTTAAAAGATTAGAAAACAGATTGGAATGTTAGCTTTTGAAATGTTTGCACAACTTATCTTTGAGTTCATATAATAATAATAAGACATGCTATGATTAGAATTGATGATTAGAAAAGAGCAGCATGAACTCACAGCATATGGTAGTCCCCGATACCCATGACTCTGTGCGCTCCCACAGCTCTGGTTGTTGTAGTTTTTTTCATTCACGGCAGGGCTTGCTTCAACTGACTCAGGGCTGGAAAAGAAGAGAAATCATTATTATAAGGAATGACATTATTAATTATATATATATATAAAACAGTAGATATTTTCCACTCGGCTTTTTTCTGTAAACAAGCGTTTTATTAATAGACATCAGTCACTAGATGGCACCACAACCCTGACGTTGCTCTGCAGCCTGAGAGAGCAGATATTTAGGAAATGGAATGTGGGACGCCATTATGTTATGCAACTCCTTTTGCCCTTTAGCTGGCCAGACGGTGCATAACCTTGCCCCCCCCCCCCCCCCTTTTGTCCTCCAATTCAGGAGCACTTAAATGTCAAAAGAATCAAAATGTTTTATTTAAATCCCTGGATTGATGAGCAGAGACGGAGCATCTTCTCATGTGATAGAATCAACCCTCGTGACGTTTGGAGGAAACTAAAAGGGGGGGGTTGTGTGAACAGGAGGTGGATGGATGAGAACTGCATTCCACGTAACCGTCACGTAAGCAGGCTCACCTACAGAGGAGAGGCAACTGTTCTTACTCAGGCTGTCTGTGGACATTTCCGCAGACACTACTCTGATGTGGAGATAATGTGATACCTCCCTTACACAGAGAGAGGGAGGGATGGACGATACAGAATCAACACTGATCACAATAATAGGAGAAAAAAATATACTGTACTTTGAGGTTGTCCCTCAAATTATTACAAGCAAGCTGAAACCTTTTTTAGCATTACAAACAACTATTTGTTGCTTCACTACATTTGGCAAAAGAAGTAGTTGCGCAGGCCAGTTACACACTGCACCCAGTGTGACTATTCAGTATTACATAACAGGTAGAGAAAGCTTCAAATCAAAACGCGGGTCCATTATTTTTTTTTTTTTTAGGCTGTTATTAGGGCTGACCCGAATGCTTCGAAGCTTCGACCGTTGCCATGGTAATCGACCTCCAAATCAGTACTCGAATGCATTATTCATTATTCATATTTGATATTAGTTATTATTAGTTATCCTCAGACTGATATCGCTGTTTGTTGTGTGTAGGGCTGCAAATTTAATCGAATATTAATCGCGATCACAATTCTGGCTTCCCACAATTAAATGAACATGATCGCCTGCGATGTTGACGTTCAATATGTGCTCATAGAAAACGCTGCAGCATATCAAACTAAGTGCTTCCTAAACCAACAGCCAGACATCACCAGCCGGCGATCGGGATGTTTCGGCTTCACTTTTGGGGATAGATATTATTTATACAATACAATTTATTATTCAATTATTATTATTATTTCAGCACAGCATGGAAGTGAAAGCAGTGCTGTTTATTAAGCTTCGAAGCCTGAAAAATTGTATTCGGGACAGCCCTAGTTTTTATATCATTCTGTATCTTCCCAGTGGTGTTCCTTAAGTATTCAAATCGAATCACTCAAAATTTTCAAATCTGTCAAATTGTTATTTTCCCTTCAACTCCTTCTAAAAACTTTTCCCCACATCGTGACCTGACGTAGGTTTCTGCATGATGACGCTGCTACATGTACAGTATATATACACATCCTTATAGTTAATGTATTAACGTCTCATACAGTAACTTAGATGGCGGTCAGCGTGCTCCGCGTTAGTTCAGATCAGAGAGTCACACAATAACACAATCAAACTAACCGATCGATGCAGCCGTAAACCAGCAACTCCTGTGTTCTGTGAGGTAAAATTACTGTTTTTGTGAATGGAGTCTTGTGGCTTTGATGAGAGCCATATAATGGCTTCAGTTTCCCGTGAGAAAGGGCTGTCTGACGGCAAGATAAAGCGGTGAAAATATTCTAAATATAGCGTATACTTAAACTGATATTGATTTTTTTTAAGGTGGTTAAAATATGTTTTTCTGCTGCTCCCGTCTGACAGGGAACTGAAGCCGTTATATCGCTCTCTTCAAAGCCACCAGACTCCATTCACAAAAACGCTGATTTTACCTCTCAGAACACGGGAGTATACATACAACTCCAGTTAAAAAAGTCCGAACTAACCCTTTCAGTTATTTCCAAACTTTGACTCAGCTAGTGCTAGCGTTCCCATTATTCATAACCTTATTGATTAGCTTACTGTGCTAACCTACGTCACTGCACCAGCTGTACAGAAGTCACTGCTGCATGGCTTCATTTTAGACGGTTTTAAGTTCAACCAGCCTGACTGAAGCATCACATACTGTATTTCCTTTATTTCTGTCTGGTAAAGTTTAGTCCTTGGTGGACTGCCCTTCCCATCTCTTCGGGTCTCTCCAGCAGACTTTGTGGAGAAGACAGAAAACTGCTGACAGGATATTGGAAGGAAGCATATTTATCACAACCCCTGGTGCTATAGTTGTAGAGAAATGTGTACAAAGGGGAGAGTTCAGCAACGCTGCATGGGGACATATTGGGTTGCTTTGGGCAAAAGAGTTGTTCTAGTGTATTAACGATGTAATGATGGGTTGAAACCTAATATACACAACAATACTTCCTTTCTAAAAGGGAATAACTTGAGCTGTTTTTCATTAGCTGAGAATCCCTCGGACCTCCTCAAAAAGCACTGGAGGTTCATACCTGTAATAGAAAATTCCTGCCACTTATTTCCATAGTTTTCACCATTAATCACTTTAGAAAGAAGAAATATTCACATCTAGAACTCCCAAGAACAGTCCGAAGCTGCCAGTCGATCACTTTTGGTTATTGATCATATTTCTTTCCACCAACTCGATTACTAAGATCTGGGGATGTGGCCACATCAATAGTTCATCAGGGCGAGTAACATGAGCGATTGGACAATCACATAGGTTGTTTAAACATATTATCTACAGCACTTATTTAGATGTGAAGACGAGTAGGGATGTCACGATACCAGAAATTTAGTAGTCGATACAAATACCAGTGAAATTCCACGATTCGATACCACGGTAAAATATTTCCACCGTCCCAAAGTCGGTGTAAACCGTCAGAAAGTCTAATTCTTAGCAATAGTCGGTGTCCCAGGAGAGGGTAGTCCTCTTAGAGGAGCTAATTATAAGATTGTGACCTTTGTATTGTTGTTAGCGCACAGACTGGTTCTCCTAAACTGGAAAAACCCACAACCTCCCAGTTGTGTTTTAAGGTTGAGAGATGTCATACGGCACTTAAAACTAGAGAAACTAAAGAAAAGGTTTATGCTTCGTGGCTCTGCCGACAAATTTCAGAAAATGTGGCGTCCCCTCCTGGACTACGCTGAATCTAAGCTTTAAATCTCCTCGTACGTATGTAATTTGCAGAGCGAAAGTTATTGTCATTATTTTTGGATACACCGCATCAATGAAATTTCATGTTGAATTCAATTTAAAATTATTATTTTATTCTATTTATTTATTTCTCTGTGTGTGTTTTTTTGTTTGTTTTTATTTGTGCTCTTTTGTTTGTAAAACACAAAATGACGTTTGCATTGTACTAATCTGTAAAATTGAAAACCAATAAACAAAAGTCTAAATGAAATCTAAATGTTATGTTTTCCCATAGTGGTTATTTGCATAAAAACACACAATTCAAATTATTAGGAAATAAAAGATTGTATTTTTCTCACCAATAACTACATTTTACAAGATTACATTTGAAAGCATCATCATAACGTTAGAATTTACCTTTTTAATGTTAATTTCTACTGAATAACGCTTGAACGCATCATACTGTTACTCAATGCAACCTCGGTTAACGTTAGTTGTTAGCTCCGTGCAGGACTAGTGCTGCCCACCGGCTGCTAACAGCTAACGTTAACTAGCTCTCGTCCTGCATTTCAAAAGATTTGTTGTTCACAATGTTGTATCAAAACATTGGGTGCGTCGACAGTGAGTTTATAAAGACATTTCTATCGTCTCCAGGACGACAGGACGCCGTTAGTCTCAAGCCCCTGATACTACGCTACCTGCAGTACTGTAGAAAAACGAGTACCATCACGTTATTCGAATTTTGGCATCGACTTGGTACCGAAGTATCGGTTCTTGTGACATCCCTAAAGACGAGAATGAACACATCTGAAATGTTCATTGCAAAGCTCCATTGCATTTAAAATTGTGAGCATGCACAACCATGTACTCACAGCAGGTCAAAGGTCATGGAACACTGGGGCGTCAACATTCACCTTTGTTTGCTTATTAATAGCAACTGCATTGTGCATTACATCACCTATTCAGGTGGTGTAGATGATCAGGTTGAACTGGAAGTTTGTTTACAACCTGTGACATTTGTACTATTTGAGCAATGTTGTCACATGCACCGATACCAGCGAGCAAGCTGGGAGGTAAAATGTTACAACAAGTAGAACTGATGGGAAAAACTATAAAAAATAAGAGCCAGGTTGTGAATGATTCTGTAAGATGAGGCCGCAGCTGTTTGAGTGAGTACTTACTCTGATCCAGCAGCCATATCTGAGTAAGACGTTTCAGGTGTGGTGACTCCCAGCGCGATTACTATGCTCATGACGTCCAGCACAGCGACGCGTGGGAGCGGGGGAAGAGGGGAAGGAGGGGGAGGGGGAGGGGAGGGACAGGATGGGACGGGGGGGGAGGAGGAGAGGTGAGGAGAGGAATCACAGGGTCCCAACTACAGCGACAGACCACTCCAGAGGTGGGGCGCCGCCGAGCCGTAGCCCACGGCTCACGGTCATGGGGGACCTGAGGAGAGACAGCAACAGACCATCAGTTATCCACTCACACACAGAGCCCGATCCCTGGATACTGACAAACCGCCTGCTACGTGACTCAGCGTGTCATGTGATATGATGGAAAAAACCTGCACTTCACCGGCCGCTCTGCCTTTATCTGGGCGGTGAATACATTCTGGATTAACGCCTCTCACAGCTGATATTCTGTCTTTATTTACATTTAACGTATCATATTTAGTTGATTACATTTTGAAGAAATATTAGTCAACCAACTTAAAAAAGAACAAAACAAAAACAACCATGACAGAGCCAATAACCCAATAAGTTTCATGTGAAACTAAAGCTGCAACGATTAATCGATTAGTTGTCAACTATTAAATTAATCACCAACTATTTTGATAATCGATTAATCAGAAAAAAAAGTCTAAATTCTCTGATTCCACCTTCTTAAATGTGAATATTTTCTGGTTTCTTTCCTCCTCTATGACAGTAAACTGAATATCTTTGAGTTGTGTACAAAACAAGACATTTGAGGACGTCATCTTGGGCTTTGGGAAACACTGATCCACATTTTATAACATTTTATAGACCAAATAACTAATCGATTAATCAAGAAAAGAATTTACATATTAGTTGCAGCCCTATGTGAAACTCTATATGAAGGGTTAAGAGTGCTTTTAAGACTGTCTGATCTTCCCTCCCAATTTGTTTCAGGTAAAATTAAAGACATAAATATGTAAATATTAGTGAAATATGTGAAGTAATTGAACCGCATTTCATTGTTTGCTTTATTGACTGCTTTGTATCTGCAGTATGGGAACGACCTCATTTTCATGGCGAGATTTTAACTTGTCATTCCAGGAAAAGAACAGGTGTAATCAGTAACAGTGTACCAGTAAATCATTCCAATGAGCCAGCACGCACAATACCAAGAACCTGGAAATTAAACTCCAGCGCATTTCCTGCTATGACATGTCAACATGTCTGCCTTGAAAAAAAAGCTGTTGGCTGTACTTATGTTTAAGTGTAAAAACTGAAAATCTGCCTGTTACACTGTTACCCAGTCTAATCCTGCCGTAAAGAAAATCCGCCGTTACGCCGGCTTTGCTTTTTCACACTGGACCAAACAACGGTGCTATAATGCCGCCCCGGTGTGTGATTTCAGATAGCCCCCCATTTCGCCTCCGTACCTTTTATACAGTACAGCGAGGCGGGATAACGGCACAACATACCCGCCTTGAACAGGCAGTGTGAAAGGGGCTACTGTTATCTCCGTCAGCCGTTGTTAGCATCATTAGCCGTGAGCTACGGCTCGCTGTTGCCATGTTGAGAGCCGTTGAGAGGCAATTGAAATGCTCCCAATCCAGTTTTTAGCACCTTTAAAAAGGTATCGAGCACCGATGGCCCTACGCAGCACAGTTTGTTACCATAAAAAACTGCAAATGTATGAGGAATAGAGCATCATCAAGCCAATTCAAATATAGTAGGTCACCTTGGGGACAGACGAGTGGAAAGTGAAGAACACCTTTCAAAAAGGTCGATAATTATGGTCCAATTCATCGACTATTATTTAATTAATTCCACACAATGCATTATTTTAATGACCCATAACATAGTCACTAGTCAGATTCAATTCAGTTATTAATTAGTAAATGACTATTAACAGAAAGTGGAAGCCCTGCGTCCCATATAAATAGGCTCCTTTAGAGGTCACAGCAGCTGCCTCAGTTGAACAGTGACACAGGGAAACCATCCTTACATGCCTAATGAGGAACCACATTTGCTGACTCACGTCGACAATGAAGGCTTTTATGTGAGAGAGCTTTCATACGCCAGCGTCTAAAATGATAAACTCGATATGGACATGGTGCGATAGGGCTGTCTCTCCTCCGTACGGAGGCTTCCAGCATGGAGGGGAGGGCGGGGAGGCTATTCAAAGAGCAGAAAAACAACCAGGGGCTTTACAGCTCTGTCTGCACCGAGCCTCCCCATCAGGATGCACTGATAAAGGGAACCAGCAGGAGGCGCCTTCCTCCCAGACGCCTGGAGGGGTGAGTCATCCAACATGAGGCCCAGCCCTCTTGTCATGTGACCACACTCTGCTGAAACACTGACCCACACTCCTCTGCTCTCATCGCTCTCTCTTCCTTCCTCGCTATCCTCCCCGCCGCGCTCGCTCGCCCAGTCAGACGCAGAGAGACCGAAGCCACGGCTGCAGAAAGAGGAACGGGCCCTCCTGTGCTCCGTTCACACGCCAAGGAGAGGATTTAGCTTATAGCAAGGTCATCCCCCGGGCACACACGTGCAAATACGTTACCTCACAAAACACCAAACTCATCGGGTTCACCACTATCCAAAAAAAGCGAGTCTTACACAACAACACAAAAATAAAACTGGTTTACTAGTAGAAAACCACGGCAACAGGATGCATGACATTTGCGTAGCGGCCCCCTGGTTACAGCGACTGCTGCCCTCGCTCTCCAGCACCGGGGCAACCACAGCAAGGCTGGGGACTTCCAATAATGTCAAGGTCAGTTCAACCGTGCTCACTGTCAAACAGAGAATGTCAACCCCGTCCAGCTGGATACACACACCGGTAGCTAGCAACAAGAAATGTCAGCTAGCTTTTCGTTAGAGAGGCAGAACATTCTGCTACAACTCAAATAAGAACAGAGACACACAGGTGAGGACATACAGAGACAGATACTGGAAGGTAGGGGTGGGAAAAACATCGATTCACCTATATATATCACTATTTTGAGACTGATTCTTTAATGCAAGAATCGATATTTTTGCTTCATTTGAGTCTATGTGGAGGTAGAAGGCAGTTACCGCTTTTATTGTTGTAGTCTGAGTAACGCGACGTCATATCCGTTCCGTATCCGTCAACCAAAACAAACCACAGCGAGCCGAAGCGACAAAGCAGAAAACGGCGGATGGTCAGCGTGGATACGACCTGCACCCTCACATGTTAAATCCAGCGTGGTAAACACTACACATCCAGTAAAGGATGGAAACACTTTGAGTTTCACACGTTGCAGGAAAAGCAGAGCTAGACATCACGGCTAAAGCTGCATGCTAACTCTGTCACGGACAGGAAATGTTATCGTATCGCGGTAACGTGCGGTCCAGCCGGCCGCCGCTCTCATCTCCGTGGTCAAATGGGCCGACGCTACAACTGTAGAGCACACATATACTGACATTTATGTTAAATGCATTCAAACGGCCCCGATGGAGCTGACCATGGATGGATAAAGAGAACGGAGCTGACGGGAGAGCTAGAGACGGACTTGGAGAAGTTAGAGGAAGTAGACACGTGTGACTACGTCTGTTTTTCAAAATAAGGTGTTAAAAAAGGGAACTGTATATACAAAATACATATATGGAAATAAGATTGATTGGATTATCTTCACCAGAAGTATAAAACATTACATGTCCCTTATAAATTACAAAGAAAATACCACTAATTTGTGAGGGAAATGTCTTTATTCTTTGATTTTTGGGGTTACTGGAAAAATGTAATAAATAATTCCTGACAATGACTGATTTATTTGACTTCTCTGTCAACATACATGCTGAAAATCAAACATTTGAATGTATTAATTTAGGTATTTTCCAAAGTAAATGTCCCTAGAAGTGTATGATTCAACTTTTTCCCATGGTCTAGTGTTAAAAAAGTTAACAAAAATCGCAATAAATTGTAATATCGAATCACAATCCATACTGAATCAGCACCCCAGTATCGTGATAGTGTCGGGTTGGGAGATAGTGGTATCGTCCCAGTCCTAACAAAAGGCCTCAATGAGAACAACAGAGACACAGGTGTGGACGTACAGAGACAGTTTTTGCTTCCTGTTCCTCTTTAAGCATGACTCATTACACTGAGAAGAGAACAGCATGAAAGGGGGCATGAAAGGGTTAATGTGAGCTTGTAATATACTTAGACATGATGGCATGCAGTGGATCCCATGGTGCCCCATCCAGAAAACCACTGGCTCTTTATTATCCCTATGATCGCACAAAAATAGCCAGCTCACTCCTACCTAACTCACAAAGGGAGTCACTATTTGGGCCTCTTCCAAAAGAACCAGACGGTGAACTAGGGAGGTAAATTCCATACGAAGAAGGAAAGCCTTTCTTTACCTCGCTCCCTCCTCCTCCTCCTCCTCCTCCCCCAGCACCTCCCTCCCTTCCTTGTTCGTTCCTCTGGCCATGAATACCGGGCTCAAATTACCAGCAGGCTCAACAAAGTCTTTTCACTTCCACTAGAACAGAGGCCATTTTGGAGACAAGTCCAAGGGGGAGGGACATACACACAAAATGAACAGCAAAGGAGACCCTTTCTCTTTCATCATCTCTCACGTAACTCTCTCCCTTCTCTTCTTTTTAACACACTAGTTTTCCGACATTGTCGAGTACTGGCAGACGTGCTTATACCGTCCTAAAATAAGCTTATCCTTTAATATCTAAATGCATCTCTGGGGTAATATAGCGAGTACAATTCATATAGAGGGGGACAAACAAATCCAACCATGAGAGCATTATGCACAGCAGATCAAAAGGCACCAACATACACAACGCCACACCTCGTCTGAACAGACCTCAGCACAGCAAGTTACGTTAAATAACATACTGAAAGACCACAAATAGACACGTCATGCACATACAGTACTTATAGAAAGTGTAGCCCATCCCATGGACTCAATATTACATCATAGGATTCAGTTAACATTGAATCATAGTGGATGCAATTAGGTCAACATGAAAACACATCTCTCCATATCAAAAACAACTGCTTCACCAATAGCAGCTTTGTGGAATAAGCTGAAACTTACATGACATCTGGGCTGTATCTAAAATCACTCCCTATGTGTTACCTACTGCCTACTGCAGTATTTACTCTCGCTAAGTTTTATAAAGCATTTAGGGATGTCACAATACCGGAAATTTAGTAGTCGATACCAATACCAGTGAAATTCCACGATTCTCGATACCAATTCGACACCACGGTAAAAAACAAAAGTAAAACAATAACTCCCATGTTCTTCAACATACACTCTTTTATTACTGTTTGCATACTGTTTTTTGTTAGCAAGTTAAACAGCTCATAATTCCCTCTCTATTATCTATTTTATATTGCTGTGAAAACATCTTCAAACAACTGTATTCATTCAAGTTTCTCGCCAATAAAACTATATTTTTACAATGGCTCCTCCCATGTTGAAATCGGCAGGACGAGAGCTAGTTAATGTCAGCTGTTAGCAGCTGGTAAGCAGCACAGTCCTGCACGAAGCTAACAGCTAACGTTAACTAGCTCTCGTCCTGCCGATTTCAACACGGATTTGTTGTTCACAACGTAGCATTATCCGGGAAAAAATAGGGTGCATCCCCTGAATGTGTCGATAGTGCGTCCCAAACACACTTTCTAAAGTCTCCTGGACGACAGGACGCCGTTAGTCTTGAGCGCTGACAGTACTGTAGGCCCAAACAACAACACAGCAACGAGTTCAAACAACAATCTCAATGTCCTTGAACCCTTACACTTACTCTAGCCATTCAGATGAACCTCCACATACACTCCTATGAAGCTGAAAGAACAAATGAGATGGGAGCGTACATGAGCAAACTCCCTTACAATAAGCTTACAGGGCGGCTCTGTCTCCAATGAGAAACTTCAGAGTCAGGTAAAGTGATTGACGAAGGCAGCTTGTCACTCAGTAACTTCCATCACTGTATGACCTCACTGAGCATCTGGACATTAAGATAAACACTTTACCTTTTGTTTACACTATCCTACATTCACTTTAAAGGAATAGACTTGTATCCGTCTGTTAAATATGAAGTTACAGCCAGCAACAGGTTAGCATAAGGTTGGGCGATATGACAGTGCCCTTTGAAATCCTTTACATTTTTTCCAGATTCCGTTTAATTTTTTCCCACAGGTTAATTAACCTGTGGGAAAATTTCCTCACTGACATCCCTGCTTCATGATAACAATTCTCACGTGATCTTGTGATTATCTCATGATCTCGCAAATCCAGCTGCCTCGTCATGTAACGTGATTTGGGAAGACATGGGGGAGGAGAGTGAAGTTGTAAATACAGAGCATGAGGGCGAATCCCAACCCAAGATGAGGAAGAACTCTGGTTACATGATGACCAGGCATTTGCACATTGTAGTTTATTTTTGT
The DNA here is from genome assembly GCA_916701645.2 of Sebastolobus alascanus. NCBI lineage: Eukaryota > Metazoa > Chordata > Actinopteri > Perciformes > Sebastidae > Sebastolobus > Sebastolobus alascanus. The sequence goes on from CAKAOJ020000363.1 coordinate 271,085, forward strand.
TTTGTCAGCTTTTTGAAATGAGAGATGAGCAAATCCTGCAGGAAAAGTCTTTTTATTTTTCATTTGGTATACCGTGTGGGATTTTCTATATTGCACTGACTGAAGTCAGGCTGGTATTTATTTCAGTAACACTTGGAATTATTGTTCTCAGGATCCTTAAAGCTTCCATTTTTAAGTCTTTGTTTGAGATACTTTTGTTTTTAACTCACGTGTTGTCTCATATGAGGCAGTTTTTATCTTTGTATGGAAGTTCCAAATAAAAAGAAAATAATTAAATGTGATGAAGTACGGTTATTTTAAACCATTTCTTAAATGAATTCACAGAACAATTACTGTATAGTGATATATACAGTTACCGTGATATAAAATTGCATATACCGTGATAGAAGATTTTGGCCATATCACCCACCTCTAGCTTAGCTTAGCATAAAGGCCGGAAACTGGGGCAACCAGTAGCTCACCTGGTAGAGCGCACACACACCGTATATCAAAGCTGAGCGGCCCAGACTCCAGCTCAGGCCCTTTGATGCATTTCATCCTCTCTCTCTCTTTCCAAGCTATCTATCCAATAAAACAATTCTGTAGAAAAGAAACATCAACACAAGCTGACAAATACAGCCATCACACACCTTTGGTTTCTAAAGTTCTAGCTAGCATGTTCACTGATTCCAATGGAAACACAGTTGACCTTCCATCTAAGGACGACCTCACACCAAACGACTTTTGAAGTGATTTCACTGTCGCAGACATATTTCCAATGTCCGAATAAAATCAGGAAAGTTTTGCTAGAGTTGCGGCGCACTCCCGTGATCTCGATCGTTTAGTGTAAGGTGGTCATAAAACTCAATCCGAGCTGTCTTAAGTCAGTCTTTTTCTCGTCTTGGCGATCCGATAAAATCAAACAAGTTTAATATTATCGTTCAATGACACACATATTGTCAACAACCAATAGGAGAGCTCTCTCTCCAGCACCAAACAGGAAGCAGCAAACGGGGTAAACCTGGAGAAACTGGTGGAGTTGTGGAGTGAAGAAGAGTTCCTCTTTGACGTGTCCTCCCATCTGTACCACGATAGAGTGGAGAAGGAAAAAAGCTGCACTGAGTATGCTATATGCTAAAGCTAGCTAGCTAACCACTGTCCCAAACGGGGCTACTTGCAAGCTAACGTTAGCTACTGGAATGTTTGCTATTAGCCTTCGAGCTAACCGTATGTTTAAGCTGATTGCTGGCTTCAATCATATTAGCTCGTAGGCTAACAGCAAGCATTCCAGTAGCTAATGTTAGCTTGCAAGTAGCCCCGTTAGGGACATTGGGTGCTTTTATTGTAAATTTCCACCAGGAGCAGGATGTGACATCATCTCTAAAGGAATCTAGTTGGAGTTTTGTAAATAGTGACCCTGCAAGATCCCCAGTCTTTGCAAAATCTTATAGTCTGTGACTAAAAACTCTGTGACTGAAGACACATTGTCTTTAGATGTGAGAGGGTGTCAGACTTCTGTCTTTTAAAAGTCTTTTCAAAGTCTCCTAGTGTATGGTAGGCATAAGGGCCCCGTTACACAGAGGATGATTGCACAGACAATAATCACAGCGTTACCACAGCGAGGTGTTGTGTTGTTGACCAAGTAAGAAAAAAGGGAAACAATGTTCAAAACGGCACAAACTATCTAAATTCTGGGTGCATTTTCACTCCCACTGCTCCTTCCAAACACCTTCATCTGCCGTGGATGCAATTAGACAAACTACTGCTACTGGCTCACAATCTGTTCAATAGTAGTCTGTGAACAACACACCTTTTTGTTTACGGTACACTGCTGGTCTTAGTGTTGCATGATCAAAATACTGTTTCAGAAGCTTTTACATCCTGAGAAGAATAAAGCTTCCAGGGAAACATGAATACACAGAACCCTGTTACACAATAACATGGTTGGGCTGGGTGGCTGCACTAATGCACCAGGGATCAACAGCTACATCTGTCAGTGGATATCTGGAGATTTGGTCACTTGAAATGCAGGCTTGCCTCGTCATTTTACGAGTATAAACTCAGAAGTTAATTGTTTCAACATCAGGTAACATTAAAGGGCATATCACACCCTCTATACTATTGCAGTGGTGGAGTAAGAAACTGTTGCGATGTTTATTTATTTATTTCATCCCACTGAGTTTTTTAAAGAAAAAAGATAAGCAAAATACATAAGATATATGTTACTTTTTATATAGATATTCACCTAAATGTGTGCAATGTTCACGTAGGTTTTAATCAGCCATTACAATTGTGACCAACACACTGAATACACTGGCAAGGTTAGCATCTGATTGGCTGGCCGTTGTGCAATTCACGATGTTGTTTCCACATATAGCTTCAAGGCGAAGGCTGAGGGTTATACATACACATACATGAACGTACACATTGGAGCTTGAACAGCGTGTCCATGCTCGCTGCAGTGTCCACCTGTGCCTCGCAAAACCTCCACAACACATCCAGTCCAGTGAGATTACACCAGCCCCCTCAGTCTGCCCCCGCACACATGCTAGCTGTAGGAAGGATATGAATATATCTGCCGTTCCCCGGCACTGCGCAGGTCGAGCTGCACTCTCTGAGCTGCAGCAGGAGGAAATTGAAGATGAAAAACGGGCAAATCAATAGAGCCTGGCTTAAAGACAAACGGGATATGTGGCCAGGAAGAAAGCAAGGCTCATTGTGGATCTTATTTCACACTCACCCAAACACATTTATAATTTCACAAAGAGGTAAAACCACACACACACACACACACACACATAGAAATGATGTCAGAGACTCAAGCATGGATCTTGTACTCACTCACTGCTTCATATGTCACAAATGGAAAACATACAACAAGATTGTAGTGTGCTCATGTGAAAGGTGGCCTTTAGCACAGCTATTTATCACAACTGCTTATTACTTTCATTAATTATCTATGGTGACGGCGGCGCACGCAGATGCAGTGGCCAGCAGCTCCCATACACTACGCTACATTTTTGTTTTATTTATTTGATAGGGACAGAGCACGTTAATGAACAATTTTAATTTGTTGTAGGCCTGGGTAATAAAACAATAGCGATATGTACTGCAATAGACACTTCATCAATAACAATAAGACAATTTTCGATAGTTTCACTTAAATGCAAACCGCCAGGAAACACATAACGGATACGTAAAGTTCAGTTGCATGAACCTTTGTATTTTCACCTTTGTTACTGGACCACATATGGCCTATGACGGATATACACTCATCAACATCGGAGGAGGAAGCACGGGGACTGGATTAAGTGCAAGACCTAGGAGTGTTCCACTACGACCAAGCAACGGGAGACTGGAGACAGCATCAGTGATGCTTGGTGCTCAAACGTAGTCAAAGTTGATGGACAATGTTTCCCTGATGTCGAATTTTTTATGTTCAGATGCCGGATATATTATCTGCACAGAGAAGTCACTGCTGTTTATTCCTCCTGCTGCTAATTCACAAAATGCACTTCAAGAATAAACTACTGTTTGTTAGGTCTGTCCTCGACCAAAGAAATTCTTTGACTAACGTTCATGCGATTTTGTTAACTAATTGATTTAATGGACAGATCTGTAAAACTGAGTTCCTCCACAAAGAAATCTTGTGTTTACCAGAGGTCTCGTAAGTTTCTTGGAAATAAGTCATTCAGAGCGAAAAAATGCAAAAAAAACAACTAATCACTAAAGAAATCTAGGTCAACTTGTTTAACCGGAAATCAATTCTTCTTCACCGCTCTAAAACAGTAGCCTTCACTGTGCTGTCGTCCTGAATGTATCATGGCTGCCACTGGCAGGTAGTTTGGCACGTGACGATAGTAAACAACAACAGTGAGGTGCTAGTGGAGAGTGTAACGGTAGTCAGAGCGAGGAAAATGGGGTAGTGGAGTAAACAGCAGTTTATTAATATTAATAATAATAATAATAATAATAATTATATATTTGTTTTTATTACGCTGGTATCGGGAAGGAAAAAATGGTATCGGATCATCTCTAGAGCAGCCCTACCCCCTCCCTCTTTGTGCGACCCTGTGTTGTACTATGACAATAAACTAACCTTGAATCTATATTGTTAATTTGTACATTCGTATGATTCACAATGGCTTCCATTGTCATGGTGACATAACAGTTTGAGCACAACCACGGAGAGAAAAAATGAAGCGCAAGCACCCACACAGCCAAAACACAGCGTGCTATTACAACAGCGCTTCAATCACTACCTTATCCTAGCTGTCTTACGAAACTCCCTGAACCAGGCTAAATAAAACTATTATGTGATGCGATGCAACGCAATCATAGGCCTCTACCACAATTACAGCAGCCAACTGTTCATGCAACAGCACAAAAATATAAACCACAAAGCTTAGTCTGCACAGGCTGGAGATGTGGGGGTGAAGGAATGACATGTGAAGAAATGATGCAAACATCTGGCACCACAGTAAGAAATGTTATTTCAAAGGGCCCATGGCTGAGATGTATATCGCCACTGGAGAATGCTTCATCTCTAGCAGCGATGCGGCTGTTGTCGTGCTGAGCGGTCGAGTGTCCTGGGAGCGCGGCGTGGCCCGCCATTAACACAGCAATGTCCAGCTGCCTGAATGGACCGGGACCAGACTGGGGATGAGAGACACACAATGGAGAACAAAGGCCAAGTAGGTGCTATAAGAGGGGTGGGGGAGAGAGAGAGAGAGCGGTCGACAGCAGGGCCAGCATGACACAAAATCAATCATCTGTTTCAGGACAAACAAGCCAACCACTGTCCGTTTGAGGCTCAGTAACCTAGACGAGGAAAACAGAAAGGACTACGCAAAAATACTGCTGCCTGCTCCACTACCTCTTTCTGATCTGTTTCCCTTTTCACTCTGAAGTCCAGCTGAAAGCAAGCTGCTTAAACCTGATCATAAGTACCCAACCATGACAGCAGAGAATAAACAACAGAGGTACTGAAGTCAAAACCTAACCTAAAATCTTCACTGTTATATTTAAAGAGCTTTAGAGGGACGGACACTCAGTCTTCACTAGGGCTGGGACGATACACCTATCTCCAGATTCAATACCATCACAATACTTGGGCGGCGATTCAATACATACTGCGATTCGATATTACGATTTATTGCGATTTTTTCTTTTAACACTAGACCATGGGAAAAAGTTGAATCATACACTTTTACTTTGGAAAATATCTAAATTAATACAGTAAAAGTGTTTCATTTACAGCAAGTATGTAGTTAGAGATGTCCTGAAGTCAAATATATCAGGATCATTGTCAGGAATTATTTATTACATTTTTTTCCAGCAACCCAAAAATCAAAGAATAAAGACATTTCCCTCACAAATTAGTGATATTTTCTTTTTAATTTATAAGGGACATGTAATGTTTTATACTTCTGGTGAATATAATCCAATCAATCTTATTTCCATATATGTATTTTGTATATACAGTTCCCTTTGTTAACACCTTATTTTGAAAGCTCCGTTCTCTTTATCCATCCAGCTCCATCGGGGCCGTTTGAATGCATTTAACATAAATGTCAGTATATGGGTGCTCTACAGTTGTAGCGTCGGCCCATTTGACCACGGAGACGAGAGCGACGGCCGGCTCGACCGCACGTTACCGCGATACGATAACGTTTCCTGTCCGTGACAGAGTTAGCATGCAGCTTTAGCCGTGATGTCTAGCTCTGCTTTTCCTGCAATGTGTGAAACCCAAAGTGTTTCCATCCTTTACTGGATGTGTAGTGTTTACCACTTTGGATTTAACATGTGAGGGTGCAGGTCGTATCCACGCAGACCCTCCAACGTTTTATACTTTTTTGTTTCAGCTCGCAGCGGTTTGTTTTGGTTGACGGATACGGAACGGATATGACGTCGCGTCACTCAGACTACAACAATAAAAGCGGTAACTTCCTTCTACCTCCACATAGACTCAAATGAAGCAAATATATGCGATATATACGATTCTGGCATTAAAAAAATCTATTTGAAAATCGTAAATCGATTTTTTTTCCCTCCCCTAATAAATACCTAACCATGACAGCAGAGAATAAACAACAGAGGTACTGAATTCAAAACCTAACCCAAAATCTTCACTGTTGTGCATCTGAGATTAACATATTTAAAGATCTTTATAGGGAAGGACACTTGGTCTTCACAGTGGCAGTATTCCCTGTAAACCATGTCTACTCTGTGTGATGAGGAGGGATGTTTTCAAAGTATTCTAGCAGAGGCATGAAGTCCAAACCAGCCATCTCGGATGTTAGATAAGCTCCTGCTCTGGCACAACATTAACCAGAGACAACCTCCGACTCTCACACGTGATCTCACTGCATGACAAACACATTTACATGACATTTACATTTCCTCATTTGGCCGACAGTCTTATCCAGAGCGACACGAGGGCTTGCCCTGGTTCCACCTCGCAAACAACACATATGTGAGACCAGCCAATGTGAGATTGCAAAGTGTCACACGGTGTACAATCACTGAGGATTGGCAGCCATTTTGAACTGCTTTAGGGCTTTAACTGTCCCAAACTGACCGACTGGTCAATATGAATACAACAAATATCTTGAGGAAAAGTGTGTTTGTGTGTGTAGGGGGGGGGGCTGTTTACAAAAAACAAACACTCCCACCTAACTCTTCCCAACAGGAACCATTTGCTGAAGGTGACAGAGCGAGGCCCTTGTGAACAGGAAAAACCTGGTCCCAGCTATTCGTTTCCTCTTTTGTTTTTAGCTCTACTGCTGCTGCGCATTACAAAACAGGGCAGCTGTGAGCGGGTTGGTGTCGAGTGGCTTGACTTTGGTGCAAACGCTCTCTTGGTTGTTTTTCTTCTGCCCCGCTCCTTATTTGCTCACTCTCTCTCTCTCTCTCCGCCTGACAACACCCTCTGAGCAAACACACTTGGAAAATGTGCTTGTAGATTTTTGCAATCTTGGTTTCACCTCACACAAAGTATTAGGTATTTTAAAAGGACCATTATTTGTGTCTCCTTTGTTGGGGTACATGAAAGAAAGAGACACACGGGACCAGGGGAAAGGAAAGAGAGAGGAGGAGGTGGTGGTGAAGCCTAAAATGTCTGCCTGCAGTTGTGAAAGGTGGACAGATAACTCTGAATATTGGTGAGCTTTTTTTTTCTGCTACACGCTCAGCCAAGTATCACAAGGAAGCGAGACAGGCAGCGTGACAGTGAGAGAAAGAAAAGGAAATGAAGGACAAAACATAAGGGCGCAATAAAACAAGAACAGGAGAGAGAGAGAAGAGAGAGAGAGAGAGAGAGAGAAGAGAGAGAGAGATGATTACGTAGATTGCCTGCCTCACCCCCCTTTCGGCCTTGTTTTTTTCCCCCAGCCTCCTCCTCCTCCATTATTCTCCCAAGAAGCATTGCTTCTCGGCACGAAACAGAATTAACCAGCACAGCCCTCTGCAACACCGCTCCCCCAACGCAGAGGAAATGCTGCGCCCCATTGGAGCAGCTCCAGAGCTCCTGCGCCAATAGGAACGCACCGTTGAGGCAGGCGTCAGAGCGACTTGTTTTTAACCCCGTTGTGCAAGACGGCGAGCCACACAACGCACAGCAGCTGCAGCACAGCAGAGGGGACGATACAGAGACGGGACGGTAAACGGACCGGTGCTGTATCTGTCCCTGAAATTAACAGGAAAGTATCTCACAGGAAAACAATCTACATGATATAAATTTTAAAAACACTTTCATATGCTAAGGAAATTAAAATATATAGGTGTGATTACATTTTTAGACTCAGGAAGCTTCAATTTCCTACATGCTAATAAAATGCACAGAGACAAAATACACACGATGTATTCTCACTAATATTTCTGCTTCCATAGAGATTTAGATCCACAACGCTGGCTCGGTTGACTTAGTCACATAGGCACAACACACACGAAACCTTATTAACATATCAATAGCTACACCTGCCCTCCATGTAATGATACAGAGTGTCATCAGCATGCAAATGGAAAGCTAAAGGGACAGGGTCCCCCCCCCTCCTATCCCTCGCAGCAACACCCCCTACTCCCTCTTCTCCAACCGTCTGCAGCGAGACAGAATCCTGTCTTCTTCTTTTGGAAACGGGCCAACATCCTGCTTCACTCCGTCTTGTACAAGCACACACACACACAGAAACCAGGGTTTAAATTCAGTACGGCGTATGATCCAGACTCATCACAACACAGCGCTCACAAATTATGTTTTCAAGGGCACGTCGCCTAACAGTCACATTTCTCTGAGTGTGAATGAGAGACTTTATTTCCTTGGTAAACAAAAAACTGGGCCAGGCTAACCTTGCATGTCTGCACATTCCTCAGATCCCCAACGTTTCAGAGGCCCATATTGGGAAAGAAGGGTCCATCCTGCAGGCAGATCTAGCGCAGTGCTACTCTCGAAAGGCAGTCCTCGTTCGACAATTGTTGTAGCGCAACACAACTAACACATGTATCTCGCTCCAACGCATAATCTGAAGCTGCCTGGAACACCAACATGGCGGGTCAGTTCAAGGCAGAGCAGCAACAAGCAGCCAAACAGTTCATTCTTAGCTTTCCCAGGGTGGCACGTTGAGTTAAGAAGGCAGGCCAGGGTCAGGGGGAGTGCTGGGGGTGGGGGGGCTCATGTTTCCTATGGTTGTGAGAGGCCAGGTTTGCACGCTGCAACCCACACAGTCTATTAAAAGATGTGAAACATATTCAGAGAATGTCAGTCGCAACCAATGAAAACAAGGCTCAGCGCGCTGCAATCTGGCTTCCAACAGGCATCCGGATCAATCCAAACACTTGGTGCTGGCTGAAAAAGCCCCAGCAGGGCACAGGTGTAATCTTTGTACTCACGAAGCAAGGTCGACACACGGCTCAGAGAAACACACGTTACATGAAGCCACAAACACGTTTTTCCATCGCAAATCAGTTCATCGATTGGATGTTTAACCACGTTTGATAGGACTGTACTTGATTAGTGAGTGCAGTACTTTTAGTGAGCAACCAAGCACCAAATATGACTGATTCACCCTCACACCAGATTTATATATTATATATTTATAATATCCGCTGCTGCTGTTATAGATTATAACTCTTACAGTCTTTAATGCACATTTTTTTGTAATATGCACATATCTGTCACTTTATGTACATATTGTAATATGTACATACCTGTCACTGTAAATATAAATCCTACTCATTGTACATACAGTATATAGACATCTTCACATGTACATAATCATCCAGTCCATGTACATAATCATCCAGTCTTTATTTCTTGCACTATTTGTATTGTTTACAACTTCCACTTTAACACTTGACTTGTATATAAACATTTAATTTGTATTATTGTATTCTTTTATTCTGTGTGAGTACATTGAGAGAGCTGCATAAAACCAGAATCCACTTCCATGTATGTATATATACTTTTGTGATATTAAAGCATTCAATACAATTCAATAAAATATTTTTTGACAGAGTAGAAAGTAGGGCTGGACAATTAATCAAATATTAATCGCGATCACAATTTTGGCTTCCCACAATTAAATGAACATGATCGCCTGCGATATTGACGTTTAAAAATGTGCATTCTGCTCATAGAAAACACTGCAGCATATCAAATTAAACGCTTCCTAAACTAAACAGCTGATTGAAATGTTTTGGCTTCCCTTTTGGGTATATAGATTTTATCTATACAACCAATGTGTTTATGATTAAATTGAGAGCATAAAACTGTTTATCTAGCCTCTTAATGTTGCTCTCAGAGTGCACCAGATTGAAGCATCTAACTTTAAAATGTAGATTCCTGTATTTTTTCATATTGCAATATATAAAGCAGAAAAAAATATTGCAGTTTTTTCCAACATTCTGCAGCCCTAGCACAGCATGGAAGTGAAAGCAGTGCTCTGTTTATTTTAATGTGAAAGTGCAATAAAAAAACATGTGATAAATAATCGTGATTAGCATTTTGTCCATAATCATGCAGCCCTCGTAGAAAGACTAATATGTTTAAAAATGACATAAGACCAGCTGAAGTTATTACAGGTCAGACACAAGTATCACTGCAGCGATGCAGTCACACATCCGGTGACACATTAATTGGCCTAAAAAGCAAAATAACGTCCTTCTCTCTCTCTCTCTCGCTCTCTCTCTCTCTCTGTGTGTGTGAGTGTGTTTGCTGTGTCCACCGCTCCGGACTCCGGCTGCAGCACAATGCGAGGCTACGTGGTGCAGCCGAGTGGAGCTCAGCTACTCAGGCGACGGTCAGGGCAGCCATTAGTGCTGGAAACCGCGAGGTCCTAATAAATATAAAACCTCACAAAACACATAATCTCTCAGCCATTTCCCTGCATCACTTGTCAACCCAGTTCTTAGTGCGTTTCAATGCCTACTACACAGTGAAAATGACATGGCATAGGAAGTGTTGATTCCTCAAATCAACCCAATTGAGATGAAGATCAAAATGCAGAACTCTCTCACAATAAAGAAATGATCCAAATGATCAAAAACATAACAGCTGTAACTTGGTGGAAACTTGTGATTGCTGCATTTCGACTGAGCAATGCTACCAACACTTTTAGTCACACGTTGAAATAAAAAATGGAGGCTAAAAAAAGGAAACAAGAGCTTCCCTTTCTAAAATACCACTCATTTCTCTAAACCGCCACCGAGGCTGGGGGGTTGGTAGGTGGGGGGAGGAGGTGAAGAAGAAGAAGAGCAAGTCACTACCCAACAGATCTGGTTTTCTGATGTCTGGATAACACAAACACACTCACACACACACACAGGGGGAAAAAATAACAAGAGAAAACACCACCGAGCTTGATTCACACGCCTGAGTGAAGTTAGGAATGCTGCCAGAGACTAATGCATTAACATGATGTAGCCAACCATGATGCATGCAGACACCATATTTTTCATAAAACTAGTCCAGAAATCCTCTTGCAATAATGAGCTCATCTTGCAATCTTCACATGCATACACAGCTAAACGCTCACAGAGCACTGTGCTAAAAAACTGACAATAATGTGCACTGTTTATATTTGTATACTATGTTTAATTCTTGTGTATATTGGTAGATTTCAATTTTTTATTCTAACACTTTAATTATCCTACTGTTGTTTTTTTTACTGCTTATTTGCACCAACCCACCAAAGCAAATTCCTAGTGTAAACCTGATACACCTGGCAATAAACGAGTTTCTGATTCTGATTCTGATTCTGATAAAAGCGCTGGTTCAAAATAAGGACACAATCAACTGGAAAACATCCCAAAAAGTTAGCTTAAAGGCTAGTATAGCATGTGTTGCCTATGGCTTGTCTGCTCACCAACACAGCAGCTGGTTGCTTTAGCTAACATGAGTCGCCAATAAAATGATCAAATTGCAACTTGTGTCTTTGGTAACTTTGAAATAATTCGACAGTTTCGAGGTCCCAGAGCAACATTTAACACATTGCTGTGAAAAGAACAACAACAAAGGGCAATGTTTTGCTTCTAACAAAACAAGTTTGCATATCACCTTTTAACGTGGTCTGGTTCTCAACTTCCTTGAGGGTTCATGCAGGTTATTCTGCTCTCAATTCAACCACATAACTGTGCAACAAAAGGAGAATATAGTGGCTATAATGGTGTTGTTTTGGGGGAATGTTAAGCCTCTGCAGAAACACATTATGGAAACTTGCACAACAAACCCAATATGTCTGTATTTATACATCAAAATATGCAGCTTAGTGAGCTCCAGGCAAAACATAATACATTTAACTTGTAATGCAACGTTATAGTGGAGTGTGACTGGTTTATTCCTGGTATGCAAACTGAGATAAACTGCACCACCTAAAGGAGTCAAACTCTTGCAAACTTGGGTGTTGAGAGCTTGAAATAATGTTGGCTTTTTATACAACTAGGTGGATTTCCCCAGACTTAACAAGCTAGCTCTCCAAAAACACAACACGAGGAGCTGATCAGAAAGTCATGGAAGATCCAGACACAGCTAACAGCACACCATCAACATGGGCTGCTTTTTAAGCCAAGCAAGCCACTTTAAAGTGGAAAGATACTCAACTTGTTCTAAGATGCTAACTAGTTAGCCCCCAAGTTAGCTGCGTGGCTATGTTTGGTTTGACTGAGAACATTATCGCGTTTGTTGTATTTATGTTAACAGTTAGAGCCATTTAAACATGGTATTAACATTAGTACTCACCTAAAGAGGCATTCCGAACTTGAACAAACGAGCTAAAAGCATGTACAGCGGGTCCTTAGAGTATCCCAACATCAAATCCAGTAGGCCCGGAGTGCGGCCTCGGAGTCTCCTGAATCCTTTGCCCTCAAAAGTAGCTCCCTCTCCCGGGTGAGGAAACAAACTTCTCGGCGTCTCCCAAGCATAGGCGGAAAGTTAAATTCCCTGTCCTGTTCAGGTGCACCGCATCCATTGAGTGTCTGTTATAGATCCCCGGTGGTTAAATCCATGTATTTTTTAGTGTGTTGTATATACAGTCGCTATTTATAATGGGGGTATATGCTGCTGTATGTGATACAGGGCTCTGATTCTGTCTCGGGTCCTTACATTCGCAGAGGCGCCCATCCCCCTCCTCACCGGCATCGACCGCGGGTCCCAGCGAAACTGACACACAACCACGCCACGGGGTTTCCCCGGCGACAGTGCAGGGGCTCTCTCCTTGGGGCGGGGCCTCAACTGCGATATCCCGCCCCCCTCTCGCCCAGTGATTGGACAGCGACGTGTCAATCATGTGACACACGAGCCATACGCGCACGTTATTGGTTAAATCACACCAAGTACGTCACATAGGGGGGCGGGGCTTTGCTTTTGAGGAGGGGTGCGAAACATTCAGTTCCATTATGATATGTGTGTGGCGTACAAGGAGGAGAGAGGCTGGATACGGGAGAGAATTTGACACCCCAGCAAGAGGATTTGTACCTTCAAAGTCCCGGGAAACTTTCGTTTATTAAACTCAAATGCCATGGAATTCATTTTAATTCGTTAGTGGGATTAATGCTTTTCATTTGAGAGGGTTTATTAACGTTGGAAGGAGGCTCTCTATAACATAGCAGCGAGCGTTAGCTACACACACGGGGTCTCTGGGGCCCAGTTGCAGGGACACCAGAGGCAGTGGTTAGCCCACTGGGTCAGCCCCACCTACCGGTATGTCAGATGAATGGAGTGTGAGGTGTCGCTCTGGTAGCATCTGGTAAAGGGGGTTGGACCCGGTAAATTGACCATTGGGTGCATCTGGGTTGCATCTACTTATTACGGGTCCCTCCTACTTCTGTTACCGCTGCCGAAAATCAGTCTATTCCCACACTTTAAACCTCTATCAGCAGCTGGTCAATAAAAACTATTCCTGGGATTTGTGTCTGGGCGAAAAAAACTTTTGATGTGATGTTATAGCATTTACATAACGAGAATAGAGCTCTTGTTTATTGTTATTTTACTGGTTTATCTGCCGCACATTTGGATTTTAAAACAAAGCGGAAACGTTATTTTCAACAGATACAAAGTAAAAAGAAGGATATTTATAAACAAATACTCCCCAAATGACGCGATTGGTTTCCTGTCCTGTCATGAGACTCGAGGGAGCGACTTTGATTGGCTGCGGTGATAAAATGCCAACGTCATTTGTTGCATAGGTCTGACGAGCGACGAAATTAGACAGCAGAATAGTTACATTGTTGCGGCTGCGGGGGTTCCATTCTAGAATATGATTGAGCTTCATAAATTAGAATCAGGAAACATTCTATTCTATTGATACATTTGCATATGGATACATAGGAAGTGAATAGGCCGAACAAAGCAGTGATGCGGGTGTAACGTAACACTTTAGGCTCCATATTGTTTGTACAATGTGTGCTATAACTTGAAATAATAAACACTTGACGTTACTTATAATTTCACCAGTATTTACATATGTTTTGTGAGTTTTCTTAGAATAACGTTAAGTATCCCCTCTTGTTGCCCTTTATAACCACCACAATCACTTCCGAATCACGTTTAATAACTACAGGTCAGTTTTCACGTTTCCCAGCCGGACTCTCATGGTAAGCAGTGGCCATATTTCACAATCCTGCCATTGTTGCTGCGGTGAAAAAGCAATGTCATATGGCCAGTCCAAACCACGCACTGCAATATGGCTGTGCTCAACCCTCCCCCACAATGTGCACACTGCCACAGCTCCAGCAAATCTCTCTAACATATGCATCGTCTGTATGTTCTGTGAGGTTAAAATAAAAACACACGATTAATCCACACATATGCTTGTAATCTGGAGGCATTTTTTAATTGTCTCCGTAGTCTTGAAGCACTCACACAAATGACTGTATATAACATAGGAGGTATCAAAGTGTGGACGTGTTACTAAAATTGACATAACTTTGGGATTCTTCAAAATGTACATTTCGTATTGCATGCATGCCACTGCCTTTTTTAATTATTTTTAAAGATTTCTGTTACAAATAAAATCTTTTGACATTAAGCTAAGAATTGTGGGAGTGGCAGCTCATGCCAAACAAATATTTGTTAGTGAGACACACAACAGCTCACACATCATTCTTTGTGTATTAAGATTATTAGTGTGAAAGACTGTTCACCATAAGTCCATAATAACTGTCGAACACACACGTTCTGTCAGGCTGTAAATTAACTTCATTAGTGTAAACTCTCCTCCGCAGGCAGTCAGAGTGCATAACGTTAGGCCCAGCACAGACCTTCACTACATGACATTTTGGCTCCACACGACTTCTCGCCCACCATCAAATTCTAACAATAAATCCAAAAAATTAAAAGTTTCTTCCTTTTGCACAAAGAAAAAAAAACAAAACAATATAACAAAGTCCAGTAACTGTGCATACTGTTTAGGATGGCACACCACAGATTATACAGTATATGGCCCCCAACAGGCATATGTATACAAAATATAGCCATTTATCAATAATGAGTAATGTTATTGATTCTAAAGGAGAGGGATCTTTGGGAGAATAGTTGCATACAGACACATTTAAACGTCAAAAATGAGTGTTCACAATATTATCAGTTAATAACCCTTCACTCAGGAGTAGTGAATCCAACGAGGAAATACTACGTCTGCTATGGGTATAATTATAATTACATTATGTATTAGCCTACAGTACACTGCCCCTTGAATAAGCATAACTACAATATTGGTCAACCACCAAAATACTTGATTTTACTTTGCCATGTCAGAAACTGGACAACAGACTAGACGTGTTTGAAAACTGATTAAGTAATCTTAAGACTCTCTTCTAAGTAGGTGGCCTGTTTGAAAAAGAGAAAGGTCACCAGAAAAAGAAAATTAAACTGCCTTCTCCTCACTTCTCTGTGAACAACCGGTCTCCCCCCCCTCCCCCCCTCTTGCTCTCTTAACGGCCGACTAAGCGGCTCAGACAAAGAATGAAAGGGAAACAAATGGCTGAGGGTGTTTGTTTTCTGGTGTTGGGACATGTCTTGTTTTCCTTTGCTCTTTAGGTCTTTTTTTAAAGGTTGTTACACGCTTGCATGCCAAGACTCTCCCCGCCGCTGGGAAATGCTGCCCTCTGCTGGATGCACTGTGGCACTGCAGAGCAATGACTCCCCCCCACCACAGTGGGGTTGAGCCCCTCAGAGCAGCTTCAGACTCCCAGTGACGTTGTTCACCATCTCCTCCTCGCCCATGATGGCCAGGACAGTGCGGGACCCAGACTCCAACTGCCAAACACAAGACCGGTTAGTTTCAAGGAACTGGGCAGCACTGACAACATCTAATCATTTTTTTAACCAAATATATTAGTACCAATATTTTGACTATGGGTGCCTCCAAAAGACATTTACACACACCTGGGTGAGTCCAGCATCCTGGACCAGGTAGGTGGGCAGGCTGAGGCTCATGGCCAGGGCCTGCAGCTCCAGTAGATGAGCCACGTTGGTGCCCTGGACCACCACCTTCTTGGCTCTGTTATCAACAACATGCACATTTATTTTTCATCAATAATGTTCATTAGAATTAACTTACTTATTCAACAATTGGTGCCTTCAAATGAAAATCGTGAGTGACAAACTCGCTGCTAAGCAACGTCAATATTAACGTTACTGTCGGCGTCTAGAAGCCACAGAGGCTAACAATTTAGCAAGCTAGCAAGTGGGTAACATAATGCAGGAAATGCAAAGACATAATGACAGAGGAAAAAGATGAGGCCGGTGGGAATATCAACATTTTCCTCAGACGTATTAATTACGAAGAAAAATTCAACAAACACGTCACAAGTCGTGAACTTGGAGCTTTCAGAAACTTTCCACTTACGATGTTGTGAATAAGAGTTCATATGGACTCTTCTCGTGAACATGACCCCATTTGAAGGCACCAAGTATTACAAAGGCTGACAACAGAAGTATATATAACAAAAAAAAAAACCTCTCTCGTCAACAATGTCAGCAACGAAACACTCGACTGAACTGAGCAATTCTACAAAGCAAACAATGACAGAAAACAGACACAGATGGTGGAACAATGATTGGAAAAGAAAAAAGTAGCACAGCTATCCTGACAGTTGAAGGACTAGATTTCCTTAAAGGGTGACAAGAGTGAACTCTTCAGGAACTGAAGCATTAATAGAGTAACATTTTGGATTTCTGCAAAGAGCAGCAGTAGAACATGCCGGCCCAGCAACAGGAGATCGGACTGTCCTGGCCCATCGTAGAACCAGAGTGCAGGACTCCGGTGCGTTGAGGGGAGGCGGACTATATGTTTGCATCAGTGGTGCTTGGTGCTCAAATGTAGTCAAAGGTGATGGACAATGTTTCCCTGATGTCAAATTTATAATGTTAAGATGCCGGACGTATTATCTGCCCAGAGAGTTCACCAGTGTTCTTGTTGCTGCTGTTTATTCCAGTGTTCATGTCTTTAACGAAATATGTTCATCAATGACCTTTTTTCCCATGACTAAGACGGCACCGACGCCATTAAACACTGACAGTGACGATATCAAACAAGCAACGCTCTGCAGCGGCGCTCTGTCCGTCTCTGTCAGTGTTTAATGGTTTCTGTCCTTCTTGTCTCACACCTCAATCCTGACAATTGTGCTACTATAATGCTTAAAGTTGCTGGTTTGCGGGTCGGATTCGGGTGGTTGAGTAACACATACTTTTACATGTTGGGCGGTGCTGATTGGCTCTCATAACGGACGGTGGGTACGACTGAACTGCGCATCATTAATGAGCTCCGTCAGTCAGGAGGACTCGGACTAACTGCAAAGCTGCATTCTTAATCATTCAACCTGTGTTTTTCATCAGATAATTATAAGATGAAATTGTATGTGAAATAAGTTTGACTAAAATGACAGAAATATTCAATATTATCTGATGACTGAACAGGACTAAGATTAAATAAAATAATACCTGACAAAATTAAGAGAGAAAACATTTTGACGAAAGTCGACTTTTCGGTCACTAAAACTGGACTAAACGTTTTGAGTTCTTGTCGACTAAAACTAGAATAAAACTATGAAGGATAAAAAGACTAAAATGTGACTAAAACTAATAAGCATTTTTGTTTTAAGACCTCCTGATGCATATTCAAATAATGCACTACATGAATGCTGTTTTTGTTGTGTTGTGTTTCTTGTGTTACAACTGTATTTGGTTGTGCAACCCTGTGTTGTACAATGACAATAAATGAACCTTGAGTCTTGAAGATAGCAGATATGGACACTAACTTTCCATGCCATACTTTTACCATGGTCTTTTAAGAAAATATCAAATGTAAAAGACATCTGTACTACAGAAATCTGCACTAGAATAAAATTTGATGCAATGGCATCGTTGAGGCTTTTAAGATTATTACTGTTAATCATTTTCCTTGCAACTTAGGCTTTGCTTTAATTATTTCTTGTTAAATATATGGTCCCTAAAAGTGAATTAACAAAGATTTACATCATCTCAAAATGTGCACATATTCAGTGTAAAGCAGTTTGCCAATGAACTGAGATCATCACAAAGTTCGTGGTTGTTTAAAGTGAAGATACAGAACAAATGCATCTGTTCTCTACCAACACACTGTCGGGCCTTACCCACTGTGGTCCCACTTCCAGGCCATCTCCCTCCAGCTGTTCTTCTCCTGTAGAGCCTGGTACAAACCCACAGCAGCATGACCAACCTGGGCCGCCACCTGCACAAACACACAGCGCTCAGTTCACACCTACACGGGAATCTGTCAGCCGTACTGAAATGGCCTAAATGTGCTGTTTCTGACCACGTTCAAATAAAAATTCAACCTAAAAATAATATTTGCATGAAATAACTACAATTACTGTTTCAGTACAACTGATAGGAGCATAAACTACTCCCACTCAGAGCACATGGTAGGTATTAATCATCAGAGGAACATGGGAAATTCCAGACTATTGCAGATTAAAGAGAGGCTTTCAGAAATAGCAGCTTTACGTCGCTGTGAAACCAGAGATAGGAGTGATTAAATAAGAGCTTACAAGTTAGCTTGGCTAAAAGTCCTTCCTCTATTTTTCATCAGTGGAGCCATTGTTAAATATTAGGACACTTTCTTTAGGATGGAGCATGTATTTGAACACACATTCCACATTGGCACCGCTGGACTAACCTTTCCAACCCCCATGGCGAGGTCCATGTTCACCACAAACACCATCTTGAACATGAGGTCATCGTCTCCCTCCTCCTGAGGGTCAGAGCAGACAAAGAGAGACACTGAGATTTGGCTTTGGACAAACTCCACGAGGTCTAAAGTACCAAGGTGTACCTGTGGGGACTAAGGCTAGCTTATGGGCACCTCATTCTCCAGCTTGTTGAAGTAGTACATTGCCGCCTCCTCGGCAGACACGTTCCGAGTGTGAAGAAGTGCCTGAAGAGATGAGAAGCAAGGAAAAATGTCAGATAGAGCTGCAACGATTAATCGATTACTTATCAACTATTAAATTAATCTGCAAATATTTTGATAACCGGTTTGGTTAATTTTTTAAGAAAAAAAAGTACAAATTCTGTGATTCCAGCTTCTTAAATGTGAATATGTTCTGGTTTCTTTATTCCTCTATGACAGTAAACTGAATATCTTTGATTTGTGGACAAAACAAGATATTTGAGGATGTCATCTTGGGCTTTGGGAAACACTGATACACATATTCTGACATTTTATAGACCAAACAACTAATCGATTAATCGAGAAAATAATTGACTTATTAATCAACAATGAAAATAATCGTCTCAATTGGGGTTTTTACGTCAGTTTGTGACAGACACACTCTCGCCTGTTCTCGCGTTGTACACAAACCAACTAGCCGACAGTTTGCGGAGAAGCATACCCAAAAGAAAAGCCCATTCATTTTCATTAGCCTTGTAAACGGCTTAGTAGAAATATTGTCTTTTTCGGATTAAAGGAAAAAAAAAGATTATTTTGTGCATGTAAACGTAGTCATTGAAGGTCAGCAATGGGGTCATTCACAACCTAAAATAACAAGTGCAATCGTCACTCATAGAAAGTGTAATTAGCACAATGAATGAGTAGCTACCTTCCAGGGAGCTACAGTTATATTATAGACTGTGTCGGTGCCATAGGGGGAAAAACAGTGTGCCAATAAATTAGGTTTAAATGATGAAATTTAGCTGACATGAGGGACCCATGTTTATATTCTTTTCAGACACTTTAGTATTATTTACCAACAAGTAACCTGTGCCACAGCTTTCAGAAAAATGCAACATTCCCAGTCATAATTATCATTGAATATTGATGTAAATTATGGCCTAAATGCTAGATGTGTACCGTCCCACCTGTTTGGCTGCCTCCTCTGGGATGTCCAGCTCTCTGAGCTGCTGCAGAAAAACAGGGTTGACATCCTGAGAGCCGGAGTCTGGGCCTGACTGCTCTGATGGCTCCATTCTTGACTGGAATAGAGAAAGACAACAATAATGCTGAACGTCCTGCTGCTCAGCACTAAAAAACCCACAGGAAACAGGATACCAATAGGATAGTAACAGGATACCGTAGGCCTTTTTCACAGAAGACATTTTGACTTGTCACAGCAGGAAAAGCTCAGGTGTAAACAATAAAATTAACGATGGCTGCTTCCGGTGTTATGTTGCAGTCTGTTTCCGCGTCGAATAGTGTAGCAGTGGTTAGAGTTGGGGATAAGGGTTGGTTCAAGTGTAGGTAGGGGGAACACATATGGAAGGGAAACAGTACTCAACACAACACCGGCACCCTGTCACTATCACTGGGACTCTTTATCACAACAGAGCCATCGTTGGTGTTATTAGTAACATCTGTGCTTTTCCTACTATGACATGTCAACATGTCTGCTGTGAAAAAGGCTTATTGTCAACAAAATTTACCATCTTAGACTGAAAGATGGGGGCGGCAGTAGCTCAGTCCATAGGGACTCGGCTTGGGAACCGGAGGTTCGCCGGTTCAAGTCCCACGTTTTGGACCAAGTACTGAGTGTGAACTGGTAGCTGGAGAGATGCCAGTTTGCCTCTTGGGCACTGCCGAGGTGCCCTTGAGCAAGGCACCAAGCCCCCAACTGCTCGGGGCGCCTGTCAGGTGCAGCCCCCTCGCTCTGACATCTCTCCATTAAATGCATGTATATAGGTCCTGTTTGTGCATGTGTGTGGATTCGGGCCTGTGTGTCTATGTATCTGTTTATTTCTCAGGTTTACAAAACAGCTCCCAGTAGTCTGCATGTCTCTGAATGTACACATGATTATTTGCACATCTGGATGGATGCACCCATCCATCCATCCATCCAGATGTGACAAACACAGCCTTGAAACACACAAGTTAAAGCTGGATTTCTACATGAAAGGTCTCTACGGGTGACGCTAAACTGTCACGATGTGTTTTAACATGATTAATTGAATTGTAGGCTATCCTTTTGTGAAACGTTGTGCAATCAAGGCCGTATTAAAATGGATTGTGATAAGATGTTCTCTTAAAATGCAAGAAGGGAATATGATGATGACTAACAATAAGGCTACACTAACAGAGAGCCACAAAGTGTCACAAAACAAGTCATGATAAGTTAGCTAGCTGTGGAAAGAAGCCAGGTACCGTTAGCTCACCACATACGTTAGCTGGGTACCGTTA
Source organism: Sebastolobus alascanus (assembly GCA_916701645.2). NCBI lineage: Eukaryota > Metazoa > Chordata > Actinopteri > Perciformes > Sebastidae > Sebastolobus > Sebastolobus alascanus. The sequence goes on from CAKAOJ020000363.1 coordinate 292,207, forward strand.
GCTCACCACAGACGTTAGCCAGGTACCGTTAGCTCACCACATACGTTAGCTGGGTACCGTTAGCTCACCACATACGTTAGCCGGGTACCGTTAGCTCACCACATACGTTAGTCGGGTACCGTTAGCTCACCGCATACGTTAGCCAGGTACCGTTAGTTCACCGCATACGTTAGGCAGGTACCGTTAGCTCACCACATACGTTAGCTAGGTACCGTTAGCTCACCACATACGTTAGCGAGGTACCGTTAGCTCACCACATACATTAGCTAGGTACCGTTAGCTCACCTCATACATTAGCTCACCTCATACATTACCTAGGTACCGGTAGCTCACCACATACATTAGCCGGGTACCGTTAGCTCACCACATACATTAGCCGGGTACCGTTAGCTCACCACATACATTAGCTAGGTAACGTTAGCTCACCACATACATTAGCTAGGTAACGTTAGCTCACCACATACATTAGCTAGGTAACGTTAGCTCACCACATACGTTAGCTGGGTACCGTTAGCTCTCCACATACATTAGCTAGGTACCGTTAGCTCACCACATACGTTAGCTGGGTACCGTTAGCTCACCACAGACGTTAGCTAAGCTACACACCATTCAAATTAGCATCTCAAACAAAGCGGCTAGTTATTGTTAGCATTAGCAACGTTAGCTTTCGTTTTAATAAATACATTTCAGTAAGAATGCAGATCATAAATCGCACTAAGATGCGCAACATTAAAGCTTTCTTAACAGTTACACCAACCTTTCTTCGCTCAACAGCAGTACAAAGGCAGCTAGCATTAGCATTAGCATTAGCAGCTAACGTTAGCATTAGCCGCTAGCTGGGTTAGCTCCCTCCCTGTTAGTTTACCTGTAGTTTACCTGTTCTGCGCAGCTAGCTCGACAGCAGGAACAAACGATGGTGTTTTCCTCCGCGGGGTTTCTTAGACGTCTTTAATTTTCCACCTGAGACGGGAACAAGTTTCTTGTTTGAATGTGAGATTACATTCAGAGGGATTCCCGACTGTTTCCGTCTGCAGCGTTACTCCATCTTGGACCGTGATGCTTGTTGGCACCAGGTTGGCTCAGGATGCTGCTGCTGGTGTTACAGATCATCTGGTGATGGTGATGATGTAAGGATGCATGGTCACCGCGAGGACGAATGCATGTTTTTATCATCTCATTATAACATCATAATAATAATAATTTTTTTTTTTTAAAGGTCCCATATTGTAAAAAGTGAGATTTTTCTTTTATATTATAAAGCAGGTTTAAAGTGGCACTAGGCAACAATTTTTTGGCATAATTTGGCAAAAAATTCCATAATAACCTTTCGGCATATTGTAATTCAAGTGTTCTGAGAGAAAACTAGACTTCTGCTCCTCCTCATGTCTCTGTTTTCAGGCTTTAGAGAAAATCTAGCCCGTGACGGCAGATTTTGACCAATCACAGGTCATTTCAGAGAGAGAGAGCGTTCCTATTGGCTGTGCTCCGGTCATGTGACCAGAACTTGGCTTCCTTCAACAGATTTTTACAATGGGTCACAAACTTTCTCATTTTACAGCTAAACATTAACTACAAGATGATTCTGAGAACATTTGAGGTGAGAAATAGTCATTACAGTAACAGAATATTGATTCATATTTGATCAGCGCTGCCTAGTTTGACCGTTTGGTTGGAGTTCGCAAGTGATTGACAGCCGGCTCTCATAGACTGCAGCTGGACAGCGGACCTTGTTTTCCTCCGGTAAGTGAAATCCTTCAGATGCCGTTAGGAGCACCGGAGGACACAGTAGGATACAGAGGAACAGGATGTTTCAGGTTACTTGTTTCATGTACTACTGTCACGCTCTAGCGGCCGTCTTCTAAAAATAACTTTTTAAAATCATATTTGCGCCAATATCGCGCACTGCAGCTTTAAGTGCTATAAAAATACTGTTAAACTATCAAAACGCTCAATATACGGAGAAACACACACAGCCCGTATTCAGAAATTGTGCGTTTGAAACAAGCCGTTAGGATTTCTGTCCATTTGTGATGTCACAAATATACAATATTTTAGACCGCTACACGGTTTTAAACGTTAACATTCTAAATGTGTCCCAGTTTATTTCCTGTTGCAGTGTATGTAAATAACATCAGCTGACGGGAAGTAAACACGGACCCACACCGTTGCCTAGCAACGCAATTCCGTTGCAATTCCGTTGAAATGCACTAAAACGGAGCGTTTTAGGCAGAGGGTAAATCAGGTATATTCAGGCAGACAGTATGAAGAAAATAAAGGGTTTTTGTGAACATTACAGCATGTAAACATGTTGTAGTAGAAACATAAAATAAAAGTATGAACCTGAAAATGAGGATGATATGGGACCTTTAAATAATTAAACCCACAGTGACAATCCCTTCTAATATTTTTAATACGAAGCGAAAATGTATTCTACTTTTATTTCCTGTTGCAGCTGAATAACTATAGACTGTTTAAAGGTCGGTAGTTAATTAGTAGGTATATTTATTAATTTATTTTAGGTATTGACTAGGTGGTCTACATCCCAGCGTCTGATCTCCATGGTTATCTCGGCCTCATGAACACGCACAGCACCAGAAAGACCAGAAGATTGTTTGATTTATTATTCTAGATGTTTATTTATTAGGTAATTCATTATTTATTTTCTTTTTTAGAAAATTATTTATTAATTATATATTAAAATAAATATTACATTTATTTTGTATAACATTTTTTAGAAAATTATTTATTAATTATATATTAAAATAAATATTATTTATTTTTTATTTTATTTTTTAGAAAATTATTTATTAATTAAATATTCAAATATATATTACCATTATTGATTTATTTTTTTTTTAGAAAATTATTTATTAATTATATATTAAAATAAATATTAAATTTATTCTTTTAGAAAATTATTTATTAAGTATATACTCGAATAAATATTACTTTTTTTTTTTTTTTTTTAGAAAATTATTAATTATATATTAAAATTATTGATTTTATTTTTTCGAAAATTATTTATTTATTATATATTAAAATAAGTCTACATTTATTTGTTTTAATTTAATTTAAAAAAAAAATATTAATTGTATATTAAAATATATTAAAATTATTTATTATGTTATGACTTTATTACTTATTATTTTCTTCTTTAGCATATTTCGTTTTTTGCTTGATTATTATTTTGTTTACTTTTGTTCATGAATTGGGTAAAAAGTATGGGTACCCGAGGCTATATAGGTAGGTAGGCAGGTAGGACCAGCATGCACCTGGGTGGACTTATGTTTTTTTACCAGAACAAGAGAGGCAGCGACATCCATGTTTTCTCTGTTCATGGACGATGGACTCCTTTGCCTGCGTACCCACAATGCATCAGTGGCTCTTTGATTTAAATTTGATTTTTCCGACAAACAGCAACCACAAAATCATTTTAAGAATACTTTATTACATCAGCATCTGTGAGAATTTGCACCTTGTCTTATTAAACAGGTTAAATCACTACATGTTACATTTTTTTAAATCAGTATGTACAATGATATTAACACTCAGAATAAGAAACATCCTTAAAACTGCTCCTTGCAGAGCCTGCTCTACATTGCCAAATTTATACAGCCTAATAATAATAACAGTTATAGTTTTCCCTCAAATGGCTTGTCTTTATCTGAACCGACAGCGTTGCGACAGAACAAACCATCCGCTCACAGGACTCATTAGTTGCTTGTGTGTGTTAAGTTATGTAGTAATAAACCTACGGGCTACTTTCTGACACGCATGGACAGAAATGAGACTGATTTGAATCCTTTTCTCTCTCATCTCTTTTGGTCACTGATGATGAGGGCTGGGTATCAAACCTCATTAGTACTGAATCAAAGTTGGCACAAAGTCTGTATCCCTGTTAGTTTTGGGTTTCCTCTTGTGTTCCCCTCACATGTTCTCATCACATACTGACGCTTTGTCAGACCCCTCTACGTCACTTTTTCAGTCGCTTTCAGGGCTGTAGTCAAGTCCAACTTAATCGAATCCGAGTCCAGAGCAAGTCGAGTCCTGTTCAAGACCATAATAGTGTCTTTCCAATGCTAATATAGTGATTAAGGAGTCAGGATGGACAGAAATAATCTATAAACAACATTGATCTTTTAACATCAATCTAATCAATGCATAGAATTTAGGTTTGAGGACGATTACAGTCTAACGTTACATTCATAAATCTTGAATTTTATTTTTTTAGCAGCGCTAAACAGCCGAGCCCGAGTCCAAGACAAATCCGAGTCCAACAAGGCACGAGTCCGAGACAAGAGCAAGACTTCAAAAAAGCGGACTCGAGTACTTCAGGCCTGGTCGCTGTAAACACGTTCTTAATGTTGTGAACTAAACAAAAACACTTGTTTAGGATTACCGCAGATGGGTTTACCTTGTAGTTAATGGGAAGCCCGGTGCGTCTCATACCGCCGCAAAAGGGTGCCTTGTGCGGCGGTATTAAACGCCAAGGGCCGTGACAAAGCGTCGGTATTTGATGCCCTGGGAACAGGGTTGGAAATTAGCCCCAGCCACCAGCCAACTTCTGGTAAAATATGCAGGATTTGCTTCACTCACCAGCCAAAAAAAACAACGGTAATTTATTGAGTGGCTGGTAGATTTTGGAATCCACCAGCCACAGTGGCCAAAGGTTTAATTTCCAATCCTGTTCACCTGAACCCAACCAGTTATCTCTAACCATAACCTAAATATTAACCTAAGTTAAAACCCCAGTGCTATGGGAAACACTATTTGAGAGGGGAAACAGAGTTTGACACAACAAATGTCTGACAATACCCAGCCCTACTAACCTCTAGTAAGCCATCTCAGTCATTTAAATAATAAAAACACCAGCAAACATTAGCTCGTGTGTATAAAAGGTCTCTGTGCTCTAACTGAAAGCAGAACAGCGTGACACGATCACCTACTGAACCAGTAGTCGTATAATCAATACAGAACCTGCATCAACTTGACAAAAATAAAATGCCTTACAGACCTTCAGCACGTGAAGCAGCATCACCTTGTGTTCAATACAAGAACTGAACACCAACCATGATGTCAATACCAAAGAAATAAACAACACACGTACCATCACCTCGGCTGGGAGTGGAACAAGGTGAGCCATGATTTTAATACGTTGTTCAAAACCTAAAAAGGAATGTTAAAAAAAATGTACAAAATAGAAGTGATAAAACACTGCGGTGCACGCTAAGACTCCACTTCATTCATGGAGTTTCTTTATGGAAGGATTTTTTTTTTCCTCTAACATCTTTCCAGTGACTTGTACACTACAGACACATCCACATGAATAAAGTATAAAAGCAAGAAACAGAAACACAGTAAACTCAGTCGAGGTTTAAGTACCTTAAAATGCTCCAACGAGCAGGTTCTGATTTCCAATCTCACAAAAAAAAGTAAAGAAAATACTGAACTAGAAACGTCTGTGTGTGTTTGTACCGCTGCAAATGATAATATCAAGTAGGATATATGTTAATGATCTGTGAAGCTGTTGTGGTGGTTGTAGCTGGTTGAAATGTTCATACCGTAGCAGTGAAGAAAAAGAGGAAGCTCAGTTCATTGTTTGGTGAATACTGCTGAATTTAAAGGGATAGTTTGATTTGAAGTAAGGTTGTATGAGGTACTTCTCCATAGTCAGTGTATTACCTACAGTAGATGACGGTCAATACGACCCCAGTTTGGAGAAACAGACAGGAGTTACCGCACAGGAGCAAAGCAAAGTACTGGCTGCTCTCTTAAAAGCCACAAGACTCCATTGAAAAAACCTGTAATTTTTACCTCACAGAACACAGGGTGGTTGCTGGTCTATCGCTGCCTCAATCTGTTAGTTTGTTTGTGTTATTATGTGACTTTGGTGAATCTTAACTAACCAAAGTCACACAATAACACAAACAAACTATCTTATCGAGGCAGCGGTAGATCAGCAACCCCCGTGTTCTGTGAGGTAAAATTACTGTTTTTTTCAATGGAGTCTGGTTGTTTTGATGAGAGCAAAGATGGATTGAACGGCTTCAGTTCCCTGTCAGAAAGAGCTGTCTCACAGCAAGGTAAAGTGGTGAAAATAATCTAAATATAGCGTACACTTAAACTTATATTGATTCATTGCTTTGCTCCTGTGTGGTAACTCCTGTCTGTTTCTCCAAACTGGAGGCGTGCCGACCGTCATCTACTGTAGGTAATACACTGACTATGGAGAAGTAACTCATACAACCTCACTTCAAAACACCTGAACCATCCCTTTAAAATATAAAATATAAAAAACAGTTGCTTCAATACTTTGTACTAGAAAACAGAAATGTGACAATAAAAGGTGTAGATGACAACCAGTATGGAATATGAATTACTGCACACACACACACAGAAATCACCAGACACACACACACGAAGAAATAACTTCTGACCATACAGCAGCGAGAAGCACACAAGGCATAAGAGGTACCGCTTCATTAAATGTACTCCGAGGGAAAACAGGGACATGAAATCCCACTGTGATCAGTCTTCACATCAGCTGACTGGAGACCAGCTGGTTTCTTTTAGAGCTGCTATGTAAGACCGATTTTCCTCCCAATGTCTCTTCATAAAGTTAACGGAGGGACAGCAGGCCCGACTGGTGTTGTTTACACATCCTCCCCTCCTCTCTGTTCAGTGTCCAGAGCGTCCAGACTAAAGTCACTGATGCATCCTCAGCCAGCACCACCTAAAGGACAGAAGGTGCTGGGATGTGAACTTCAATGCCCACCTGAATCTTCTGATCCTTAGCGTTGCAAAAAAAGTTTCTTCGAAACCTCCACGACTCCAACTCTTCCTCCTGAGAGGAAGGCTGGTACCGTCTGATGCTCTCCTGCTTTTCAGTTCAACCTGCAGGGCTTCTGGTGGCTGTTTCCTCTGTCACAAGTCGGTGACTTTATTCTCCACGGCGGCAGCGATCTGCTGCAGTCTGTAACCGAGCTGCATCTTCTGGGCCGTGGGGTCTTCCTCCAGCGCCGTGATGATCTGATGAGAGGAAGATGGTTGGAGAGAGAGAGAGAGAGAGAGAGAGAGAGAGAGAGAGAGAGAGAGAGAGAGAGAGAGAGAGAGAGAGAGAGAGAGAGAGAGAGAGAGAGAGAGAGAGAGAGAGAGAGAGAGAGAGAGAGAGAAGGAAAGGAGAGATGACAAACACAAAAATAAGATGCATCATTACCGTCAGCAGAAATTTACTGAACAGTTTTAAAGCTAGAGTGAAGATACTGGTATCATATGAAACTAGAAAACCTGATGAATCCATTGATACCAACCATGTCATACTAGCTTGTTGGGAAGGAGGCTAAATAACGCTCCAAACTTAAGCAAAATTTAGCTTTTCCTACATTAACAGATTCTCATAAATAATAAAAGCTGCTAACTTTACATATATCTCCTACGACATCGTATTAAGGCCCAAAAAATAAACCAAAAAATAAATAAAGAGCCAGGAAAGGGGGGTAATATTCACAGAAAAAAATGTTTTTTTAGATTAAAGTGGTAAATTTACGAGAAAAAAACTTGAATATTTTCTGATATTATAAAGTCATAAATATACGTCCTTTCTGAAGGACAGCCTCTGAGTGAGGCGAAGGTCCTTAAAGATACATATACGTATTATCTTTCATGTTCTTCCTGTGTTCTATTATGGACATAAATAAATAATACTAATATAATTAATATATTTTGCACTCTTCGTCTCACGTTACCACAGTGTTTAACGGTGGCGTCTGTGGTGCGATGAGGTTGATCCAACCTTGCAAAGAGAAGCGATGTGGTTCCTTGACAAAGAAAAATAAAACACTATTTCTCCTAGTCTGATGACTTTAATCTCAGAGGATTTCAGATATTTTTCTCGCATTTTTTGGCTTTATAATCTCAGAGAATATTCAAGTTTTTTTCTCGTAAACTTGTAACTTTAATCTCAGAGAATTTCAGATATTTTTCTCACAAATTTTTTGCTTTATAATCTCAGAGAATATTCAAGTTTTTATGTCATAAATTTGTGACTTTAATGTCATAAATTTGTGACTTAAATGTAAAAAAATATTCAAGTTTTCTTCTCGTAAATTTGTGACTTTAATCTCTAAAAATATATCTGAGTTTTTTTCTCGCAAATGTAGCACTTTAATCTCGTAATGTTTTTTCTTGGAATATTACCCCCCTTCCCCCGCTCAATAATAATATTTTTTTTTACCTACAATTGCCCTAATACGCCGCCGTAAACTCCTCATCTACATAATCAGGTATTTACATTTGATATCTCACACTGACCTCCAGAATTTAGAGTAAACATAAATGAGTACTCTAAGCATTTATGAGACTTTATATTGTGATCCACTGAGCACATTATCACATAATCTTTGTATTCGTTGCCATGACATACTGCTACACCTCAGACTGAGGGATAAACACACACCTGGTCGTAGTACTTGTTGATGTACTTGTAAAGCTCGTGCAGTGCGACCAGGTAGTTCAGCTCTCCAGAGTAGTTCTGAAACACAAAGCCTTCTGGTTAGACGTTCACCTCTGAATCTGTATATACCGTATGAAGTATTAATAATGTAATATAAGAGTGTATTACTGATATAATAATGTAATACTACTATAACACTGTATTTATTTGCTCTTACTCACCCTGGACAGTTCAGCCAGAGCAGAGTTCATCTCCTGGTCGCTGGCTGAGATGGTCTGCCTGATGTCAGCGTAGTACCTGCAGTAATACACAGTACTATTATCATCAACTTCACATGCAGGACTCGGACTAAAAACTGCTTTAATAAGCTGATGAATGCTGATTCATACTAAATTATTACGAAATTAATTTCATTATATCACTGAGCAATTACGTTCCACAATGCATAAATTATTTTTTGTGTGGAAATTTAGGTAATTTAGGTAATATGACCCCAAGTACTATACTTTTTATTTATTGACTCAATTAAACATACATGTACTTTGTTCTCCAAAATACAAAATCATTGCATCATATAGTATCAATAATTATTACACTCTGTTGAATACTTGATTCTGATTGGTCAATCAGGATGTTCTAAAGTCTGTTATTTCTTTATAACAGACCGTTGCTATGGGCGCAGTTGTGATGTCAGACTCTGGCGGACCGTTTCTGTGTCCAATTATTGATTTCTTCAGTAAGTAGCCGTGTAATAAGCAGGATAATGTACAGCTAGCTAACGTCGGGGTGATGCAAGAACCCTCCGCTCCATGTCCAGGTTTATTTCACAACAATGACCGGCTCACTGTACATTATCCCTTATTTAAGACAAACAATATGCCTCAACATAATCATAATATATAAATCCAAAAGCAATATTTTTATTTGAGGGGAAAAAATAAATAAACTAATAAATATATAAATAAACAAACAAACAAACAAATAAATAAACAAACAAATAAATAAAAGAAAAAAAAAGAAATAGATAAGAAAAAAATTTAAGTAAAAAATAAAATACAGTAAAATGTTTTAGAATAAATTTTAATTGAATGTGAACCCACCTTTCTACCATCTGTTTGTAGCGGGGGATGTCTCTGGCATACAGCAGCTTGTTGATGGGAGAGTCCTGTTCAACAAGAGAAGAGGGGATGAGAACCACAGAGAGGAAACACTGAAACATCATTTACATCCTTCATTTCTCCACCTTGTCTTTCATCATTTGTGTATCTCAAAAAGCTTTTTGTTCAGTTACAATTGAGACTGTAGAAAAAAACACAGACTGAAACCCACAAACAACTATTTAATATATAATGCAAAGTGTTTTTAATCAAGCGTCTCTAATGTGCATGAATCCTCTACTCGCTCCCTCACCCGTCCCAGCTTGTGCTCAGCGATGGTGCAGGAGTCCATGAAGGTCTGGGCGATGACGGAGAGCACGGCGTCCACGTGGTCCGACGCCTGGACGTCGAAGATGAACTGAGGGTTTTTCACAATGTTGATCCAGAAACGCAGAGGGAGGCTGGAGGAGGAGGAGAGGGAACATTACAACCATTATTATAAATGTTAAAGACACATGTGAGAAAGCATATAATCTAAACCCTTTTAACCCTTCAGACTCCTGGACCATGTCGTCCTCATGTCTTCGTGTGACCATCCGGCTCTCTCTCTGTGAGTCTATAGCGTACCTGTTGGTCTTCCAGATGTGTATGGTCTCTGGGTCGGAGATGCCGTGTTTTCCCGCCTGGTCGTCCAGCAGGTCAAAGAAGTATTTGACAGCCAGCGGGACGGGACGGCTGGTGCTGAGGATCACCGTGAACAGGTCGTCTACGAACTTCTGCAACGTGCCCTGAAGAAGGAGGAAGAGGAGGAAGAGGAGGAAGAGTTAAAATGATGTGCAACAATGTTCACATCACAGAGAGGAGGAGTGAGCCAATGTGTTCACTGAGGCCAGCATGTGGGCGGCTGTTTATCTGGATATACTGTCGGGGTGTCGCGATATACCGGTATTGATGATAACCTGATATTTAAAAAAAAAAAAAAAAAAAGTTGAAATCATGTTAATAATACGCAGATGATAATATTGTGTAAATATTAGGGCTGTCAAAGTTAATGTGATAATGACGCGTTAACGCAAACTTGTTTTAACGTCACTAATTTCTCTAACGCATTAACGCAACTTGTGATTTTTAGGTTGTAGCGGCTCAGTTTTAAAGCTAGAGTGAAGATACTGGTATCATGTGAAACTAGAAAACCTAAAGAATCCATCAGTACCAACTATGTCATACTAGCTTGCCGTGAAGGAGGTTAAATAACGCTCCAAATTTGTGCTAAATTTTGTTGAGGAAAATCTGTCATGGTCATTTTCAAAGGGGTAAAAAGATCCATACTCCATCCATAGTGTGTGTGTCGTACCTTCATGGAGAGCAGGCGGGTCAGGTAGATCTCAGGGATGGCCTTTGCTCTCTCTCTCTCCCTCAGGCTGCCTCGGCGGTGTTTGGGCAGCTCCGGCTCGTCGCTGGCTTTCACCAGATGCCACAACCTCACTCCACCTTCATCTGGGTCCTCCAGCATCGGAGTCTCTGCAACAGGTTCACACGCTTTATTTAGTGCAATTCACTGACGTTCACCAGTAGATATACAGAAACATCAAGCTATTTATCAAAAACTATTATGGGAATTTATAGGGATTCACTCTGAATATATAAAACCTGGTATCTATGAGTGAAAAGTGGATTATAAAAATACTATTTTTCAGCACAATCACTTTGTAGTTTCACTGTTTATTGTTTGAATGACTCTGAACAACCTGTCAAAGAAAATCCCGCTCAAACATAAAGGCTCATTTTATGATGAAGTGGTTAAAATCAGTAACAATGAGCCAAAGTTATAAACATCAAACAGTCCAAACAGGACGTGTTCAATCATGTGGTGACGTTACAAGGTGGTCAGTTAACATTCAGTTAGTTTAGTAGAAGCAAAAATGATATTCATGTGTCAGTTTGATCACCGTGAGCAGATTTATTATCACGATAACGCTGTTCTGGTGTTAACTCACTCTCTCCTGCCACGTAGTCGTGGTTGTCATGGTGAATGTGTTTGCTGTGGCGAGGGACCAGCGCTACCGTCGCACCGTCTGGGACCTGATGAGCAACACAAAACATACAGTCAGCGTTATTTTTATTTTTTTTTTACTGTTAGTGAGTCAAAGTGTGTCGGTGAAGCGTGACCTCTGACCTTGTAGTGCTGCAGCGTGTTGAGGCGTTTCCAGTTGCCCTGAACCACAGACGTCAAGTCCTCGTCTGACAGGATGAGGTGACCGGCGACGCCAGAACGCCACTCTGAGCGAGAGAGACGGCAGACAGACAGTCAGCACGGTGTGAGTGGACCAAGGTTAGAATAGTTTGACTTTTCAATTTAATTTTGGTTTCGTTTTAGTTAGTTTTCAAGTTTTAGTTTCAGTTTCTCAGAAAGGTTTAGCTTTAGCTTTTTTTTTAGGGCCAGCAGCTATGATGTCTCAGAAGTATTTAGCTACATATACATACAAAATACATAGGCTGCCCCCTCGTAGTGGATTAATCAACTAATCGGTCCTTTTGGTCTTAGTCGACTAAGATTTCTTTAGTCGATAAGCTGTTTTTTAATCATTTTATTTGGTGGTGCCTTTCAGGACACCCAAGGAAATCTTACAAACATAAAAGAAAAACTTGAAGAGATAAAAACAGCCAAACACGACAAAAACACCAGCAGAGCAAATATAACAAAAGACATTTAAGTAGATACGTATGAGGGGGAATAAAACAGTATCAATGTTGAGAGGAGGACACATGCTTTTGTTCATGCTGAATGACTTATTTCCAAGCAACGTCTGAGCACATCTCAGGTAAACACCAGATTTAAAGTGGTGCTTTTGTGTGATTCTTTGTGGAGAAACTCAGTTAAACAGATCTGTTATTAAATCAACTAAACGATTTAAGTGTTAGTCGACTAAGAAAGTCTTTGATCGAGGACAGTGCTAGGAAATACATGAGTTGAGAATTGTGTAGGAATGTTTAAATCGTTTGGTTTGGGAATCAAAGTAGAAGAAAACGACCCCAGTTGGTTAAAATCAGATCTGAGCTGAACAGCTTGGCTTCGTGGTTAAATGACATTTGATTTACTACAATATTTAAATCACGTTCTTGTTATTAAATTCTACTGCATGTGAAAAACAACAGGGATTAATTATGAAGCGATCTCCTGGAAGTTCGTTCAGTTTCTGTGGTTCAAAGAGTTGACGGAAATTCATGCTGTCTCCTTTTTTCAGTAGTGGTATATAAGAGCTAAAAAAAAAACTAAAACTGAAATTAAATGACCTTTATTTTTTATTAGTTTTTTAGTCTGGTAATATTGTTTCAGTTTAATTTTCACTGCTTATTTTTGTTTCAGTTTTAGTTTTAGTTTACGATAATAACTCTGATACTTACTAAATGTAATATATTTACAATGGAATATGTGCAGACACACTTCCAGCTGCTTTCCAGTATTTATTCCACAATAAATCAGTGAGAAGTTTGGTGAAACACCGACCACTTCATGGACTTTTCTTGTATTTATTTTTGTCTGGCAGTAGGGGGCGCCACAGCTCAACACATGAACACAGAAAACCCTCGAAGGCACCAACTCAACAAAATGCTTTCAGTGTGTGATGTGTGGATTCTCACCGAGGTCCAGTGAGTCTGCGTGGGGTCGGTGGGAGAAGGAGGTTCCCTTGTAGACCTGATCCAGCAGCTTCTCCTTCACCTGCGTGATGGTGTCAATGTCCAGCACTTTGGAGGGCACCGGCTGGCTCTCGTTCACTCCCCCACCCTGAACCAACACATTCAGATTCTGCAGAACAACACAGAAAGACAGAAAGAAAGAGGGGTGAGAATTAAAGAGGAAATAACAACAACAACTCCCTGAAGGTCGTGGTGGATGTCTGGGATTCTTTAATTAGATGATCATTAGATTTAAAGTCAGAGTTCTCCTCACCAGGGTCTTGTACTCCACGTCCTCTCGCAGCAGGCGGTTGTCATTGAGGGTGTACTTGGCTTTGCCGGTCACGGCGTCCACCGGCCCTTTATCTACCTGGTGCTTTATGGCCCTGAACAGCATGTAGAGAGACTCCCCCGCTGAGTCCTGCACAAACACACTGAAGTCTGTTAGTGCTGGAGAGAATGAAGGGCTCAAATGACAAGGACGCTATTTTACCTCCTTTAAAATCAGTGACTTTGTGCCAAAGAGGCTGAAAAGTTCACATTCTTTGAAATCAAATTCTATCTGGACTTCATATTTTTCTTAGACTATTTACTTAAAGAGCGGGTCCATCTGCGTTCTGCTCCGTTAATTAATAAGGTTATGAATAATGTGAACGCTAGCACTAGCTGAGTCAAAGTTAGCTGTGCCAAGTTTGTCTGAAAGATTGAGTTCTGATTTGTTAAAGTGGGGTTGTATGTATGTATACTCCTGTGTTCTGTGAGGTAAAATTACTGTTTTTGTGAATGGAGTCTGGTGGCTTTGAAGAGAGCGATATAACGGCTTCAGTTCCCCGTCAGAATGGGCCGTCTGACGGCGAGGTAAAACGTCTGTGGACGGGAGCAGCAGAAAAACTTATTTTAGATACCTAAAAAAATCGATATCAGTTTAAGTGCACGGTATATTTAGAATATTTTCACCGCCTTACCACGCCATCAAACACCCTTTTCCCACGGGGAACTAAAGCTGTTATATCACGGTCTTCAAAGCCACCAGACTCCATTCACAAAAACAGTTATTTTACCTCGCAGGACACAGGAGTTGTTGGTCTACCGCTGTAATGTACTCCGAAATAATACCACAGGAGACGGCTTCACATTCAGCAGAACTCGGCTCTACTTAACATGTGCTCTCCCAGCATCCTTTGCACAGACCGGTAACTACGGCACATCCTACTTTCCAAATTGAATACACCACAACCATCAATCAGTCCATCAGTTTGTTTGTGTTATTGTGTGACTTTCGGATCCAGAAATGATTGTTTTTGTCAATTGAGTCTGGTGGCTTTGAAGTGAGCGATATAATATATACATATAGCGTATATATAGCGTTACGTTGTACAGCAGTACATTAGCTTAGCTTCCCTTCCTGTCTGCTTCTCCAAACTGGGAGCATGTGACTTTAATACACTGACTATAAGGATGTATATATACTGTACATGTAGCAGCGTCATCATGCAGAAACCTACGTCAGGTCACGTGGTAAAAATTTTTAGAAGGACTTGACACTAAAACAGTTGCTTTAACTAAAATATGAACTAAAAATAATGGACCCGCCCATTAAGATTGGTGGACACAGGCTATTTTTATAACCCCATTCCCTCTGCATGGGAACATTTGTGATGAAGTTTCCCCTTGGCACTTCACAGATGTCAGTGCTTTGACCTCTGGACTGTACATTCATCTGCTATTGCCTGACTCAAACTGGAAACCCTCTATTCACAAACTGAAATGCCCTTTGATTGAGTAGTTTTAGCAGAAAGATATGAGTTGACTGACCCTGAGGAAAGCATAGAGGCAGATGGACATCCAGTTGGTCAGCAGCTTCTCCACCACCGTCTCCGTCCTGCAGAGAACAAACAGTCTGAATCACTGAGAAGCATCTTTAAAAACACCTTTAACCACGTTCACTCTCCTCCTTCTTCTTCTTACCGTCGCAGCATCAGTTTGGGGTTCTTGGCCACGTACTGCTCCACCAGGTCGTTGAGGAGAGTTTTGAGGATGTCGGTGAAATACTCCAGTTTGCCGTGCAGCGACACCGTCAGCAGGGACGCCACGTAGGCCCGATCTCTGGGAGAGAAAGTCCGCTGGCTCTCCAGAGTGTGAATAAACTGAGAGGAAGAGAGAAGAGAGGCAGATTATCCCTCTGTTCACAATGTAGGCAACGTATTAAAGGGATAGTTCGGGTGATTTTGAAGTGGGGTTGTATGAGGTACTTCTCCATAGTCAGTTGTACGGGTAGTCATGTGTACGCTATATTTAGAATATTTTCACCGCTTTACCTCGCTTTCAGACAGCCCTTTTCAACGGGGAAATAAAGCCCTTGTATCCATCTATGCTCCCTTCAAAAAGCCACCAGACTTCATTAAAAAGAACAGTAATTTTACCTCACAGAACACAGGAAGTTGCTGGTGTTCCGCTGCCTCGATCGATTAGTTTGTTTGTGCTATTGTGCGACTTTTGGTGAATCCGAACAAACCAAAGTCGCACGATAGCACAAACAAACTAACCGATCGAGGCAGCGGTAGACCAGCAACTCCTGTGTTCTGTGAGGTAAAATTACTGTTTTTTCCAATGGAGTCTTGTGGCTTTGGCGAGAGCATAGATAATAGGGCTGGGCGATATGGCCAAAATCTTCTATAATGATATATATCACGATATCGCACGTTTTCTGGTAATACAATAAATAAATAGTCTATATGAAATAACCACATGGTAAAGCCTATTTTTGTTTACTCCTGTGTGAATTAAATACTTAACAAAAGTACTGAGTATTTTCTCATTTTAAGAACTAGAGTGCAAAATGAAGATTGAAATTATAGAGAAAAAATAAATAAATATAGGCCTAGCCTATATCGCGATAGCAACGATATAGAAAAATATATACGATAGACGTTTTTTATATCGTTTTGAGGATATATATCGTCATATTGCCCAGCCCTAGTAGATAGATAGATAACAGCTTCAGTTCCCTGTAGGAAACACAGACTGTATAGCTGTCTGACGGTGAGGTAAAGCATTTAAAATATTCTAAATATAGCGTACACTGAAATTGATATTGATTCTTTAAGGTGTCTAAAATGTCTGTTTCTCCAAACTGGTGGCGTGCTGAACCCTGAACTATCTCTTTAAAGCCTCGCTCTGCTCGTGACTACCTTGGTGAGGAAGAGTTTACTGTTGAGCAGGTTGGACAGCTGCACCAGGCCCTGCTCCACCGTCTGCCTCCGACACTCCTGAACGTCCAGGTCTCTCCTCAGCGGAGACTCCCGGTGGCCGGGGAAGAAGATGCGCTCGGCGTACCTCCGGTAGTCGAGGAAGGGGATGCCGGAGCCCACCAGGTCGCTGGACATGTCCATCATCTCCGTCATCAGGTCTGAAGCAGGGAGGAGGAGGAGGAGGAGGAGGAGGAGATCAGCTTCTACTCTATATCATATTCAAAGTGTGTGCTGGGAACGGTGCTGGAGCTGGTAAATATTGTGTTGGCAGACTAAAATTAAACTCATTTCATCCAGGAGGTGTGATGTCATGGGAGAATCTCAGGAGGCCAGAGTGAAAACAAAGTGGATCTGTTGGCCTCCACAAACTAAAATAAACTCCTCTCCAAACCTCCTCCTTCCTCTCCTCCCTCCCTCTCTTCACTCTCTTACCTGTGAACTCCTTCTTGCAGCGGTCTCTCACGCTGGTTTCCAGGTTCTCCAGTTGGATCTGGACCTTCTTGTAGTCTCTCAGAGCCTGCTTACTCTTCCTCCTGTAACAGGAAGACAACAAAGAACAGGAACAAGAGGGTCAGGCCGGGAGAGAAGAGAGAGAGGAACATGTAATACCGGTTTCACACCGGATTAGTGGAAATCCAGTGAGATTGTGAAAAGGTTGACTCAAGTAATCTGACCCAGCAAACCTCCCAGCAGTGAGGATCAGGGTTAATCACGGGGTCAGGATGGAAACACCGCCTGATTTGGTAACACCCAAAGCTGACGATCCTGATCCTACAGTTCTCACAGCGCAGCGCAACTGTTGTTGCTAGTATCAGAACGACGCAGTTGTCATTTTCACGCCCAGCGCCCACGTTATTTAAGTCTTAACATAAGGAGTGGTCGATGCTTTGTTCTTGTATCTTTCAATCAATCGCCATTGACCAACAGAAACCTGGTCTGAAGTCTGGTGCAGTATTTTCCTGCATTTTAAAGGGCGAATTATTCAGATGGTAAGATGTGTCTACAGGCAGGTTCACAACACCTCCTCTCATCATCCCTCTGTGTGTGTAGACGTAGACTACTTCAGAGTTTACGGGCCCTCTCCCTCTAAACGACGGCGTTTTGAGGCTGATGGATCAGCGGGTGACGCACCGCCTCTCCGGCAGCGCCCGTGCGTAAAGCATCTCTTGAGGATTCCACTCAGCTGGTCCGAGCCCCCCCGTGGGTTGCATCAGAAAGTAATATAGTTTTCATTATTTATTAATAAATGGAGTTGATGATGGGACAGAGGATTGGGAGACGGCGGATTTAGATTATTTTTTTCTTTAATTGATAGAGACAGTGATGTCATGAAAAGAGGGAGAGAGAGGGGATGACATGCAGCAAAGGGCCACGGGTCGGATTTGAACCCCGGCCACCGCTTAAAGTGGCAGTAGGCAACAATTTTTTTGGCGTAATTTGGCAAAAATTCCATAATAACCTTTCAGCATATTGTAATTTAAGTGTTCTGAGAGAAAACTAGACTTCTGCTCCTCCTCATGTCTCTGTTTTCAGGCTTTAGAAAAATCGAGCTCGTGACGGCAGATTTTGACCAATCACAGGTCATTTCAGAGAGAGAGAGCGTTCCTATTGGCTGTGCTCCGGTCATGTGACCAGAACTTGGCTTCCTTAAACAGATTTTACAATGGCGGCTTGGTCACAAGCTTTCTCATTTTACAGCTAAACAGTAACTACAAGATGATTCTGAAAACATCTGAGGAGAGAAATAGTCATTACAGTAACAGAATATTGATTCATATCTGATCAGCGCTGCCTAGTTTGACCGTTTGGTCAGAGTTCAGAGTGATTGACAGCCGGCTCTCATAGACTGCAGCTGGACAGCGGACCTTGTTTTCCTCCGGTAAGTGAAATCCTTCAGATGCCGTTAGGAGCACCGGAGGACACAGTAGGACACAGAGGAACAGGATTTAACTCAGGTTACCTGTTTCATGTACTACTGTCACGATATAGCGGCCGTTTTCTAAAAATAACTGTTTTAATTCATATTTGCGCCAATATCGCATACTGCAGCTTTAAGAGACTAAATACAACCCCTTTGCCCCTCGTGCCTTACTTTGCCACGCTTAACTAGCAAAAGTGGAGTTGGACACGCCTTTAACGCACTTGCACCGTGCACTTTAGACCGTGCACTATAGATCTTTTAAATAGGGCCCATAGACTTTTATACAATCAGACTTCTTATAGCAACCAGAGGAGTCGCCCCCTGCTGGCTGTTGGAAAGAATGCAGGGTTAAGACACTTCAGCATTGGCTTCACTTCTCCGAACCAGGAGGTTTCCGCCTGGTAAACACGCACAGAAACACACCGACCTGTAAATGAGCACGATGATGAGGACGATGAGGGCCACTATGGACGCCCCGACCCCGACTCCGATCTGAGCCTCCAGAGGGAAGGTGGCCAGGCTGAGGTCGTCATACTGGACCTTACCCAGGGAGAAGTTCAGGTTGCCCATTTGGACCTGAAACACACACACACACACACACAGCAGCGTCCTCATCAGGTCACACGGTTCTGACCCACCTCGTGATTCTTCTGTGGCTTTAAAGTGACTCACTGTGAATTCAGGCAGATTGTCGGAGCCCTCTCGTTTCTTGCCGTTTGGTGCCGGTGCCGGCTGCTGAGTTGGCGGCTCGCAGTACAGATGGTTTTTGGTCAGGGTCTTAATGGCACACACACCCTCCCCGACCAACACCACCACCTCTTCCTTAGTGATGGCCAGGTTCAGGTGTTCCCCCTGACAACACAACATGAGATGGTTCATCTTTTACTTCCAGTTTTTCAGGCCGTACAAAAAAAGTGTCTTTTTTTTAATAAAATTTAGCTTAAGTTTGGAGCGTTATTTAACCTCCTTCATGACAAGCTAGTATGACATGGCTGGTACCGATGGATTCATCAGGTTTTCTAGTTTCATATGAAGACATTAGACAAAGGTCTCCTCTGACCTCCAGCTGGATGAAGCTGCCGGGGTTGTAGCGGTAGGCCTTCAGAGGGTCCTGCTGGTTCAGGGGCCGCAGGACGGGGTTCAGCTCGTAGCTGAAGGTCTCCGAGTTCAGCCTGCTGAAGTCAAAGCGCAGGTTGTCCAGCAGAAACTCCGCGGTGACCTTTGACCCCTGGAAGGAGGAGTCCACCATGGGAGAGCGGCACAGGATCAGGGAGGAGGAGTTGACCTCGCAGCGCTCCGTGAACTGAAGAGATAGGGAGGGAGCGGACGTTTAGTAAAGGAAGATTTAAGATCAGAAATAAAGAAACACACACTGACCTGTTTGACGGAGCAGAGAGGGTCTAAAGGACAGACGGGTTCACTCCTCCTCTTCCTCCTCCTTCGCTTCCTCCTTTTATTCTGGAAGGGAGCGGCGGTCACCACCATGCGGGGCTCCTGCACCACGTCCAGGTTGTGACCCGACACGTAGATCAGCCGACCGCCACTAAGAACAGACAGAAAACTCGTCAGTTTCACACCGAACATCTTTCATAAGTAGGGAACAAGAGGTTCGGATTAGCCAGACTCACTCCAGGAAGCTCTTTGCTGGCGTGGCGTGGGTGATGTTGGGGTTGTGGGTGTAGCGGTAGGGTGGCGTGTGGAGGTGGCGCTGGCTGCTGCCGTAGTGCAGCGTGACCTGGTGATCTCCCGTCTTATTACTGCCGCCTGTCACACACTGAACACTGGACCTCTGCACCTCGGACACACTGAGGAGAGAACTCAGGATGTGATGCTTCATTGTCTCACAAGGAGGTCATCATCATTCAACCCATAAATAATGTCTGTGTGTGAGAGTCTTACATGCTACAGGGAACCCCCCCCACAGTGACGGCGAGGTCAGACGGACGTCCTGTCAGCAGGTTTCGGCCATTGATCGTCAAGGACGTTCCTCCGGCTTTGGGCCCCCGTTCAGGAGACACCCCCATCACAAACGGGTCCTGAGAGGGACGAGAGGACGGACGGTTACGGCACATTTCCACCAAGCAGTTCAGCTCAGTCCAGTCCAGTTCGTCACACATTAGACAGTTATTTTTGCGTTTCCATTAGTAAAAGTTGTGGATGGTACCGATAGAACCGCTCCATTCTTGGTACCACCTCGGTCGAGGTTACAAGCAAGCCGAGCCGATACTAGAGGGCGGAGTTAAAACACTGCAGAACACTGATTGGTCAGAGAGAATCGTCACTAATGGGACATCCTGCACGAAACCACAATTTTTAAATAGCTTAAAATAGCTGCCGTAAATAGCGCCCGCAATTTTTAATGGGTGTGAAAACGAATAGAAGAAAAGGAGCTGGTACCAAAAGTGAGTCGAGCCGAGCCGTACCATGCAGTGGAAACACGGCTTTAGAACTGCATCAACCTAAATAAATCAATTAAAATCAACAGATTCATTTAAAAATTAAAAGAATCGTCAAATTTTCTGATTTATTATACTGATGTTTCTTTTGTTGTATGGATTATCTATTTCTAGGTCTGTCAACGTTAACGTGATAATAACGCGTTAACGCAAATTCATTTTAACGCCACTAATTTCTTTAACGCATTAAAGCAACTTGCGATTTTTAGGTTGTAACTGCTCAGTTTTAAAGCTAGAGTGAAGATCCTGGTATCATATGAAACTAGAAAAACCCGATGAATCCATCGGTACCAACCATGTCATACTAGCTTGTGATGAAGGAGGTTAAATAACGCTCCAAACTTACACTAAATTTAGGCGAGGAAAAACTGGCATGGCCGTTTTCAAAGGGGTCCCTTTGACCTCTGACCTCCAGATATGTGAATGTAAATGGGTTCTATGGGTACCCACGAGTCTCCCCTTTACAGACCTGCCCACTTTATGATAATCACATGCAGTTTGGGGCAAGTCATAGTCAAGTCAGCACACTGACACACTGACAGCTGTTGTTGCCTGTTGGGCTGCAGTTTGCCATGTTATGATTTGAGCATATTGTTTTATGCTAAATGCAGTACCTGTGAGGGTTTCTGGACATTAAGTTTCTTGACATTTTTTTTTTAATTTTTGTCATTTTTTGACATTTTCGGACATTTTTCTGACATTTTAAATTTTTTTCAACATTATTCAAACTTTTTTTTTTTTTTTTTTAAATTTTTCGAATATTTTTCAGACTTTTTTTGGGACATTTTTCGAATTTTTTTTTTTTTTTTTTTCTTCACATTTTTCAGACTTTTTTTTTTCTTCATTTTTTTGGCTTTTTTTTTTTTTTTTTTTTACATTTTCCAGACATTTTTCAATTTTTTTGACATTTTTCAGACTTTTTTATACATTATTGCGGACATTTTCTTTTTGACATTTTTCGAACTTTTTTTTTTTTTCATTTTTTGGACTTTTTTAAAATTTTTATTCATTTTTTGGACATTTTTTAGTTTATACATTTTCGAATTTCTTTTTTTTTTTTTTACATTTTTCAGAATTTTTTGACATTTTTTTGTCATTTTTCAGACTTTTTTTTTTGACATTTTTTTGACAATTTTTTTTTTTGACATTTTTTTGACATTTTCTCAGACCTTTTTTTTTTTGTTACATTTTCCAGACATTTTTCAATTTTTTTGACATTTTTCATACTTTTTTATACATTAGTGCAGACATTTTCTTTTTGACATTTTTCGAACTTTTTTTTTTTTTTGCATTTGAATCATAATCACATGCAGTTTGAGGCAAGTCATAGTCAAGTCAGCACACTGACACACTGACAGCTGTTGTTGCCTGTTGGGCTGCAGTTTGCCATGTTATGATTTGAGCATATTGTTTTATGCTAAATGCAGTACCTGTGAGGGTTTCTGGACAATATCTGTCATTGTTTTGTGTTGTTAATTGATTTACAATAATTAATATATACAT
Source organism: Sebastolobus alascanus (assembly GCA_916701645.2). Taxonomy (NCBI): domain Eukaryota; kingdom Metazoa; phylum Chordata; class Actinopteri; order Perciformes; family Sebastidae; genus Sebastolobus; species Sebastolobus alascanus. The sequence goes on from CAKAOJ020000363.1 coordinate 314,565, forward strand.
ACATTTTGCATAAAGCAGCATATTTGTCCACTCCCATGTTGATAAGAGGATTAAATACTTGACAAATCTCCCTTTAAGGTACATTTTGAACAGATAAAAAATGTGCGATTAATCACGATTAAATATCTTAATCGACTGACAGCCCTAGCTGTTCGCTCCTGCAACAACATTACAACAGGTCAACAAAAGCCTAATCTAATCTACTATAATTAAACCTGATCTAGAGTACCTGGTAGCTGAATGTCTGGCTGGACAGACCAAACTCTCCTCCGCTCACTTTTACAGACATGTGGCCGACCTTCTCTCCTCCGCTGGCTTTGGTCCGGCACACGATCCTGAAAGACAGACGTCACTCTTGAGACAGTTGTTGAGAGTCAGACATTCACCCTGGCAACGTCTAATTAAGATGATAAGTGACACTTCTGCAAAGACCCATATGCTTTCTTTTTGTTGTTTTTTTAGAGAAGATAAGATACTTTATTTATCCAGAGGGAATCTGTCGTGCAGCAGCTGCAGAACAAAGTAGGAAAGAGTGCAAATACAACAAAATATAAACAATAAAGCTTATTAATAAGGTGCAAAAAACAAATGTAATGTAAACCTTTAACTGTGAGGATCATAAATAAGTAAAAATAAACAGTATGCATGCACGCTATAATTTGTTAATTACATTCATGAGGTGCTTTGAATCGACCATTTATGGCTGAATGATGGTGTGTAGGAGGCGGGATATGAGGCTGATCACCGTGCGAACAATTCAAAGTTGATTTGGGATTTATAAAAAGGACATGTTTAATAAATGAGACCCTTGGTGTTTAATTGCGCCCCCTCCCCCAAAAAGATCAAATGTGGTGGAAATATGATCGAAGTCTCACTCTGTCAGTTGCATTTATTAATCACTAAACTATACTATATAATTTTCTGTGGATCAACAAATCGATTAACTGACTAATTGTTGCAGCTCTTCTTTCTTAGCTGTTCCTATAACAACCGCAAATTAATAACTTATACTACAAATAGTTTTGTCTAATCTTTATTTATTTAATTTTTTATTGTTCTTAAAAAGAACAAAAAGGCAACAACAATCCCATATGAGTTTGTTTGAGTATGTTTTGCAGTCTTTACTTTTGTAGAAATCTGCTCAAAATTCACAAAGGATTCCATCAAATTCCCTTAAAAACATGAAAATAAAGACAGAAAACTAGTGAAGTTGTCCCCTCCGCCCCCCCCAGCAGGTAGCGGTTGGTCTGTACCTGGAGGAGACCTCGTAGAGGCTGGGGATGACGGTGCAGGGAATCCCGGCTACTGACACCGAGAGGAGGATGTCTTCAGCCTTCTGGCCCAGGTTGGAGCCGGAGATGGTTACCATGGTGCCGCCTTCCAGCATGCCAGAGAGCGGCTCAATCTGAGGGAAGTCATTTAATAAGAAACTTTCTGGATGCGTCTCTTTCTATTAAACTTTTAAAATAGTTTGGGTGTTTTGAAGTGGGGTTGTATGAGGTACTTATCCACAGTCAGAAGCAAAGTAATGCACTGCTGTGGACGGGGGCAGCAGCAAAACGTATTCTAGACACCTAAAAGAATCAATATCAGTTTAAGTGTACGCTATATTTAGAATATTTTCACTGCTTTACCTTGTTATCAAACAGCCCTTTCTGACAGGAAATTGAGGCCGTTTATCTATTCATCCGTGCTCTCGCCAAAAATCTCTAATTTTACCTCGCAGAACGAGGGGGGTTACTGGTCTACCGCCGTGTTCTGCGAGGGGAAATTACTGTTTTTTCCAATTGAGTCTGGTTGCTTTGGCGAGAACATACTGTAGATAACGGTTTCAGTTCCTCATCGGAAACACATGCTGTGTCTCAATTTGCGTACTTCCGTACTTACACTTGCTATTTTGAGTGCATGAGTGCGTTCACCCTGAGTAGGTATGGCAAAATGTAGTGCACTAAATACCCGGATGTTGTACTCAAACCAGTCACAACGTTGATTGTGGAACGCTGGACACTTCTCGACCTCAACGGTCGCCATCTTTGCTACGTAGCGGAAGGGGAGGGGCCACCAACCTGTTTCAAACTTGTGAAAATGGATGGCGAGGAAGCTGCAGCGTTAAGATTGAAACAGCGAACACCGAACTATACAAATTTAAGTGTGTTTTTATCACCAAGTACCACTATACTGTAGTCGGACAGAAGCCGTTATTGGGTTAATTTATCCGTCTGAATTGAAGTACTGCCGATACGGCGTGATGTCTGACTATCACCAGCGGATCTACCGAGCTTCTGGTGACTGCACAACAGGAAGTGGAAGTGTACTAACGAAAGTATTCGATTTGAGACACAGTAAAATGCTGTATAGCCGTCTCATCTACTATAGGGAATACAATGACTATGGAGAAGTACCTCATACAACCCCACTTAAAAAACACCCAAACTATCCCTATAATTAAGAAGATAAATCATGCATGTTTCCCACACACCTAAAATACCTAAAAGAGTGAAGAGGTCAAAGGTCAGTACTCACCGAGTGGATGACGGGGGCGGGGCACGTCTGCTGTACGGGTTCACTGCAGGAGTCTGAATACAAGCAGCTAGCCTGAGCGCCGCCGCACCACACGCAGCTGTACTTATGGTCCGCCGTGTGGCAGCGGCTGCAGTCGGAGCGACCCACGGAGCAGTTATACAGCGTCACTGAGGGAACAACGGACAGACACGAGCATCAGTCAGCGATCACGTGGAGTCGACGAGGGAAAGACTCTCTGAGGATAAAAGTCTCACCGTATAGCTCAGGAGAGCTGTCCACGTGGAAGGTGTCCCTCCTCTTCACATACACCATGGCGTTGTACTCCTCCTTCAGAGCAGAGTACGTGTACTGGACAAACAATGGAAAAAAAAAATATTTTTAAAAACACACTCAGCTACTATGTTAGACTTTAACATTATCAGTTTAATCCTGCCTCAAAAAACATCAGTTTATCATCATTAATTACATTAACTTTGGTTAAAATCTCTATATTCCTGTCTGGATAACATTTTGTTAAAGTGAGTCTCTGAAGATTTTATTTAAATAAATGTCTGTTAAAGGAATACTTCACCCTTAAAGTGACCATTTGTATATTAATTACTCTCCCTGTGTTACCTTGATTTCTTAGTCTTAGTCGATTAGTCAACTAATCGGTCGTTTTGGTCTCAGTCGACTAAGATTTCTTTAGTCGATTTGACATTTTTTAAGCTTTTTTCATGCTGCTTGCATGGCACCGTCATTTACGTCCACTAAAAGTGCTCGTTTCTGCAACGACAGGCTCTGACTGTTGTTATAAGTGTCTGACAACATTATGGAAAGAGTTTCGTTCAAGGAGAAGTCTCGTTGTGAAGTCTGGTGAGGTGACGTAAAACAGAAAGCGTAGCTTAGTGTTATCTAAAAGATTGTCAGAGTCATGTCTGAATATTTAGGGTCCGTGTCCACCAGCGTATTTTTTTTTAAATTCTTTGCATTGGAGCGTTGCGTATTTACGCTAGGACTGAGCATCTATTCTGCACCGAGTGCTGCACGTTTGGCGTTTTTTTCTGGTTGCCGAGAGTTCAAAAATGTTCAAGTTTAGGTAAAACGCTGCACTCGTCACTGTCACTTTTTTTACCCAGCCGTCCAATCACAGCGGAGGAGAGGCGGGACAAATAGCCTTATTATGAGTTATGTTGTGGTCTTATTGATGTTATGCTATTGTTTTTATGGTGGACTTTATGTTGTTCTCATGTCTGGAGCACTATACCAAACTAATTTCCCCATGTGGGATAATAAAGTTGATCTGAATCTGAACCAAATGATCTTACTTGCCGAGATGTTTCCTCGCCCACAAAATCTCATGAACCCACATAGACCAGCAGGTCCATTCCCCTCTCCCTACGTGCTTCAGCCTTCCCTTCATCCAGATCAAGTACTCTACCTGGTGCCGACATGTTTACTTTTGCAGATATTCCGTATCATAGCAACCAGATGCAACCAAAGCCTCTCAGATGAAATAAAGCTGTGCCTCCAAAGAGCTCTCAAGCTCAAACGCTTTGGTGGACACGTACCCATACAATGTGGATGAGGTCTTTGGATTCGATGGCCGCCCGTATTTATTTGAGCCAGAGTATACGGATATTCGGATTTCACAACTAAGACTTCTCCTTGAGCGGGACTTAGACACAATAACAAACCGGATCAAGAGAAAGGGAAGAAAAAGGTTTTATTTCTCTGTAGGGTCCTCTCCATAATGTTGTCAGACACTTATAATAACAATCTGAGCCTGTCAGTGGCAAAAACAAGAACTTTTAGAGAACGTAATGTGACATTGATGCTTGTTTCACTGCTGCAGTCTACAGCGTTCTCCCTTAATACTGGACCAGTTTGTTATCGCTATTAGTCAGTTAGAAACAAAAACAAGGGAAAATAGGGTTGAAAAATACTATTGTTACCCTTTAAGCGTTGTAAAGACATTAACAGACCTGGTGTAGTTGGCAGGTGATGTCAAAGTTTGATGGATTCATATCATCAGTCTCCACGTAGGCGTCGACCACCACCGTCTGCCCCTCGATGACCAGCACACACTCATAGTCCAGCTCCGTGTCCTGAACACACACACAGAGAGACTTGTGTTTAGTGAAGGGTTCACCAAAGAGAGTGTGTGTGTGTGTGTGTGTGTGTGTGTGTGTGTGTGTACCTGGTAGAGGTGCAGGTTGCGGGCCAGTAAGGTGATCTTCCTCTCCACTCTGACGGGGAGCAGTGATGAACCCTGGACCTTCTCCACGCAGGGACACGCTGAGGAACCCCAGCTGACGTACGAGCCCTCGTCCCCCTGTCGTCCAACACACACAAACACAAAGTATGAACACACAAGTCACCCCCCCCTTCCTCACGCTCTTACACACACACATACAGACACACAATATTCCCTGATGATCCAGTGTGATGCTGCAGATCAAACTAACCATTTACTGTTTATGTGATTATAATCTCTCACATTATTCTCATGTTATTCTGACGTTGTTGGTCAGAAAGGGTGAAGCCAGTAAAATAGTACGTGGGACAGATTATAAATTTCTGGGTATGATGACCTTCTCCTCCATATATTTACTGTAGACTGACATTTACGGAAGAAAAAAATAGATATATGCGGCTATGATTGGTTGTTCCTCGACTTAACGGCCACAGATGTCACTGTTAACAGGTAATTTCTGACTCTTACAGAGAGTCCCTTTAGAAGGTAAACTATGCAGGAATTGTTTTTTTTTGTGGTTCAGATGAGGAAATGACCCAGTGTGGGAAATATTGTGTGAATGTAACCGTCATCTCGCTTTCATTCACTGCGAAACACAAACACAGCAAAGTGAGTTTGTAAAAGTAAAACTGAGCTGTAAATGTAAAAAAAAAAAAAAAATCAGGACTCAAAAAACAACTGGAGCAGCTGTTTTTCTTGGGAGTGAAAAAGCAAAACAACAAAAGGAACACAGGTGTCAGACGGTAGAGGAGAAGCAGGGGAGTCTAGTGAGGAGCTGGGAGCGCTGGGAGCGCTGGGAGCGCTGGGAGCGCTGGGAGCACTGGGAGGCTGCTGAACCACTGAGAAGAAGAAGTAGTAGAAGAAGGAGGAGGAGGAGGAGGAGGAGGGAGGCGGCTGAACTCACCGGGAGGAAGGCGTCAGCTGAATCATAGTCCAGCTCTGAGTCAGTATCCAGCAGGTGGGGGTAGGACGGGGGGGCGTGGTCGACCTCACCGTCACCTGACAGCACGGTGGCGGCGGAAAATGTGGCGGTGTCGTTTTCTGACTGGACGGCGCTCTCGGCGTGGACGTCTACTTCCTCTTTTGGCCAGAGGATCACCTCGGGGTCCGGGCTTCCCGCCTCAGTCTGGGAGTCTCGAGTGGGCATCAGGGTGGGGGTCTGGGTCGGGTCCAGGTAGAGGGAGGGCTCGGAGTCGTCGGGGTCGCCCTCGGAGAACGGTGTGGGCAGCGGGAAGCCGGACGAGGTCGGGGTGGGAGGCTCCGCCAGGCTCAGAGCTCCCTCGGCTTCCTGGGTGTCGCTGGGGGGCGACGCCGTCACCACCTCCAGCGGGGAGGTATCCGGTTCGTGGGGCGGGAGGATCAACGGCACCACGGGGTCCAGATCTCCACCGTCGGCCACGGTGACAGGCACCGACTCCGTGGCGACAGTGGGCGTGACCGCGGCATCTTCGGCGTTACTTTCGGTGACAACAAAAATCTCTTCTTCCTCCTCCCTGGTGGTGACCTCTGGGGGCGGGGGGGCAGTGGGGGCTGGCGTGGTGGAGGGTTGGGTGCTGGGAGGCTGGGGGGGCAGGGTGGTGGGGGGGGTGGTCGGCTCCAGGCTGGTGGTGGTCGCGGGTGGCGTAGTGGGTGCGGGGGCGGTGGTTGGCTCCTGAGTGGTTGCCACGGTGACAGGGGCTGTCGTTGTTGTAGCGATAGTTGTTGTTGTAGCGATAGTTGTTGTTGTTGTTGTGGTGGTTGTCATGGTGCTGGTTGTCGGGGCAGCCGTTGTGGTCGTGGCTGTCGTGATGACTTTAAGGGGTTTGGTTGTGGGAGGAGCTGAGGTGGGGAGTTTAAACTGGGGGAGGGAGGACATGAGGAGAGGGGGGGGCGAGACAGAAATAAAACAAATGGACAAAAGGAAATATGGAAATAACTTAAAATGTGATGTTAAACACATAACCTGCTGTTACTGTTGCTCATGACACATGCACAGCAATGATTTCTGTTAATGTCGGCACAACAAAACGTAATGTATGGGAACTGTGAATGTATGTAAACACACATGATATCTAAAAAGGAAAACTTTCACCATTTATTTACTTACCTGGTTCTTCTGAATCAAAAAATACTCGAGTAGTCGCAAGCCGACCGACAACTTCAAGAGCTTTTAGTTTGAAGAAACATCATAACTGAAGCATTTTTTGTTTGGTACCCATTTTATCTTCAAACTTAAGTCCATCTGCGTTCCTTTCCGTTTACTAAGTCAACTGTTAGCAAAAAGCAGTGACTAAGGTTACCACAGTAAGCTAATCAATAAGGTTATGAATAATGTGAACGCTAGCACTAGCTAGCTAGCTGGCTTGTGTGTGATCAACTTCCAATAAAACACCTTCACCAAAGAACCTGAATACATGAAGAGCACCACGTCTCGAATTTCTATAACACGGTGCACCGGTTGTGATTGTGCGTATTTTATTGCACAGTCTGTTTGAGTCACTTACATGTTGGTTGTAGATGATCACGCCCTCCTCACAGGTGGGCTTGTGGGTACACAGGTGTTGGTGGACACACCAGTTACATCCCCATCGGCTCAGAACGCAACCACGGCAACTGCACACAGATATAACACGATTAGAGACAGGAAATAATAATAATAAAACAGGCATAAGACAGACGGGACAAAGAATGAACAGGGTGCAACATGTAAAACAACAGCCTCAGACAGAGAATAAGACTTGATTATAAAGTTGCTGATAAATCACAGGTTAACTCACGGCATGCTGCCAGACAGCTGCTTCACGGCCGTACAGTCGTAGAAGGTGAAATCCCTCGCCGTCACGGTGACGTCGCCGAAACGAAGAGACAGGGTGACTGTGACAAAGTCTGAGGAGGACAAAACACAAGAGAGAGGAAGACGGCATGAGGAAGAGCTGAAAATAAGTTTCGTGTCTCATCGGAGCGCAGCGCCGGGCGGACGGAGCTCTGAAAATATTTGGCCAGGATTATCGTCTCCGATGCAGAGAGTCTGGGATGAGTATGATGCTTCTCAAAACACGGCGAGGGAACGTGGGAGAAGGTTTGGTCCAGACAGCCAAAACACAGAGGCCCTAATAGGAACCATGTGGAAGGAGAGTCCTCCATCCTCAGACCAGAGAGTAGAGACAAAGACAGAGCTCGGAGGCTTCACCTCTATCAAACTCAACACCGAACATGTTTTAAAGCTGCATGAGGCTACACTGCATGGGTACATTTGACAGAAAATGATGGAACACTAAATGTGAGTCTTGACTTCATAGTTTCGACCATCAGTTGCAATGATCTTGTACTCACTAATGTAATTTCTGAGGTCAGGGAGGAGGCCAACATTGCTTTATCAGACAGATTGTTAAAGGAGACATATCATGCTCATTGTCAGGTTCATCACTCATATTCTGGGTTTCATCTAGAACATGTTTACATGCTTTAATGTTCAAAAAACGCATTACGCATGTATTCACCCTCTGTCTGAAACGCTCCATTTTAGCGCCCGTCTCTTTAAAGGGCGGGTCCATCTGCGTTGTTTTGTGGGTTTTTCAAATTTAAACACCCAAGTCTGGAAATAACTGAAAGGGTTAATTTGGATTTTTTGACATGGGGTTGTATATATACTCCTGTGTTCTGTGAGGTAAAATTACTGTTTTTGTGAATGGAGTCTGGTGGCTTTGAAGAGAGCGATATAACGGCTTCAGTTCCCCGTCATAAAGGGCTGTCTGATGGCGAGGTAAAGCGGCTGTGGACGGGAGCAGCAGAAAAACAGGGGAACTGAAGCCGTTATCTATGCTCCATTTTAGTCGATTTTATTCATCGTTTTGGTTGTGTTTTTTTATTATTCATGTTTTATTTATTTAGAATTTTTAAATATTTTTTCACATTCCAATTCAAATGTCTGACTATTCTTTTTTTTTTTTTTAAGACTTATTTTTTGAGCTTTTTGCCTTTATTAGAGAGAGGGGACGACATGCAGCAAAGGGCTGCGCCATGTCTTAATATTCTTAATGCTCTTTGAAAGGCTGCACTTGCATTAATATGCTATTATATTATCATTATATCAGTGACATAGAAGGTCTTAAAATGACAATAATAATGTTTATTGCAATTATTTATTTATTTCAATATATCTCCCAACAAAAGAAGCATCATGAGAGGCCTACCCAGAGTTTTTTTTGCATCAGAAGCTTTGTTTAAAGAGGACCTATTATGCTTATTTTCAGGTTCAAACCTGTATTTTGGGTTTCTACTAGAACATGTTTACATGCTTTAATGTTCAGAAAAAAACACTTTACGTTTCTCATACCGGCTGTGCTGCAGCACCTCCTTTTACCCTCTTGTGATTGGTCAAACAAACCAAACTCTTCAGACTCCGCTCTAACTAGCTTTGTTTGAGGCCGTGCCAAACTAGCTGCTAGGCAGGTGTTTTGCAAATGTGTTACTCGGTGACATCACCACGTTACGGAAGAAAAGGCAGGACTTCAATCGAGGCGTTTCAGGCAGTTCAGGAGCAGTGTTTCTGTGGGGGAGAGTAACTCGTGGACTTTGGGCTTTATAACTTTGCAGACCTTTTACATGCACTAAAACTATATAACACACTAAAGAAAAAGGGAAAAAGCACAACAGCTCCCCTTTAATAGGCAGCAGTCAGGTGAGAATCTGATCTTCAACTTTAAAGCAACAGTTGCCCAAACAAACTTTTCTTTTTTTTGTTATGAAGTGAGCGCTGGCACTAACCCTCTTTAAGTAAAGCTAAGCCACAGCTAGATCCTTAAATGCAGCCTGTGTGTCCATATCTCAGTAAAACCCCCCAGGCTGATTCTCCCTGAGCCCTGCACCCTGAGAACTACAACAAGCTGCAAGACTCAGGAATGCAGCCATGGGAACCAGCATCTGTGTGTGTGTGTGTGTATGTGTGTGTGTGTGTGTGTGTGTGTGACACACACAAATCATGTGAATGTTTGGGTGAGTGTGACCTCTGCAAAGGCTTCAATTTATATTTACAAGCCTTAAATCTTCTTTCATCATTGCCTCTGACTATAACAAACGGCCCTGTCATCACACTAAACAATCACCCAAACCTAGAAAAAACCAAAGCACATATCAGAGCATAGAATCTCTAGATGAAATACATGTATGGGGCGTTGTACGCTTTAAAATACAGATTACTCCCCGCTGTGTAAGCTGGTTTAGGGAAAATGGATTGGGTTAGCCCAGATTCATGGACACAGGTATTGAACTGTATGGTATGTCTGTGCATGCAAACACACACATGCACAGAGATTAATCTCATTACAGGATGCAGCCAAATCCTGCAGTTGCAAAGTTGAAAAGTTCAAACCAGTAATTAAACTCCAGCTTCATCAGCTTTTTTCCAGAAACAACGGACGGTCAGGTGTGGGGTTAACAGCACTCACCCTGTCCCGGAGGCACTCTGGGTACTCGGCTGGTGTCAGGAGAATGGCAGGTGACCCCGGTGTCGGTGACGACGGCGGGACTCTGGCTGTCCTGGAAGAAGCAGGAGTAGGACTCGTCCTTCTCCAACACTGGAAGTCCGGGGACCGACAGAGACACCTGACGAAAGACAAAATATCAACGCCGATTCAAACTTCAGACAGAGCTGCTGTACCTCATCGGATCCATGATTGCAGACTGTTTTAGACTTGAACCACATCTAAAGCACATTTACACAAATGCAGCTCAATGTGGCCACTCATGTCAGAGATCTTGTTTTTTTTTTGCACACACACAAGACTGCATAAAATCCAGCGGTAGACCAGCAACCCCCCGTGTTTTGCGAGGTAAAATTACTGTTTTTTTCAATGGAGTCTGGTTACTTTGGCGAGAGCATAGATTGATACAATGGCTTCAGTTCCACATTGGAAAGGGTTGTCTGATGGCGAGGTAAAGCGGCGAAAATATTCTAAATATAGTGTACACTTAACGTGATATTGATTCTTTTAGGTGTCTAAACTCCCGTATGGTAACTCCTGTCTGTTTCTCCAAACTGGGGGCGTGCCGACTGTCATCTACTGTACGTAATACACTGACGATGGAGAAGTACCTCATACAACCATCTTCAAATCACCCAAACTATCCCTTTAAGGAGAAAAACAAACAATAACAAAAAACGAAGAAATAAGCTAACATAATTTAGAAAAAAATATAACGAAAAATAATGACAAGAAGAAGCACAAAAAATTAGCAGAAAAACAAACCAATCAGTAGACAACAATCCAATAAAAACAAAGGAATATATGACAATTAATAAGGGGAAAAAGAAGAAGAGAAAAAAAAGAAAAGAATATATATATATATATATATATATATACAGACTGGTAGATCGTGAATGATAGCACAATGTTCCCAAATTGACAGAAATCTCTACATTACAGAGTCCACACCTGTCCCGTTACAGAGGACACTGAAGGTCACAATGACAGTAAGTGATTCAATTGTCTGCACTTGTAAATGTCAACGTGGAATAATTTGATTTGAAAACTAAACTGGATTCCTCTGCTGCAGAAACATGAATCATACTGATCAAAACTCCTTCATTTATTATCATCCTCTTATTTTCATTTTTGGACTATGATGCAACACTATGTGTACATATTTTGTCCTCTGCTGATATCCACATGAACCATCTTCCACACAGATACTGTGCTTCTTCTCCGGCACCAGGACATGACGGGACAGGACTCTGATCACTATCTTCTCTTGACATCCTGACACTTAACAAAGTCACATATCCAACTCAAACACACAGCACCCTCAGCCAGCGTACAGTAGATCTCCCAGCTCAGCTGATAAGGGACTCTTGGATGGCGAGGTGATATGTGGGAGGAAGATTTATGTTGTTTTGGTATGTGGTATGTGACTGTCGGGGCATGTACAGGCAGAATGTGACCGTGGACATCCTGAACCCGCAGTACAGGCCTCTGTGCTTTCTGTATTTCAAAAATATTCTTGAGTAAAGGCCCGCAGGTGGATGCTTCTCTTAATCTGCAGTCAACAGAAACCAGAAAAGATGTGTATCTTAATCCTCTCTGCAGGCCAAAACACACCGCCGCTGAACGGCGCTCGTCAAAACAGCCGCCCCTATTATTTTCTATGTGCACCCCCACACCGGCGGCGGCTATACACTTCACGCCACCGTCCTATTTCCAGCCTCGCCACCCTTGAAAAAACACTTTTTTTCCCCGCTTGCTCCCTGCTTTCTACATCCTGACTTCCATAACAGCTCTTCTTCTCTGCTCTCGTAGCAGCTCTTCTTCTCTGCTCCCGTAGCAGCTCTTCTTCTCTGTTCCCGTAGCAACTCTTCTTCTCTGCTCTCGTAGCAACTCTTCTTCTCTGGTCCCGTAGCAACTCTTCTTCTCTGTTCCCGTAGCAACTCTTCTTCTTTGCTCCTGTAGCAACTCTTCTTCTCTGCTCTCGTAGCAGTTCTTCTTCTCTGCTCCCGTAGCAGCTCTTCTTCTATGTTCCTGTAGCAGCTCTACTTCTCTGCTCCAGTAGCAGCTCTTCTTCTCTGCTCCAGTAGCAGCTCTTCTTCTCTGCTCCCGTAGCAGTTCTTCTTCTCTGCTCCCGTAGCAGCTCTTCTTCTCTGCTCCCGTAGCAGCTCTTCTTCTCTGCTCCCGTAGCAACTCTTCTTCTCTAACTGTCTCTCGTGTGTGTCGATGGATGGATGTGAAGAGACTAGCTGTGGAGGTCGAGAAAAATCCCAAGCTAAACGACCCACAATGGCAAAAAGGATATTACCTGGCGAGTCATAGCTCTGGAGATCGGCTCTTCAGTTGAGAAATCAAGTTTAAGTAGTGGGCGACGACACATGAGTTAAAGTTAATGCATAGTTGGAAGAAGTTTTTTACTGTAGTAAAAGTACTAATAACACAGTGTAAATATACTCTACATGCTTCCTATTGGTGCTAGGGGCGGCAGTTTAAGCGCTCTGCGCTCGTGTGTTTTCAGCTTTAAATCATTTGCAAGGATGTGTAGAGACAGGTGGATGTACGTCAAGAGTTTTGTTTTGCTCCTTTGCTGTTTGAGTTTATGTAACTGTGCTGCAGACTCACCGTCCTGCTCGCCTCCCTGCTGACGTTGGAGGGGTTCAGGTCCTGGACGGCCAGACACTGCTGCTCCATATCAAAGCTCCACAGCCACTGACCCGACTGCTTCCCACGAACACACTCTGACTGCAACACACACCTGCAGGGAAAACACACACCCTCTTACATCATGTACACTATCATCACTGTGTGTTGTGAACTAAAGTCAGGCTCTTCATTTGTCTCTCAAACTATAGACACTTAAACTTGAAGAATGAAAATGACCTTCAGTATATACTGCAAATCCATAAATCATACTTTGACTGTAAAACAACTCCTTCCTGAACTGTTATCATGTCTCTTTTAAATGTGAGGAGTTGACGTGAACTAGAAAACAGATTCCACACTATGAAAATGGTGGGAAACAGGACTGTTATGAAGGCAGGACAGAATGGAAGGAAATGAAAGAAGGAGTAATAATGATGGAGAGAGAGGAAAACATCCAGGTGAGAGGGAGGAGGGAGGCCAGGTGTTGAGGCAGAGCAGTGAGGAGACACAGATGGGATGGAGAGGTAGATTTCTTTCATCAGACTCAGACACAATCCCACCAGAGCAAACTCTGGGATGACTTGGAAAAAACACTTCAAAAACTACCAGGAGAGCCAGAAGCGATATGTCAGCACTGAACTTTTTATATCTGTATTATTCTTTGAACTAAACCTGTATTACTGAAAATAGACATTTCACAGCAACGTGAGTAGCTCATTTATAATGTATTTTGCATTTTACAATTCTTACAAGAGCAACAATAGAATAACAGTCAATACTGTTAATGATAAATCTTATCTTATCTCATCGCAGTTTTCGCGTGGTGCGTGAAGGCTCAGTTGTCGCTTAAAATCTTAAAATTAAAATGGAATTACAATTCAGGTGTAAATCTTTTTAATGCAGCAACAAATTGGTCAAAACTTATATAGTATATAAACCTAGAACTGAATTGAATAGATCGGCCCCATTGTCACCGATACCTGATCCAGCTATTTAGCCCGATATCCGATCCGGAATCGATATCGGCGCATCCCTAGTAATAATTACAGTACACAAATGTAATGTTTGGCGGTGCGTACGTCGGTGTTTAGTGTTTACTACTGTTGCCAGGCAACCTACTTTCCTTTCCGGTACCACTCATTGACTTCTTGCTTATCCACAGGATATTTTGTTTGTACGCCTCCTGGTGTTTCGTTTTACCCAAAGTTGAACATTTTTCAACTCTCTCGACCAGAAAAAAAGTAAAGTTTTTAGCATAGCGTAAATACGCGACGCTTCTATTGCAAAGATTTTAAAAAAGTACGCTGGCCTCAGGAAAAAACGCTTTGGTGGACACGGCCCCTAAGAGCACCATTATTTATTTTAATACACACAAGAGATTTTGCAGCGACAGCTTTACTTGGCTTATGGTGGCTAAAGCTAGCTAGTGTTAGCAAACTTTAGACAGATGTTGCTGTTTAACTGACATAACCGAGTCAGTTCACTGACTTTGTGACGCTTTTCTACTTGTTCTTATGTTAAGCTACGTCTTAGCATTTAGCATTATCATGTAATTATTATTTGTGGATATATATATATAGTGGTATAGCTATAGTGGACGCTGTTCAGTGAAAGTTACACAGACTGGCTTTAACAGTAAAGGCCTTTACACACCGGTGGCATGACGAATAAACCACATACTCGCCTGCGAATATTTAAAGTTCCTCACAGTAACTTTAGACTTTCATTAAATTAGATTTCAGCCAGACTTTCAAGGATGTTAGACGTGGACGTGTAGTTAACTGCGGGGGTTTTGTCTCACCTTCCCTCCAGGACACACCAGCCACAGTACGGGTCGTGGGCCAGCAGGCAGGAGTGGCAGTCTGGGTGCTGCTGGCATTCAGCCACGGGCCTCTTCTGCAGCTGGAACCAGGACAACACAATCATGTTCAGTCGTGCAAACCGGGCACACTAAGCTCCCAGAAATCTGATTAAAAAGAATAGGTGGCCCACATTTTCCAGTGGAACAATGCAAAATGAAAATATGGTCATTAGAATAATCCTAACTACAGGCTGCTGCACAGGAAGAGGAAGAACTGGGGCAGAAACAAGAGAGTCTGAATTATTTCTCTTTAGCTTCATTAATACAACACAGGAAGGACGAAAAAAACACAAAATGAAACGAGTCTATAAGAGAGCATTACTGTAATGTGTCTTCATCTGTGTGTGGGTGCATGTATACCATGTTATGAGTCATGATGAAGAGATGCTCCTCTTTCTGGTCCAGGATGAGGTCCGAACTGATGGCTGAGTTCTGCTGAATGGAGATGACGGAGTACTCCTCCACTTCGCCGTTTGGCCCCAGGAACACCTGAGGACATGGACACGTACACATGAATGTTGGGATTTATATAATGATTTAAACAGACTGCTGAATATAAATATGCGCTGAGCTGCAACTCAAAATGTGAACCTATTTAAAATGTCCTCCTGTTGTGCCTTCATTTTAAATGAGAACATAAAAATAGACGGTTTAATTATTTTTCCTTCTGGCAATTTTCATAACACCGTTATGGCACATTTTAAAGACTTACCAATGTACATGGGTATTAAATAGTGTTGTTGATGGATTCAGGTCCAAATCTTGACATTTTAGTGCAAAGTATTTGAATTCTAAATATTGTGTTATAAATATGCATAGCCGGCTGTTGCAATTGAATTTTGTTGTTTGCTGATCTTGGTGCAGCTTCATCCCCAAATAAAGGATGGATGCACCAAGCTAGCTAGTGTTAGCTGGTAACTTAGCGTTTGTTATATTAATGTAACCTGGTTAATAATGCTTCCACTTACTATGGTACCAGAGCTGTATATATGTGTATATACCTTACATTCTTGCAGTTTAACTTGACCGTGTAAGCGGTAGGTCAAGTTTATAACTCTGTGCAGATTGTTTTAAGAGAGAGTTCATTTTTGGTTCATAATTTTGTCATATAAATGTATACTGTATGCACCGAAAGGAGTTGGACAAAAACTTTCGTGTGATTGTAGATTTGCAAATTCATTATATCTGTTCTATGAACAACCACATGTAGGCTATGTTGCTAGCTAAGTTAACTAACTACCAAGCTGTGTGTTGTGTGGTAACATGTGTGTTTCTATATTTGTAGTAACATCATTACTGAAGATATATGTTCCAGCCAAAAAACTCGAGGAGTCCACAAACCAATGAGTGACGTCATGGTGACGACATCCACTTCTTAGATACAGTCTATAGCACCAACACAAACTTGTGTTTTGACATACAACCACAAAGAATAACAACACAATAAAGTGATAAAAGAAATACAACCAGACTAAACATTCTGCACCACAGGATGGTGAGCCAAAGGTTTGACAGTATGAAGACAGTCAGAGCCAACAGACTGTCAGCTGGCTGTTAAAAGTCCAGAGCTGCTGTAATGTGGGTTAATACGAGAGGGCAGCCCGACCAACTGCTCCACATCAGCCTTTTGATGTTATTTACAGGCGCCTGAACATCAGCTTCATCTCATCTCATGTCATTAGTGAGATATTCCTCTGTGAGGGGAAACTCTGCTGGAACTGAGACAGCAATCATCCTAATGGGAACATCCAGCACAGCTCAGGAGGAAGTGTGAGTTCCCTGATCTGCACTGTGAGTTCAGGCTCTGATTTCACTATATATATATGTGTGTGTGTAGTAGTATAAGCAGTAGCAGACACTGGAGGCTGTGATGAATATGATATGGACGGAGATGCTGGGCCAGGACGATGCCAGGCTAATCCAATCCTCCAGGTATGTGGAGGATTTTCAGGTCAGCTGTGAAGTCTGACCCTCTTTGATCCCACAGCTCCTCAATGACAGACTGTTCAGGATTTAATACCTGTCCATCCAGATTGTAATTATTATAGATTATAAATTACTGTGAATAAATTACGTTCCTCTCTTCAAACAATTAAAAGAGGAGTGGAAGGGAGTGGGACGCACACCAGGGTTAATATGAGCAAAAAAAAATAACTACAGCTGTCAAACTTAACGTGATAATAACGAGTAAAAACAAATTTGTGTTAACGCCACTAATTTCTTTAACGCATTAACACAATTTAGGGATTTTAGGTTGTAGCAGGCTCAGTTTTAAAGCTAGAAAACCTAAAGAATTCATCGGTACCAACCATGTCATGTTAGCTTGTCATGAAGGAGGATAGATAACGCTCCAAACTTACGCTAAATTTTGTTGAGGAAAAACTGTCATGGCCATTTTCAAAGGGGTCCCTTGACCTCTGACCTCCAGATAAGTGAATGTAAATGGGTTCTATGGGTACCCACGAGTCTCCCCTTTACAGACATGCCCACTTTATGATAATCACATGCAGTTTGGGACAAGTCATAGTCAAGTCAGCACACTGACACACTGACAGCTGTTGTTGCCTGTTGGGCTGCAGTTTGCCATGTTATGATTTGAGCATATTGTTTTATGCTAAATGCAGTACCTGTGAGAGTTTCTGGACAATATCTGTCATTGTTTTGTGTTGTTAATTGATTTCCAATAATAAATATATACATACATTTACATAAAGCAGCATATTTGTCCACTCCCATGTTGATAAGAGTAGTAAATACTTGACAAATCTCCCTTTAAGGTACATTTAGATATATAACACAAACACAGATGTCAAAGGCAGAGTGGGAAATGTAAAATAGAAAGTTGAGCTAGAACCTGCGTAACAACCACTGCATGCTTGCTGCACAAAACCCGTCTTTCTTCCTCCATGACGCACTGAGCTGACCTCAACAAAACAAACATTTAGAGGTGGAATCCTGACTGGTCAGCAGTACGTCTTCATGCAACCGTTTATGAGACTGGTGAGGTTTCAGCATTTAGACTTCCCCCTAAAGCCACACTGGCTCCTGTGTCTTGAACACCAGCTTAACTTCATTTAGCTGCCTTGTTATTCCCAGTAGCTGCAATTAGGCCGATCACTGTACACCATGTTTACCTGCCAGCGGCCTGAGGTCAACAACACTGGGAGGAGGTCAAAACATTAGATTAGATTTTCGTGTCTAAATATATACAAACAGGGAGGAAATTTAAGGGAACGTGATATGAAGTCAGTGAAGATGTTCTCATCCCTGACCCTTACTTCAGTCAAAACAAAAGTCGTATCTGACCAAGTTTTTAACCACTCAAAAACTGATAAGAATGATCAATAATCCCTCCAAAATACCACATTAAGACACCAAGACCTTGAGGAACACCGTAGAAAAAGCCATGCTGTGATTTGGGGTCAAAAACTTTCGACATTTGGAGATTTCTGCAAGAATTTCTGTTGTGTAAACTGCTCAGAAACCCCCTTATTGATCAATCTAGCTAGGAAAGCCATCCATCCTCTGAATGCTCTAGGTCTCTAGTTTGATCCATCCATCCTCTGAATGCTCTAGGTCTCTAGTTTGATCCATCCATCCTCTGAATGCTCTAGGTCTCTAGTTTGATCCATCCATCCTCTGAATGCTCTCGGTCTCTAGTTTGATCCATCCATCCTCTGAATGCTCTAGGTCTCTAGTTTGTGGCTGTAAAGTTTCATGAGGCTGTGATTATCCTAGAGGTCACCACAGGTCATTTTATACAGTGAGGTCAATGAAATGTGTCCTATTGGGACTAACATCATCACACATGAATACAGTTGGACTCATTGGTTCCACCAGAGTCTCAGCTTTACAGTGATACACAATTTATGTAATTAAAGACAGTTTAAGGACCCCAGTATGCAGAAATATTCAAATGTGTACCTGTGGGTACCCCTAGAACACATTTTCATTCACATATCTTGAGGTCAGAGGTCAAGGGACCCCTTTGAAAATAGCCATTCCAGTTTTTCCCAAAATATGTAGCATAATTTAGCCCGCTTCCCAACAAGCTAGCATGACATGGTACCAATGGATGCATCAGGTCGTCTAGTTTCATATGATACCAATATCTTCACTCTAGCTTTAAAACTGAGCTACAACCTCTTGAAGACAGACTGAATGTAGACTGAACATTACGTAAAAGCTACCAGTCAGTTCCCATGATTAGTTTAAAAGAGTTATTTGTGGCAGGAATAACAACATAGATGTATATAAACTAAACAAACAAATCCTGGTTTATCATTTCAATGTTTTGACATAAATATGTCTTCGTCACATTTTCACTCCAGTTGTGTGGAAACAGTTAGGGGGAAAGCCCTTTCCTGTTCCAACATGACAATGAATGAGAGCAAATCTCTGCAACAGGTTCAACATCTTTAGGGGAATCAAATGTAAGGGATAACGTACAACAAGCTGGTCATTGTTGTGAAATAAACTCCAACAGGGCGATGCGGAGGGAGATTATTTCACAACAATGACCAGCTAGCTGTACATTATCCCGCTTATTACATGGCTACTTACCGAAGAAATCAATAATATGATACAAAAAATGGTTCACCAGAGTCCGACATCAGAGCTGCGTTCTGCTATAAAGAAATAACAGACCGTAGAACGCCGTGATTGACCAATCAGAATCAAGTATTCAACAAAGCCGTGTAATAAGCTCAACTATCATATCTGGCTGTAATGTTTCCACACTTTTGGCCATAGTTTCTTTTATCTAATGTCAACAAAGCGGTTGGAATGCCGAAACAGATGGCAGATAAAGACAAAGAATAAGAAGTTACTGGACGGTGACGTGACGGAGAAGAACAGACAGGAAGCTCTGTGATTTATTGTGAGAACAAGAGAGACCTCACAGATCAACTCTAATCCAAAGAGCAGAGCTGCTTTAATCAGCTGAGAAATAAACTGCTGAGTGTCTGAAGTGATCAAACAGGAACAAACACACAGTAGAGCCCATTTTAAACTAAAGTACGGTGCCAAACTATGTTTAGTATCAACACAGTTCAGAGAGGAGGCTCATGTGTCTCAGCTTCTAACTGGAGCTACGCTCAGATGTGTGTTATAAAACAGCAGATGAGATAAATAAAACTCTGTTTGTTCATTAATGAATGAATGTTCTGCATGCCGATCACATATCCACAAAGTCAAGTAAGTATTCAGTCCATCAGCAACTCAGTATCAACTAGTTTTTGTTGTTGTGATTGTTTTTAATCATTATTTAACTATTCTTTTGTCAACTCATCAACCCCGTGGGGGTTATTAAAGGTAGCGTTGGTAGTGTTGACATACTTGCCAACCCTCCCGAATTTCCCGGAAGACTCCCGTTTTTCATTAACCCTCTCCCGGTTTCCTCCCGGGGTCACAAGTATCCCATATTTCTCTCGATTTATGACAAATGTTCACACCTTTTCCTAATCATCATGGGAATATCATGTATTGAAATGAAACATTTACAAACCTCCTCTGATTATTAATTGTGTATTGAAAGGCTATAAACTGTCCCTTAGCTATAAAACAACATAGGCATACATTTCATGGCATACATTTCAGAAACTTTTTTTTAGAAAAACTTTTAACAACGAACTTGATCATCAGAAAATAATGCATCATAATTATGAATGCAGCAATCTCTGCCGTGATAAAAATCAACACCTGGGCTGTAATCCCATTAGTCTGGTGCTGTGGCTAATCTAACTAACGTCTGGTCACCATATCAAAAAGTGTAGATTACTTTAAATTACGTTAGCTAACGGGCTCAGAGTTCATTTGGTTAGGACAGGGGTCGGTGATGGAAATGATGGACTGCAGGTTGACAGATAATGGAGGTGTGAATGCGGCGGGTAACACAGCTCTGTTCTTAGCTAGCCTACAGCTAACGTCTGCACAGTTGGTACGCTGGTCGTTACCGACGGATCAACACAGAGTGCGCAAACGATCCGATGGCGGCGGCCATATCTGCACAAAAGACACGAGGCGAAAATCCACTTTTCCTTCTGTCTGAACAAACCTTCATACAAGATGTCAACATAGTATTTGAATAATGTCAAGGTTTATTTTTGGTGTCACTTTAATTACGATGGCCACTAGAGGGCACAGGCTGACTGGAAATGAATGAATGAATTAATTAAAGAAAAGAGGAAAATCAACTTTGTTCCGATGACATTTTTCTCTGCTCCACAAGGAAAGAAAGAAAGAGTTTTCTTAAAAAGTTTGTTGTTCTCTGCACAACATGAACATTAGGTGACCAGTTAAGGGAGCTACCAAAGTTTGAATTGAAGAGTTCATTGTTGGCGGATGCAGTCAGACTGACAATGCATCCATTAACGTGACATTGACACGGACGCTGTCTGTCTGCCGTTATGACCGATAACTCTTCATCACTCTGAATGAGTCTCTCTGTTGGGAAGTGCACGTGTCTGCCCGCTCAGCGATGACTGTGCACAACACAAAGTACGGAGCTCCGCTATCTGGTCACAGCGATGTGTTTAGCTGGTGCTGGAGTGACGTAACTGTACAAAAATACGTTAATGGCCGTCATTGTGCTATTTCTGCATGTGCACGGGAGGGGGGGGGCCTCAGCTACAAGCCACCATTGAGAAAAACATGACACAAAGAGCCGACTGTGTGGAGGCGAGCTCACCATCTGTAAACTCCTGATTATCGAGGGGCCTTCCCCACAATCTCCCTGCTCCACTCGCCATCCAGCTCACTCCACTTATTCATATATTTAATAAATACACTGTGATCAACAGCTGACATGTTCTATTCAACACACACACGCCTGTTATCCTGTTTGATTTCTCTTCCACATCAGGATGTTCCTTCCTGTCTGGAGCTCTGCTGACATACTCGACCTCACCGTGACTCAACTGGGACGCCTGCATTCAACTGCAGCACCTTGGAAATCAAACCGACAGCCTTGTTGAGGACAACGTCATTTCAGAGGAGCATCGACCATCGAGATGAACGCTCACAGGCTGTTCACCATGACTGAAAGGTACGGACATTTCTAGGGCTGCACGATACTGGAAAAAACCGCCAAAAAACTGACATTTTAATATTTTTTCTCTCTGTGATATGAAACTAGAGTTACAGCCTCGCGGTTGTACGTCTCCACCAACAAGTCAAGTTGCAGTTTACATCCATGTCTGTCCAAAAATGTCATCACTTCATCATTTTATCTTGTTAGACATATGTGTGAAATTGTCATAATTAGCATATGAACTCTTAAGTTATGGCCAAAGACGTATTTTGTGAGGTCACGGTGACCTTTGAACACCAAAATCTAATCAGTTCATCCTTGAATCCAAGTGGACATTTTGTGCCAAATTTGAAGAAATTCCCTCCAGGTCGTTCCTGAGACATGGAAACCCGAAAACACAATGCCTTCGGCGATGGCTGTCACCGATGTGGAGGCATACAAATATTCACCCTAAATTTTGCAGGCTACGTTTTAAAGTTAAAGGAACAGTGTGCAACATTTCAGGGGATCTATTGGCAGAAATGGAATATAATATTTAAAGCAGAATGAGCTTCTGTTATACAAGGAGAACTTAGAATTTACTGCTTCCTGTCCTCCATCCTGGCGCTAAACCACAAAACAGGAACATTGTCCACTCTCACTGCCATAATTGAGGTTGTTGTCACCAAAAACTGAACGTGATAAGCTTTAAAAAGGTAAAATGTATTAGTCTGCTGTACTTGATCAAAACACCAGAGGTGCTGATGATCATTTACTGGATGAGATGAGTTCGTACAACAACGGGACAATCTACCAAAATCTTTGACAGTGCATTCCTCTAACAACACGATGGGAACATTACTCCAGATGTACCAGGACTTTACTCCTGCCTGCCTCTACACACTGAGACTACATGTATGTTAGACCTCCACTGGTTGGCACGTGAACAGAGAGCGGCCGGCGGCTGGAGGTGAACAGAGAGAGTTGGACGTCCGCTGGGTCGACTACCACGTCTGTGCAGTGACGAGTATCACAGTTATATGAGAAATATCCAACACATGTTACCCAAATAGGGTCTGAACTCTGAATGATGACACAAGTTGTTGAGAATGCCAGGCGATTACTTCATAATTCCAGTAATAACAGCACAATCTCTGCATAACATCACAGTTAGCACATATAAGTACACCTTGTTAGTGAGTGTGTGTGTGTGTGTGTAACCTGTGACCTCGTGTTACCTTGTGCAGGTTCCCCTTGGAGTCTCCCAGGAAGGCGATGGTATGTCCCGCCCTCACGCTGACGGCCACGGCGGTGAGACGGGCGGACGGGCTGTCCAATATGGTCTCCGCATCCACGGGCATCCTGCTGGCCATCGGGCTGGGGGTGTGGTCAGAGCCGCAGGGGTACGCATCCAGAGTGTTCTGGTAGTGGGGACACGGGAGAGGAAAGTCAGCAGGAACTTTCCCCAGGAACTAGGAACCTTTTAAGTAACTCACTGCATTTCGACCACAGGGACTACATTAAAGGGGAACACCACCTAAATTAAGAATTCCAATATGTTATTTCTATGTCCTAGGAAAGTTCAATCAATATCTGTGAACATGAGCTACTCTCTCTCAAAGCCAGAAACCAGAGAAGTAAGTCTCAAACTGGTGATGTCATAGCGTATAAAGTCTGGAGCTGCTCCATAGACAATGTGCCGCTTCTTTCATAAAACAAGGAAGTACTCTAGTATTGATTTAGGACCATTTTAGGATGAGAGGAGAACATTTCTCTTTGTTTGATAACATTAAAAGTAGGTCAAAGTAAATGCGATAATAACACATTAACGCATTTATTTTTAGGTTGTAGCGAGATCAGTTTTAAAGTTAGACGAGATAGTGGTATCATATGAAACTAGAAAACCTAAAGAATCCATCGGTACCAACCATGTCATACTAGCTTGTCGTGAAGGAGGTTAAATAACGCTCCAAAATTTACGCAAAATTTCGGCGAGGAAAAACTGTCATGGCCATTTTCAAAGGGGTCCCTTGACCTCTGACCTCCAGATATGTGAATGTAAATGGGTTCTATGGGTACCCACGAGTCTCCCCTTTACAGACATGCCCACTTTATGATAATCACATGCAGTTTGGGGCAAGTTATGCTCAAGTCAGCACACTGACACACTGACAGCTGTTGTTGCCTGTTGGGCTGCAGTTTGCCATGTTATGATTTGAGCATATTGTTTTATGCTAAATGCAGTACCTGTGAGGGTTTCTGGACATTCTTTTTCTTGACTTTTTTTTTTTATATTTCCAAACTTTTTTTTCATTTCTTTTTTTTACATTTTCTGACATTTTTCTAATTTTTTTTTCAACGTTATTTAAAATCTTTCTTTTTTTCTACATTTTTTGACATTTCTCAAACGTTTTTTTTTTTTTTTACATTTTTTGGACATTTTTCAATCTTTCAATCTGTTTTTTCTTTTTTACATTTTCTGACACTTTTCAATTTTTTTTTCAACATTATTTAAAATCTTTTTTTTGACATTTTTTGACATTTCTCAGACTTTTTTTTTTTTTACATTTTCGAACTTTTTTTTTTTTTTTTACATTTTTTTTTACTTTTTTCAATCTTTCAATCTGGTTTTTCTTTTTTTACATTTTTTGGACATTTTTCAGAATTTTTTTTTTTTCAGATTTTTTTTTTACATTTTTCGGACATTTTTCAAAAAAAAATAGACATTGTTAAATTTTTTTTTTTTTTTTTACATTTTTCGGACATTTTTCAATTTTTTTTTTCAACATTATTTAAAATCTTTTTTTGGACATTTTTTGACATTTCTCAGATTTTTTTTTTTTTTACATTTTCTAACTTTTTTTTTTTTTTTTTTTACATTTTTTGGACATTTTTCAATCTTTCAATCTGGTTTTTCTTTTTTACATTTTTCGGACATTTTTCAAAAAAAAATTAGACATTGTTATATATGTATATTTTTTTTAATTGTTAAAATTTAATTTTTTTTAGATATTATTCAAAATCTTTTTTTTTTTTTACATTTCTCAAACTTTTTTTTTTTTTTACATTTTTCGAACTTTTTTTTTACATTTTTTGGACATTTTTCGATCTTTCAATCTGTTTTTTCTTTTTTTACATTTTCTTACATTTTTCAATTTTTTTTTCAACATTATTTAAAATCTTTTTTTGGGACACTTTTTGACATTTCTCAGACTTTTTTTTTTTTTTCATACATTTTTCAAATTTTTTCAATATTCATTTTTTTAGACTTTTATTGTACATTTTTTGATATTTGTCAGACTTTTTTTTGGGACATTTTCGAACTTTTTTTTTTTTTAACATTTTTTGGACATTTTGGACACCTCTGAACTCCAGATATGTGAATGTAAATGGGTTCTATGGGTACCCACGAGTCTCCCTTTTACAGACATGCCCACTTTATGATAATAACATGCAGTTTGGGGCAAGTCATAGTCAAGTCAGCACACTGACACACTGACAGCTGTTGTTGCCTGTTGGGCTGCAGGTTGCCATGTTATGATTTGAGCATATTGTTTTATGCTAAATGCAGGACCTGTGAGGGTTTCTGGACATTCTTTTTCTTGACTTTTTTTTTTTATATTTCCAAACTTTTTTTTCATTTCTTTTTTTTACATTTTCTGACATTTTTCTAATTTTTTTTTCAACGTTATTTAAAATCTTTCTTTTTTTCTACATTTTTTGACATTTCTCAAACGTTTTTTTTTTTTTTTACATTTTTTGGACATTTTTCAATCTTTCAATCTGTTTTTTCTTTTTTACATTTT
This sequence comes from Sebastolobus alascanus, assembly GCA_916701645.2. Taxonomy (NCBI): domain Eukaryota; kingdom Metazoa; phylum Chordata; class Actinopteri; order Perciformes; family Sebastidae; genus Sebastolobus; species Sebastolobus alascanus. The sequence goes on from CAKAOJ020000363.1 coordinate 340,102, forward strand.
CTGACACTTTTCAATTTTTTTTTCAACATTATTTAAAATCTTTTTTTTGACATTTTTTGACATTTCTCAGACTTTTTTTTTTTTTACATTTTCGAACTTTTTTTTTTTTTTTTACATTTTTTTTTACTTTTTTCAATCTTTCAATCTGGTTTTTCTTTTTTTACATTTTTTGGACATTTTTCAGAATTTTTTTTTTACATTTTTCGGACATTTTTCAATAAAAAATTAGACTGTTAAATTTTTTTTTTTTTTTTTACATTTTTCGGACATTTTTCAATTTTTTTTTTTCAACATTATTTAAAATCTTTTTTTGGGACTTTTTTTTGACATTTCTCAAACTTTTTTTTTTTTTTTACATTTTTCGAACTTTTTTTTTTTTTTTTTTACATTTTTGGGAAATTTTTCAATCTTTCAATGTTTTTTCTTTTTTTTACATTTTCTGACATTTTTCATTTTTTTTTCTTTACATTTTTCAGACATTTTTCAAAAAAAAATTAGACATTGTTAAATTTTTTTTTTTTTTTTACATTTTTCGGACATTTTTCAATTTTTTTTAGACATTATTCAATTTTTTTTTTTATACTTTTTTTTTTTTTTCATACATTTTTCAATTTTTTTCAACATTATTCATTTTTTTTACATTTTTGGGACATTTTTCAGACTTTTATTGTACATTTTTTGATATTTGTCAGACTTTTTTTTGGGACATTTTCGAACTTTTTTTTTTTTTTTTACAGTTTTTGGACATTTTGGATACCTCTGTCCTCCAGATATGTGAATGTAAATGGGTTCTATGGGTACCCACGAGTCTCCCCTTTACAGACATGCCCACTTTATGATAATCACATGCAGTTTGGGGCAAGTAATAGTCAAGTCAGCACACTGACACACTGACAGCTGTTGCTGCCTGTTGGGCTGCAGGTTGCCATGTTATGATTTGAGCATATTGTTTTATGCTAAATGCAGTACCTGTGAGAGTTTCTGGACAATATCTGTCATTGTTTTGTGTTGTTAATTGATTTATATTATTACACGGCTGTGTTGAATACTCGATTCTGATTGGTCAATCACGGCGTTCTGCGGTCTGTTATTTCTGTATAGCAGACCGTTGCTATGTAGAACAGACCGTTGCTATGGGCGCAGCTCTGATGTCGGACTCTGGCGGACCGTTTTTGCGTCAAAATATTGATTTCTTCAGTAAGTAGCCGTGTAATAAGCGGGATAATGTACAGCTAGCGGGTCATTGTTGTGAAAGAATCCCCTTCAGGGCGATGCTTTCACAACAATGACCGGCTCGCTGTACATTATCCCTTACATAATAAATATATACATGCATTTGCATAAAGCAGCATATTTTTCCACTCCCATGTTGATAAGAGTATTAAATACTTGACAAATCTTCCTTTAAGGTACATTTAGAACAGATTAAAAATGTGCGATTAATTTGCGATTTCCCAATTAAGTGTTTTAATCGATTGACAGCCCTAAATAAAGTAAAGTCCCGATTCATTTTGAAAATGACCGAGAGAAAAAGAGAGCGAGCTGAGAGGGCGAGCGGTAGAAGACACAGACGGTGACGGTGCTGTGAATGAGGTTATGTTCTAAAGCACAAATAAATAACAGATGATTTACTGTGGACACAGACGCTCTTACTTTCATTTTCCTCCGCTGTATTTCCAACATGTTTTTTAGATGAAACAGGCGACACACTGAACTTCAGAGTGTGTTTACTGCTGTGACCACAAGCAGCCTTCGTCTCATGTCATGTTGCTTTTTCATACGTCAGCGGACTAATTTACCTAATCTTCGTAGATCTTTAGACCGCGGTGGAAACGCAAACAACAGTACGCTGAAGGGACCTTTTAGTTCCTTGAAAAGTAGTTTAAAATAACCAGGAACTTCTTGGTGGAAACGGGGCTGAACATGTCATGTCGGGTCACATGAAGATTAGACGACACACGTCGTATCGCATGTGAAATGTAAACTATAACTGCATGTTTTGTGCACAAAGAAGCCCTTGAAGGGATTTGTTATTCACTTCTCAGCATGGAAGCCAGTTACCAAAAATAAAACAGCAGTGTTCCTATATTGTGGCTAGTGAAATCCCAGCAGAGTTTATTGTGGCGTGGTTGAGGTTTAGGAACAAACTATCACCGGATTCCAGCGACTTCTGCACTCGCTGCTTTAAAGCTTACAGACAATTTGTTTGTTGCTTCCACAGTTTGGCAGCAGGGAGTCTTTGCTCTGGCTGCGGGCTTGTTGTTCTTTGTTCCGGCCAATTTATTTTTCCACAACAACGTTTTTAAAGCGGGGTCACGGCTTTATTATCGGTCATCTCAACAATAGGAAGTAAAGGCAATGAACCTGAGAGCTCTGCTACTTGTTTTTGATGGATTGCATGTAGTTGGCTGGTGAATGGACTCCTTATTTGGCCTGGCTCTGTGAGGAATACAGACTGCTGGTATACGGCACATTAAACTTTGGTTGTAATAACACGGCTAAAGTGTCCAAATAGCTATATGTAAGTCTGAGTGAGTATTGATGATGAAGTTAACCATGAAGAGTGAAGGACGGTTTAGACGGCCACATCATGAGAACCCGACCATTAGAGGGAAACAAGCAGGGCTGACTGCATGCTAAGAATAGACCCAAACTACATTATGACTACTGAAATAGTTATGAAGTTATGACGTCCGGTCCAGAAACATGGGCTGGAAGCTTAAAGGGAGACACCCAAGGCAAAAACATGTTTCATTCAAGAGGTCAATGTTGAGATTTTGGGCTGTTTAGCTTCCATAACACGTCTTCTTTCAGACTAGTGGAAAGAAAACATCCAGAATACACATTTAGGTGTTTATTTTACTACTTTGTGTCTGTAGATTTCTCCTAAATTCAACAAAAGTTACCATTAGATAACGCCTCGTTCGCACATTTAAACTAGGACTGTCAAAGTTATCGCGATATTAACACAAATTAGTTTTAATGCATTAATATAACTAGCGATTTTCGACCGTCAAGCCCGGCAGTTTAGGATTTATCGCGATTAACTACTTTAAGCGAATTTCATCGTAACATTTCAGAAAACGTATAAGTACTATTATAACTGTCTTAATGTCAGCAATCAACTGGGGAAGTGTCATGGTGATATCTATTAGTTAAACCTGTAGTGTCTTCAAAAATGTTGGGAATTTTACAATCCACATCTTTAAAGGCTGTTTTCCCAAAATGAGTTTTTTCTGAGACTCTGATCCAGAAAATAAAAAAGCATCATTTATTTCCACCAAACTTTCCAGTTTCACTCCTATTTATATTCTCAAGGGTTTTACAGAGCTCATATATCATTCATAGTTTGATTTATACAACATTTTATTACTAAAAACATGGCAAAATGGGACTTTTTTTAATAGATGCTGACTAGGGCTGGGCAATATATCGATATTATATCGATATTATATCGATATCGTGGTATGAGACTAGATATCGTCTTGATTTTGAATATCGTAATACGGCACAAGTGTTGTCTTTTCCTGGTTTTAAAGGCTGCATTACAGTAAAGTGATGTCATTTTATCAACTTACCAGACTGGTATAGCTGTTCTATTATTTGCCTTTACCCACTTAGTCATGATATCCACAGTACTGATGATTATTTATCATTGTGTAAATGTTTTGAGAACGCACCAATGGTGAACCCTACAATATTGAGGTATTTGGTAAAAAATATTGTGATATTGGATTTTCTCCATATCGTACAGCCCTAATGTTGACAGTATTTTCTGATTTATGGAGTGATACAAAGAGATATCCTGAATCCCCTCTATAAAAACCTTTGACTCTAATATGTCTACAAAATGAAACAAGAATTTTGAACCTGGCTTCATCCAATGTTCAGATTTCTGTTCTGGAAATGTATGAAAACAAGCACATATTTAATAAGATAAATGCCTCATTTGCATATTTAAATATATTTTTTCATTGTAGTGACACATACAAGCTACATCATCTGGACATTTACCACAAACACTGAGGGCAGTAATAACCACGAGGGAAGATAACAGGAAAAGATTACTAAAGCTGTATTTCAGCTGCTAGTATTTGGAGGGAGTCCTGAATCCTGATCATCAATAACAAAGCAGCTTAGACATCGCGTGAGAGTCTGTCTGGTGCAGATGGACCGTCCTGGTAAAGAACAGAGATGAAGCTGCTTTGCTGCTGTTTTTGTTCAGCGATCCAATTGAGATTTGACATCTTAATGACACTAAATCTCTTTTCAGCTCCAAATCTCTCATCACTGTTCCCCTCCGGCCGTTTGGTTTGATCTGATTCCCCTTTCACTTTCAAAAACATATATTCACATTTTATGGAGGACAGAACCTACCAAAATCAAATATAAATGAATAAATAAATAACTAAAAGACTCGATAAAATAAATAAATATGTCATTAAATGTAGCAAAAATTATATTAAAAATAAATGTAGCCATTCATTAATCGATAAAATGTGACAAAAAATTATATTTTGTTGTTTTAATTTGCCTCTTTATTTATTTATGATGACACGCGTTTAGTGACAGCCCCCTCATTTTCATAATGAGGCAGAAATGCATAAAGAAATGTAAAAAGAAAAGTGTAAAGAAAAGAATACAGAAACAAATAAGTTTTGGGGAAATAAATAAGAGTTGAAATGGGAAAGGGAAAATTGTGCATAAATAAATAAATAAATAAATAAATAAATAAATAAATTGAAAAATAAATGTAAAATAAACACTTAATAAATAATCAAATAAAAAATGTATGCAAAATAAATAAATAAATAATAAATTCAAAAATAAATAAATAATCATCAAAAGTAAAAATTAATTAATTAATTAAAAGGGAATTAATACAAAGACAAATATAAAAAGAAGCAAATTATAAATAAAAATAAAAAATCAATTTATGTGACATTTTATCAATTAATCAATTAATTACGTTTATTTGTAATATTATTTTTGCTATATTTAATGATATATTTATTTATTTAAATCATTGAGTCATTTATTCATTTATTTTGGCAGGTTCCGTCCTCCATAACTTCTGTCCCGTCCACTTCCTGTCCCCACATTTTCCTTTTCTTTAATTTTTTTGCTTCTGATTTTCTCCTCCACTGTAATCTGTATGCCTAACTGTCTTTTCCTCTTTCTCCTTGTCTGTGCCTGGTGTGTCTTTATCCGTCCTTGTCAGGCCTTGTTAAACATTACCCTCAACCCCCCCCACTAAGTATGTCTAATGCCGCCGATCGATCTCTCCCTGACCAGCAATTCTATTAAATTACGCCGCCCGCACTACCTTCTCCCCTGGAGACATTCTGCTGTACGCGGCTGCACAGGTTGAAGGGTCAGCGGCGCTCCATGTCCTCAACACGGGAGGAAGTGATAATGGAGGACGATGTCAAACGAGCCCACGATGTCCATCCAAATGCAATGTTTACATGCAGTAAACAGCTTAATGCACGCACATGAACACTGCACATATTTCCAGAGAGGGTCAATCTAATTAAATCGCTCCTCTACAGCATTATGTTTGTGTGTTACAAAAATGTCAAATTAAATTTCATCCTTTCTGATACTAATGACACTCTGCTGGAAGAGGACAGAACTGGACAGCTTCAGATGTAGGTGGAATACATATCATTATTCATTTGGGCAAAATCTCTATATTCAAAGCTCAATCAAGATCTAATCTGAATCTAAGTTTCCTAAAAAATACATTTATTTATTTTGGAGAAAATTATTGCTACAAACAAACAAAATGTAGCACAACATTTTTGGGATTATTCTTCTGCCTTTCTTCTGCTTTTTCTTCTGCATTTTTCGGATATTTTTTCAGACTTTTTTCAGACTTTTTTCGGACATTTTTTTGGACATTTTTCGGACTTTTCTTCTGCCTTTTTTCAGCTATTTTTCAGTCTTTTCTCGACTTTTTGGGATATTTTTCAAGTCTATTTGCTGTAAATAAGCTCTACCTGTCTTATATATATTTCAGCTTCTAATTAATTAATTCTAATACTTAATTATTTATTCATTATTTTCCTGTTGTCTAAGTGTTTTTACTTTTTGTTCTTTTTTTGTTAGGTTATATTGTCATGTCATCATATTGTCGTGTTTGTTATGTGTATTTCCCCTGTATTAAATAAAAGTAATATTAATAATACAAAAATTAGACAGCATGTTCTTCTTCTGTAAACAGAACAATGAAAATAAGAAGGAAAATGTCAAGTATATTGGGTTATTTAGTGACTGTGTTACACTCTGCTTTATGTTTTTCATTCAGAGAAAGAAAATATAAGAATAAATTATATGAAAAATGTCATTCTCATACAACCCGAGGCCACTCTTATACCCTTTAAACTAGCGCGTATGTGCAGGTTTTTTAAACACGGGAAAACCTGCTAAAAATAGGCGATAGATTCCGTGGTTACTTCTTTTTCGTATCTGTTACTTCTTCAGTCTCTCTTTCAAACTCTCAAACCAGAGTTGGTGATTGTTGGAACAGTGAAAAACTAACAAAGACGGTTTCGATGAGTTTTATTTGTGTGTTTCGATGATCAGCTGTTCGGTAAAATTACTGTTTTCTGACTGGAGTCTGGTGGCTTTGAGAGAGCGTATTAAGTGTATATTTCAGATGTTAATAAATTATAATAGTCGCCTCTATTATAATAAATTAAAATAGAGGCGATGCCATGTTTCCATCACTGCCGAAATACTACTGACTACTGCAGAGTCATTTGTCCCGGGAGTGAATGCTGATTGTAACCTTTCCCACTGAAGACAAAAGCCAGATGTTAGTGGGTGTTTTTTTCTTTTTGTCCAGTGGGAAAGGAGCTTTATTCTCGTCGGCAGTCATTCTTAGCATGTATGCTGTTTTTCAGTGACACCCTGTCACAGAGACATACAATTACACACGGTGACACATGGGAGTGGAGCTATCTGGTTCAGCATGTTCACCACTGTGCGGTTTCACCGGAGAAAGTGATGGTTAAAGGGATAGTTCGGGTGTTTTGAAGTGGGGTTGTACAGTATAAGGAACTTCTCCTTAGTCAGTGTATTACCTACAGTAGATGGAGTTTGGAGCTGTGGACGGAGCCAGCAGCAAAACGGATTTTAGACACCTAAAAAAATCAATATCAGTTTAAGTGTACGCTATATTTAGAATATTTTTGATGTTTTATCTTGCCGTGAGACAGCTATACAGTCTCAGAAATACTTCACAGATCCCCGGGGGGGAAACTGGGGCATTACAGTTGCTCTTGCATAAACATAATAAATGTAAGAAAATAGAAATAAAGGAGTATGTAACAAGTAAATTATGTACATAATGCTACAATATAAACAAAATATATGTAAAGAAATACAAGTACTAAAATAAGAAAATGAGAATATAAAAACAAGAAATATATACAAATCTTTGCATTAAGAAATGAAGCCGCTATTTATGCCCCCCGCCAAAGCCACCAGACTCTATTAAAAAAAAAGTATTCTTTTTAGTTTGTGTTATTGTGTGACTTTGGTTAGTTCGGATTCACCAAAGTCACACAATAACACAAACAAACTAACCGATCCAGGCAGCGGTAGACCAGCAGCCCCCCTGTGTTCTGTGAGGTAAAATTACTGTTTATTTCGATGGAGTCTGGCGGCTTTGGCGAGAGCATAGATGGATGCAACATCAGTTCCCCACAGGAAAGGGCTGTCTGAGGGGGGGTTAAAATATTCTAAATATAGCGTACACTTAAACTGATATTGATAAGTGTCTCAGTGGTCATTCGTCTGAATTCAAATGTCAGAACCAAATAAATTCTAGGAAGTAGTTTAGGATCAATTAGTGCTCATTTGTTCACACTGGATTGTCAGTAAAAGTAACAGCCCTAATGACTATATGACAATTAACCACAGAAACAAGCAATCTGTTGAACTCACCTCTGGCAGGTTGGCACAGTTGGACTTGACTTCATACTCGATGTAGGCCGCCTCCAGTCCCTCTTTTTTACCCATCTGCGTGTAGCACAGGTCTCTGGTGGAGTTAATCGTGCGGTCCACATCTCCGAGGTTAAACATGCAGAGCGCCGAGTCCTCGCTGGGCCGAGTAGACGAAGCCAAACGAGTGGAGAAGACACCGAGGAGAACCTCCGAGCCCTGACTCGACACGCCGTCCTCGGTGAGCCCGAGCTGGACGGCTTGCAAGAGGTTGTAAATCTTCCCCGCTCTGGAACTGCACGTCAGCGGCACTTCCACGTAGGAGTAGTAGGCCTGGTCGTCCAAACACACGCGAGAGACGTAGGTGCGGTACTCGCGTGACTGTGACTTTAGGTCCCGCCTGTAGAAGAGGAAGTACACGTGCTGACGGTGGGCGAACGATGCTACGAAATGATGGTCGTATTCCGAGAGACGGCCAGCCACGGCCAACTTGGCGGTCTCCTCGTAAGAAAACACGGGATCCTGGGCGAGGTTTCGTGTTGAAATAGGAGGGTGGCTGCTGGTGTAACCTCGACCCACGAACAGGACCGGCTGCCTGTCAGGATGAGAGCGAACCACGAGTCCCACGGTGCTGACGTTGGGGTGGTTAGCTGCTACGTACTGAGTATCCACCGGCCTCTCCGTAGAGAAACGGACCTCGTTCACAGAATCCAGACTACGTTTCTGGCAGATCCCTTGGTTGACGCTGCCGCAGGTGATGAGCTCCATGGAGTACGGGTCGACCAGCAGCAGCTTGTTGTGGTTGCTGGTGGGCCGAGCCTGAGGGCAGTTGCTCTCGGTTACAGGAGGTAAACACTCCCGACTGTCTACGACGGGTCCGGTGTCATTCTGAAGTTCGAGTCGGAGGAACCGATCCAACTGGAACAGGTGATCTCGGGCCCCGACGTAGACCCGACTCACGCCGGGGTCGGGGTGCAGCGCCAAGTGCTCGAACAGAGTGTCATTCCGGATAAAGGTGGGGTAAAGACCGGAGGGGGAGGAGTCCGATCCTCGGACGACACCACTAGGCGATGAGGTGAAGGGCCGGCCGACGGCCAGCAGCAGCAGGAGAGACAGCAGCGTTTGGACCGCTAACGCTGAAAGACGACGCACCATCCCCGGAGGCATGGCGGCAGAGCTGAGGGACACAACACAGGACAGGATGTTAGAGAGAATCTCTAATGTTTTCATGTCACAGACCTCCAAACAGATATATTATCCCATGGATCCCCATAAATTTATTATTGATGTAGATTACTGTCTGTACTGTATAAAGTGGATTCACTGAGGTCATTTAAATGTAAAGCTCCAACAATTAGTCCATCGACAGATAAATAATCGTCAACTATTTTGATAATCGAGTAATTGTTAAAAGTAATTTTGTCATGCAAAAATGGCAGAAAATGCTGTTTTCAGCCTCTCAAATACGGAGATTTCCTGCTTTACTCTGTTTTATATCATATTAAAATTAATATCTCTGGGTTTTGGACTGACAAAACAAGACATTTAAAGACATAACCTTGGACATTTCTCACTATTTTCTGACATTTTATAGACCAAACGATTAATCTCGAAAATAACCTGCAGATTAATCGACAATGAAAAATAATCGTTAGATGCAGTCCTATTTAAATGCAGTTTCTAATTCAGATTTCAGGTAAAGGATATAAACCCGTTCTGCACAACGTGATTGGTTGATGCCTTTATTCATGGTGTGAAAGCTCAGAAAAGTCAACCTCATTACGAAAGAAAAAGTATTATGCTTTTTTCGCTGTGCAATATTCATGTTCTGTGTGGAAGTAAAAAAAAAAAACAGTTAAAAAAAATATACTGACGTGCAAATTAATTACACAAAAACACTAATGTATTGAAAAGTGCCTTGTGCCCTTATATGTTAACAACATACAACATCACGTTGTAGAAATGGTCAAACTAGGCGAGAGGATTCGACCAGATGTTAACATCTGGCATTGAGTAAATTACAAAAGCCAAAGTCACTTGAGAGTTTCTTCAGAGGAAGTTGGGTAGATAAAGCCCATAAACTGTGAGATATAAAACCCAAACTTGGACCCTAACCTAACCCATCAGTAAAAAAAAACGATCCATGGTGCAAAAAGGTTGGGAAGCTCCGCTTTAGGATCCTCTCAAGGATCCGTAGAGATCCCCTGGAGAATCACTATAACTGTTCCTATAGTGTACTGAACAGTATAAGGACCGGGCAAACTGATCCCACATCCTAAAAGAGGGTGTAAACTTGTACTTTTGACCTTCATCACTTGCAGAAGTCTGTTCCTTCTGTAGATTAACAGTGTAAGGGCAAATAATAAAACTATAACGATTAAACAGGTGTGTAATAGAAAAAATAAAATATAACCATATAGCCTTCTCACATACAATTTAGTCCACATAATGCATTCTTAATACATTTCTATAAGTAGGTCAACTCATAACATCCTGTTTCACAGGCCAAATGGTTGTGTGGGATTTTAATAAAAAAAATAAAAGTAAGTAGTTCACATGTCCCATATAGACTTTCTACCTTCTGGGATGCAATCGGCTGAACATAAAACTCTGAAAATGACAAATAAACTTTGCAGTCAAGCAAAACTCACATGCAGCCTTCAGCATCAACTATTCTGTGTAAACCAGCTTGCAGACAGAGGAGGCAGTCCTGTGTGTTTTGGTATTTGGAGCACGCGTTTCTGTGTAGAGCACAACTAGACGGGCCAAAATGTGTTATTGAGAACCTAAATTGATATGTGGGCCTCGAGTTTGACACGTGTAATATAAGAAAAGCATAATTGTTTCTATTTTTAGTATCTATGACTAGACCAAGTGGCACTCAACTGTTTAAACAACCTCTGGAGGATACCTTAATCAGCATAACAAATTATCTGAGACATCCTCACCATTTGTTTCCAGTGGTGTTTTACAGAGGCATGTCACCTCTTGACCTCCCAGCAACTCGGGGTTTAAAAACACATCCTTCTGGACACAACCTGCAACACAAAGGAAAGAGAACATACATCAGTATTACTTTATACCAAGGGCACTCACAGTTTTGATGATTGAGCACAATTTATGGAGCCAGCATATGATTCACTGGAAACTTTAGCTAACATGCTAATTAGCCCTAGCATTGACGATAAAGGAGCTTTCTACAAGTTGTCATTCCTTTAGGATTGTTAAATACTCTAGTTAGTATACCGTAATACCTTGTAGTGCCACTATTATGCCAGGACACCCAGTGTGATTTACCGAAGCAAATGCAGAGATGAAAACCCTCACCCTAAAGGACATCAGCACAAGCCTGCGTGTTTGCTGCAAACACCTCGTGTGTGTTTTTTTGGCATCGCCGCCTTCCACTAAGAGTCGTGGGAAGCTCCTACCCATTGAAATTCCTGTCAGACCTGTGTCTGACTGGCTACATCCGTTTCTGCGTGTAGAAAGCCCTCAGCGGAGGCCAAGTCAAGTAGTGTCAGTCCAAGAGGGCTTTCAGCGCCGCACACACTCGCTCCCAGTATTCAACCCTCCCTCATTGCTAGGATACAAGGTACAAAACCATCCCAGGCCCTGCCAGAAAAACAAGTCGCTGTGAGGTTAAAGAAGATCCTTGAGAGAGAGAGGCTTGTTTGAGCACCTGAATCTGTGGCTTACTCTGTGAAATACTGCAATATTTAGCAGTAAGCTATGACACTAGATTCAGTCCATATACAGTAAACCCGCTCATTATCTCCCTTCTTCTTTCTATCCACCTCTCCTCCTTCTCCTCCATCGAACTCTCTGGCAAAGCAGCAGGATTATCTCCTACGAGTTCAGGCGGATCTCCAGAGGGTTTATCCAAAGGGGAGGTTGGGAGAAAAAAAGACAGACATACTGAAAAAGACACTATTCACCCCTCTGAACGGGCCGATCCTCACCAAGTGCACACACACACACACACACACACACACACACACACACACACACACACACACACACACACACACACACACCTCTTTAGCTGCCACACTAGGAGCATTAGAAAGCTCGCTTTGTTGGTGGAAATCTCCTGTATGTGGGAACGAGGGTAAAGGCCTGGCAAGAGGCCAAACATGGAAAGAAAGGACCTAAACCCCCCCCCCCCCCCCAACAATTCACTAGAGCACAATAATTATAATCATTGCTATCTATATAATTGACCCTTCCTAAGTCCCGCCCCTTTTCGCTCTGTGCTCCAATAAGAGTTGAGCAAGCTTGGAACCCGGCAGAACCTCAGTCAACTTTCTCCTTTCCTGTTATACTTAGATATGCTACGTCTGTTCAAAGGTAACATTAATATGTAAGTCACATTAGGTTGTATATAGTCAAAGTTACCACGAGGAACTTTCATTTAGTGTTGATTTTGGCGGTCCCTGTGGACAAAAGTAGTAGTGTTTCCATGCACCAGAGTCCCTTCAGAAAACCTCTCATTTTACTGCAGCAGGGTCTGACAGTCGGCCCCGCACAGTCCTGGTTCTGGTTCTTCCCTCCAGCCGGCCTAGTAATACGAAACTATCAGAAACTATTTAATGCACACAACCGGCGTCGCCATGTTTCTTTTTGTCAAGCAATAGTAACTAAAACAAATGTGAATTAAAGCTGTAGTAAGCGGAATGTTTTTGGCATCATTGGGCAAAAATCCCATAATAACCTTTCAGCATATTGTAATTCAAGTGTTCTGAGAGAAAACTATAGACTTCTGCACCTCCTCATGGCTCTGTTTTCAGGCTTTAGAAAAATCTAGCCCGTGATGGAAGACTTTGACCAATCACAGGTCATTTCAGAGAGAGAGAGCGTTCCTATTGGCTGTGCTCCGCCTGGTGGGCGGTGCTTGGGCCGGGTCACAAACTTCCTCATTTTACAGCAACAACAAGACAGGATAGTGATGTGACGGTGAGTACATTTTTATATTATTATTGATTCATATTTGATCATCGCTGCCTAGTTTGACCGTTTGATTGGAGTTTGCGAGTGATTGACAGTCTGCTCAGAGACGGCAGACTCCAGATCGGCTCTGATTGGTTGTTTTCCTCCGGTCTGTGAAATCTTGCAGATGTCATTAAGAGCACCGGAGGACACAGAGGACACATGATTTTTTTCAGATTACCTGTCTCATGCACTATTGTCAGGATATAGTGACTGTTTTATAAAAATAAATCATATTTGCTCCATTTCTACCTACTGCAGCTTTAAATCTAAAACTCCTAAAACAGGCACTTCCTTGCAAATGTTTGTTTTTCCACTCGATGGCATGCTCATGTAGAACTACCTCCAGTTCCAGTACAAGCAGAGACACACAGAGGTCAAGCAGTGACCGAACCCCAAATCATCAAATCTAAACCAAAAGACAGACTTGATCCTTTGACCCCCGGGGAGGGGGGGGGAGAAGGGAGAAGGGAGCGAGTTCTCAGTACTTTGTACAAAAAAAAGCTGCAACCCCTGAACTCTGTAGTCAGCGTGTCACGACTCTCTGGTGGAAAAGGCGCTTTACGGCCGTGTGCAGATAATCCTGAGGAAGCCGCGGTTCAGAGCCTAGCGGAGCAGAGACAGGAATGACAGGCATGCTAACTCACTAGTTCAACAAATACAGAGCTTCTCCTGTTTCCTCCTCTCACAACAGTGTCCAGTTTGAGCACGGGATCGTCTTCACCAACAACTCTCAAAATGTGCACACTCCGCTCATCCGTCTTAATTTGCTATTTGCTATTTGCTGAAAGCTGCAAATCAAATAGCCAAAAACTACAGTAAACCGGGCCGCCATCACTCCGAGCCGACCTCAGCTGGAAGAGGTTTCTCTTCCCTGCAGCGAATAATCCAATCAGGCTCAACTTCATTCAGAGTTTCAGACACATGAGAACCAGAGAATGGACTTCTGATTCAATTCTACAACGTTAAAAATCACATTTGGCCTCCGAGTGGAAGTCTTTTTTTTTTTTTTTTTGGGGTGACTTCAGCAAGCCAAAAGGTATCAGTTTGATGGAGAAGAGAGGAGGAAATGTGTGTCTGCTCTGTAATTACTTTATCTAAATGTTCCTTTACTCTCAGGTAATGGACTCCAACTTCAGTCCTGTCTGTATGTGGCCTTTTATAACTCATGAATGAGAGCATCAGTCTAACCTGCAGTGTGCTATAAATTCACTTTATTATGCTATGCATCCTTAGCAGGAATGACTGCTGCTATATCAGCACTTTGCACATTCCTTGGACAATTTTGCACATTTCTGCACAATACTATCACTTTTAAACACTGCACAGCTCTTTCATTATAATTCAGATATATTGCACATAATTTTTCTTGTATTTTTATTGTAATTTTCATCTATATTTATGTATATTTACTATGTTTATGTTATGCATATGGCTGTCAAAGTTAACGCAAATTCGTTTTAACACCACTAATTTCTTTAACGCATTAACGGAATCAATCTTTCGGAGGTTGTAGCAGGCTCAGGGTTATCATGTGAAACTAGAAACCTAATGAATCCATCGGTACCAACCAGGTCATACTAGCTTGTCATGAAGGAGGTTAAATAACGCTCCAAACTTACGCTAAATTTTGGCGAGGAATAACTGGCATGGCAATTTTCAAAGGGGTCCCTTGACCTCTGACCTCCAGATATGTGAATGTAAATGGGTTCTATGGGTACCCACGAGTCTCCCCTTTACAGACATGCCCACTTTATGATAATCACATGCAGTTTGGGGCAAGTCATAGTGAAGTCAGCACACTGACAGCTGTTGTTGCCTGTTGAGCTGCAGTTTGCCATGTTATGATTTGAGCATATTGTTTTATGCTAAATGCAGTACCTGTGAGGGTTTCTGGACAATATCTGTCATTGTTTTGTGTTGTTAATTGATTTCCAATAATAGATATTTACATACATTTGCATAAAGCAGCATATTTGCCCACTCCCATGTTGAGAAGAATATTAAATACTTGACAAATCTCCCTTTAAGGTACATTTTGAACAGATAAAAAATGTGGGATTAATTTGCAATTAATCACGATTAAATATTTTATTCGATTGACAGCCTTCATCAGGTATATGGGCAGCATCACAACACTTCCATATACACACTCATCATCAATCATCCAATCAGACGACTGCAGAGATTTTTTGACTTCTTAACTTGTACTAATGTATTGTTAAGAGGACAGGTAGTGATGCAGCCTGTAGCAGGTGGACAGGACCAGCAGGTTGAATCCCTCTACGATCAACAAACCAACCAACCTCAACCCAACACAAACGGACCGGAGCCTGAGCTGCAGCCAAAAGACGCCACAACACAACCCAGCATTCCTGAGAGGCACATTCAATTGAGCCATCATCCGCTTCATTGAGCTCAGCCTTTCATTCATTTTCAATTCAACCAGCCAATACTCTGGAGGAGACAGAGAGGGACAGCAGCGGGGAGGAGGGGGGGGACGCAGCTTTCTGAAGTGAAAAAGCTGGCAGAGGGACATTAGCGGACAGAAACAGGGTTACAGGAAGACAATGGTGAGAGGGGAAGACGGAGGGGAGAGAGAGAGAGAGAGAAGGGGGGGAGACGGAGAGCGAAAAATCGCCACAAACAAGTGCTCGCAAGCCTCAGTGCTCGCCGAGTACTGATGGAATGTGACTAATGATAATAAGAGAGAGAGAGAGAGGGTGGGGGGGCATTAATTCCAGTGTCTACCCATAATGCCTCATTCAACACCCTCATTTGCTGTACGAGGGGGAGGGGAAATAAAAAAAGCAAGTTTCTAATTAGTGACATGATTGTGAGCATAAACACACAAACGTGCACTATAATGAGAAGTCCCTCCTCTGTACGCTTTGAACAAATAAACACACCCCAGAGTGAGGCATCAGTGAGTGAACGCAGCCATCTGCAATCACTCACTGCTCTTACAGCAACAAACAGCGTTTACAAAGGATGCTTTAGTGGCGGTGAGAGCCGGCGGTGTTCAATTACACAAACACCGGCCAGTCAGCGTCCTCCTGCTTCTGCACAACGCAACTGTTACTGCTGTGATATACGAGCTGTTTAAAGCTTTAGGGCGACGCCGTAACACCGTGCAGGAGGGACACCGGGGTGTTGCAAATGTTCACTTTTGTCCCCATAAAGAACATTTTCAACACTTTATTGCTGATCATTATCTCTTTTATTCTGTTTTATTTTGTTGGAATTTCATTGTTTTGATGCCATCTGCTTATTTTGTGTAGTTTCACGTTTTTTATTTATTTATTTTTATTGTTATTTCCTTGCATTTTATTCATCTTTTGCTATTTTGGATGCCCATCTTTGGTTTCATATTCGATGAACTTTTGTGTTGGCTGTTTTGGTGTGCATTGGTCTCTAGGTCCATTTTTAACATTCCGCATTTTTGTCAATCGTCTGTACAGCACTTTGAATTGCATTTGGCTTGTTTGAAAGGTGCTATATAAATAAAGTTTGATTGATTGATTGATTGATATCAGACTACAGAAGCCTAAGAATGGTTCAGGATAGGGACGTTCCTAACAGCTAATTTCCCCGACGTTTAAAGAGAAGTTTACATTTAGACTTGTCAACTTGTCTAAAAGTAAGAAAACACTCAGAAAAGAGTAAAAATTTAGCACAATTTAATCTATGAAGTTAAACATTGTCTGAAAAACACATTGTTTATATTATAAGAGCCATTTGAAATTGTTAATCACATTTTTCAACAACCAAATCATATTTTAAATGCCTCTGAAATCTTCAGTGTTCTCTCCGGTCGCCCGGTTAGGAATTCGCCCCATGAACCCGTTGTGTGGTGTAATATTTGATTAAACGCCAGTGAGGACAGTGATCTAAAGGCCCCGACACACCAGTTTGGGGCCGTCGATGAGCGTCTGTCTAGTCTAGTTTTGTCTAGTCTGCCCGTGTCGGAGGTTTTTAGGCCGATTCAGCACGTTGAGCTACTTCCAGAGATGTTCTGGCTGCACACTGATTACATTTCTTATCAAATCAAAACAGATTGCTGTATTGCACATGGACTGTAAATCTCTCTGACATTCTGCTTCATAAAAGAATGTGTTATGAGAAAGATTGTGAGTCAGTATATTAAAATTAGAGATAACAAAACAAAGTTTTTTTTCATTGTCTTAAAGGGATAGTTCTGGTGTTTTGACGTGTGGTTGTATGAGGTACTTCTCCATAGTCAGTGTATTACCTACAGCAGCCGAAACGTATATAAATATACGTATATAACGCTATATTTAGAATCTTTTTTTAATTTTACCTAACTGTCAGACAGCTATACAGTCTCTTTTCCAACGGGGAACTGAAGCCGTTATCTATGCTCTCGCCAAAGCCACCAGACTCCATTGTAAAAAATAGTAATTTTACTTCGTAGAACACAAGAGTCGCTGGTCTACCGCTGCCTCGATCGGTTAGTTAGTTTGTGTTGTTTGTTTACGCTAAAGTCACGTTTGATCACGAGAGACTTTGTGAGATTTCGTTTTTTTTAGTCGTGACTTTTGTTGTTCATGTCGGTTCAAAACGTCTGTCTCACAGTAAGGCAAAGAAGGGAAAATATTCTAAATATATCGTAGACCTAAACTGATTCTTTTAGGTGTCTAAATTGCTTTGCTCCCATGCAGTAACTCCTGTCTGTTTCTTCAAACTGGGGGCGTGCCAACCGTCATCTACTGTAGGTAATACACTGACTATGGAGAAGTACCTCATACAACCCTACTGAGAAACACCAGAACTATCCCTTTAATAAGCATGTGCAGAAGTAGCAGTTGTTAATGTACTGTGTCGGTACAGTCGCTGCATTAGTCAGCCTGCCGGTGCTGGAGCTGGACAGCCCGGCTGGCCGGCTGACAAGAAGTTATTTATAGAGAAACCCCCAACAATTGCCGCCCATCTACAAGAACACATTCCTCCTCGGCTGATGAACTTCAGACAGAGGGCGAAGAGGAGGAGGAGGAGGAGGAAGGAGGGGGAAGATCATCATCCTGCGCTCTCTTCCGGAAAACGTCCTTCCAGAAATTAAGACATAAAAGTCCCTCAGTTTCCCTAATCAGGTCCTTTTAAGGGATGAAGGTCCTCAATGGAAGGACAGCGGGCTTTCCTGGACATGTTTCAGTGGTCAGAGGAGAGAGCCACTTGTCCCTCAGAGGAGCTGGGTGGGTAAAGGAAGTTCCCATGGCTGTTAAATTTTATGGCCCTGAAGAAATCACCCTCGGGTGACAGAGGTTGAGCCCGGATACAAGACAGGACGGATGTCCGGGTCTCAGGGATCACCTCTAGGTTTGGGTGGAACTCAATAGCGTGTCCACGCGTCTCCTCGTGAATCAGTGCTGCTCTCTGTTCACTGGGCCGAGGTCAGACGTGACGTCAGACACTACGGCAACATTCAAGGTTTTAATTCCTGTTTTACGTGTCACTCAAGTCTCTAAAGACTTTAACGTTCTTATTTCTTTCCATCTTTCTTCAAAATGAAACTACAGCTTTAATTAATAGCTGAGCTCTAACTCTCAAGTCAATAGACAAACGAGATGGTTCTACCAGCTAGAATCTGTCAAATAAAATGGAAAATAAAACACGATTTTACAGTTTAAACTAGGATTGTGACTTGCAACTTGCGATTTTTAGGTTGTAGGGGGCTCAGTTTTAAAGCTACGAAATTTAGCGTAAGTTTGGAGCGTTATTTAGGCTCCAAACCGCATGTGATTATCATAAAGTGGGCATGTCTGTAAAGGGGAGACTCGTGGGTACCCATAGAACCCATTTTCATTCACATATCTTGAGGTCGGAGGTCAAGGGACCCCTTTGAAAATGGCCATGCCAGTTCTTCCTCTCCAAAATGTAGCGCAAGTTTGGAGCGTTATTTAACCTTCTTTCTGACAAGCTAGTGTGACATAGTTGGTACCGATGGATTCATTAGGTTTTCTAGCTCCATATGATACCAGTATCTTCACTCTAGCTTTAAAACTGAGCCCACTACAGCTTAAAAATTGCAAGTTGTATTAATGCGTTAAAGAAATTAGTGCCGTTAAAACAAATCTGCATTAACACGTTTTTATTACGTTAACTTTGACAGCCATAATATTTGCATAAAGCAGCATGTTTGTCCACTCCCATGTTGATAAGAGTATGAAATACTTGACAAATCTCCCTTTAAGCTGCATTTTAAACAGATATAAAAATTAATCTACGATGAATCACGATTAACTATGGACAATCATGTGATTAATCACAATTAAATACTTTAATCGATTGACAGCCCCTAGTTTAAACACAATAACACTATCCCAATTACAGTTCCAACAAATAAAATGAATCAGGCAGATAAGAAATGAGCAACAATCACGCTGCAGTGGTGCTTTGAGTCACGTCACCATGACAACGGGGCATGTCTGTGGTGGAATCAGATGTTACGGGGCATAAATGAGAGCAAGTAGCGGGTCATCAGGGCTATCACAAACAGTCACAGCTGCCAGACAGGAAGCTATTAAAGCCTGTAGAGTTTATCTGGATCGTAACTCAGACGCAGACAGGTGCAGCGAGCACACACACACATCATAAAGTATCTACAGTGGCGCAAGCAATAACTTTTGAATGCACTCGAGCAGAGAAGCAATAATGCTTCAGGGTAAGTTATAACTCATATCATCCACTCGGACATTATTTGTCTTGGAGACAAAGTGTTGGTGGTGCCTTTATCTTCACCACGCTGGAGCCTGGAAACACCACAACAGTCCAGAGAGACACGGTTGACGCAAAAGATTGGGGCGTGAGCCATCGGTGATCAAGTGCACGAGAAAAGAAACAGAAGTGAGAAAAGCAAGCCAATGAGTAAAGTCAAGAGGAGATACACACAGAAGACTCTTCTCATTTTTCATCTTCATCTCATCTGATCGTTCCAACACACGGATATTTTCACAGCGACATGAACATCTGGAATGAAGCTAAGTGGAGAGTGAGAGAGGTGTGAAAATGGTCGCTGCTTTGTTTCATGTACGTATCATAACAACAGCTTGTATATCCGCCGTCCTCGCTCTTCCTGTTACCCTTTTTTGAATGATGAATACAGACTACCGCCGCCTGCTGGTGTGGAGTTATTTCATCTCACACAGGAGCAGAACGTACGTGGTAGTTGGCCGTCAGCTGTAGTCTTTGCGGTGTGTTCAAGTGTTCAGGAGACCATATTAATCCTTGGCAACCCTCACGATTTTCCCGGGAGACTCACGTTTTTCATCGCCCTCTCCCGGTTTCCCTCCGGGGTCACAATTCTCCCGCATTTCTCCCGATTTATGGCAATTTTCACACCTTTTTTTCCTTCTTGTTATCTCGACATGTTTCAGGCACTGTACAGTGTGTATACACCCTATACTGTTTCCACC
Organism: Sebastolobus alascanus; assembly: GCA_916701645.2. Lineage (NCBI taxonomy): Eukaryota > Metazoa > Chordata > Actinopteri > Perciformes > Sebastidae > Sebastolobus > Sebastolobus alascanus. Next base: position 360,471 of record CAKAOJ020000363.1, read on the forward strand.
CGGACGACAATAGAGCTACATCAAATATCTTTTCCTGGTGGAGGAGAGCTGTTTGAGCTGTGCTCGCCCCACATCACAGCAAAGCCGGCGTCAGCGTGGCACAAACGGGTTTGAGAGCTCAGCGGTGCCGTTGTTTAGTTGTGTTTGAAAGGACCTTCAGTGAGTGAGAGAAGGGAAGAGGGACATTGAAAGTACTAAGAGAAAGAAATACTCAAGCAGGGGAAAAAAAAATAATGAATGAATGAATGAAAACTGATGAATATTGGTTTATACCAAGTTCACGCCAGAGGGGCGAATTATTCAGTTTTCTTTCCTGTTAATTAAAAGTAAAATTAAAAGCAGACCTATTTAACAAAAAATGCTGTTGCAGTGTACTTATTATTTTGTTATTTTCATTCTTTAAAAGTCACCAGAATGCAGGAAACAACATCTGAAACTCTAATTTTTCTGGGGGAGAATTGGTTTAGAAATCCTCCCTATTTAAGTATGACCATGTTAACAGTGAACTGTGCTGTAAACAAAACATTTTATTGTCTCAGGGCAGGAAATATACTTAAAAGCCAGTTTAAAACAATTAATTTATTTTTATTTAAACTGGTTTCTATTGAAAAGTGATGATCCATGCTATTTTCCAAAGAGTTAAAAGTAGAAAGTATTTGTTTCTGTTCCAATAAGAACTAATATGTGTGTGAGTGTTTCTGTTGGGTGATGGACATACAGTAGTTGCAGATGCGTAGTGTACACGTGCATGGCGTAACCTCTGCACCACAGTGGGTTAGACAAAGTATAGAGTGGGATGTGTGTGTGTTGAATCCAAGTGTATAATTCCATTGTTGAGGGCAGTGACCATGGACGGCAGCTGTCCAATAAGACACTCACATTCACACAGAATAGAAGGGTGGGGACGCAGAGAGAGAGAGACACCTACTCACACAGGTTATCATTACCAACTTAACACACTGAGACACTCTCTGGGACTCTGCATTTAACTGCTTAGAGGTCCGAGTGGTTCAGAGAGGTCAAAGATGACAAGCATCACTCCCCCAGACAGCAGGAAGACACACTTGACCAGGTGAGGAGGTCATTAGGTGGAGGTTGAGACGTGAGGTCATAAGTGAAAGAGTCAGAACGGGCTCCGAGGCAGCGGTTGCGTCTGAAAGTCAACACTAACATGCTATTTAGTTCCCTAAAACAGAATGTGAGTATGTCTGAAACCTTAGTATGACACTAATAGTACGTGAATTGCATATTATTTCTGGTGAAATATTACAGTATGCAAACACTAGGCACGACGACGGCATAAATATCCCACAATGCAATGTGGTAGTGACGACAGCGTTCATAACGGACCTCGACGTACAGCTCTGCAATGTTAATAACACTTCAATTTAAGTCTAAGATTTCACTTTGTTATACGTACTATAGTTTTAAAAGTAGTTCAGACTTTATGATACTCACAAATCATCGTGAAGTTGGCACGTGTTGCCATAGTTACGCGTATCAAACTGGAAAGGAGGCTCACAGGAAGTGAAGACATAAATTACTGCTCAGTGCGTCAAAAGAGAGTTTTTTGTTTATTCAAACAAAAGTACGTTGAACGATAGTACACATATTTGGTATGTAGTTCATAGTATGCGATTTCGGACGCAGCCATAGACTCTATATAAAAGTGGATGTATTCACCGTGATGTCACCCATTGGTGGTGGATTACCGTTATCGTTTTGAAGCTTAGAGTTTGGCACTTTGGCCGTCGCCATCTTGTTTTTTTGGAATCAGAAGTGGCCATATTTAGACGAGAAGGAGGAGCTGGAGAAGAGCGAGGCCCAGTAAGGCCAAGTACCTTTAACAGCTAGTGCTAGCTAGCTAGCTTAGTTAGCAAGGTGCATCTGTAATTCACGTTAAACGTGACAATTTGATAATAATGATAATTATAATAATGATAATAGTGATCATTTTGATCCTAATTTTTGACTTTCAAAACCAGGCTTAAAACCATAGACTGTATATAAGAAGTGAAGGTAGTCACCGTGACGTCACCCATTGGTTCGTGGACTGCTGTTTTGAAGCCTCGAGTTTGGCATTTTGGCCGTCACCATCTTGTTTTTTTGCAACCAGAAGTGACACAAGAGGATGGAGCTAAGTACAGCTGAATGTTGAATAAGACATTTTTAACATGTTTATTTCTGCAGTAAAGTCGGGCTTTTTAACATGGGGGTCTATGGGGATTGACTTTCTTTTGGAACCAGCCTCAAGCGCCCATTCGAGGAACTGCAGTTTTTGCCTCATGAAGATATGTGACACCAATAAAACAAACAGTGAAACTCTATGAAAATAAGCTTTCCTCCACCTCCAGCAGGAGACACGGAGCATGTTAGCAGCATGTTAGCAGCTGAAGCCTGAAGAGTAAAAATCAGTGAATAGCTCTGCTGTTCCACCAGGAGCTCTGCAGGACAGACAGCAGTTATCCAGAGGCAAATTAGCCAAACACAACCTTTGACATTGGTCTGCTCTGGCCCAGCCCACAGCAGATCCTGGGCCAGTTATGGACACAAACGTGTGGCTACAGCCTGCCTTTATTATTTCCTTCACTTTCTATTGGTGGAAGAAAAATCTGTCCTCAACAACAGAGGAGCACTGCAAACTGTGTCAACACTGTCCTCTCACTACAGAGAACAACAACATACAATCTGGGTGAAGTTTTGTTGTTATTACTGAATTGTTACTGTAAATTTCTTAGTATCATTTCAAGCCACATATATAAAACTTTAACAGAAGCTACCGTCTGTGTGTCTCTGCTCTACTGGACTGTGACATCAGCTGTAATCACGCTCCTATCAACAAGAAAAAGTCACTGTCTGGCACTAACTTCCTGGGTGGGTAACAAAAAAAATATGTGAGTGCATGTGTGTGTGCACACGCTTGTGTTGGTGCACATTGGTGTGTTTTCATGAGGCAATGCCTACACCGGCAAATTACAGCCTGTGTTTTGACATGCTGATTATGGCGGGGAGAACTATGCACACATTATCAGAAAGAATGCAGAAACTCCTCTGACAGAGAGGAAAAGTAGGAAGGACAAGAGCTATTTTTTACTTTTTATCACCAAGTTATACAGCAGCAGTAAGTGGAAAAGGGAGCTACCGCTGCCTCGGGTGTACAGTTGGAAACACAGCACTAAGGAGTGAAGACGTGGTGAACTGGAACCTTCTGACACACAAGATGCTGAGTTGTGATTTTTAATAGGGGTGGTAAAAATAAAATCTATTCACCTATGCATCCTGATTATTTTTTTTTAAGATATAGAAATAGATGTCTTACTGCCAGAATCGATATATTTGCTTCATTTGAGTCTATGTGGAGGTAGAAGGAAGTTACCGCTTTTATTGTTGTAGTCTGAATAACGTGACGTCATATCCGTTCTGTATCCGTCAACCAAAACAAACCACAGCGAGGCGAAACAAGAGAGTATAAAATGTTGGAGGGTCGTCGTGGATACGACCTGCACCCTCACATGTTAAATCCAGCGTGGTAAACACTACACATCCAGTAAAGGATGGAAACACTTTGGGTTTCACACATTGCAGGAAAAGCAGAGCTAGACATCACGGCTAAAGCTGCATGCTAACTCTGTCACGGACAGGAAACGCTAACGTGCGGTCGAGCCGGCCGTCGCTCTCATCTCCGTGGTCAAATGGGCCGACGCTACAACTGTAGAGCACCCATATACTGACATTTATGTTAATTACATTCAAACGGCCCCGATGGAGCTGACCATGGATGGATAAAGAGAACGGAGCTGACAGGAGAGCTAGAGACGGACTTGGAGAAGTTAGAGGAAGTAGACACGTGGGACTACGTCCGGTTTTCAAAATAAAGTGTTAACAAAAGGAACTGTATATACAAAATACATCTATGGAAATAAGATTGATTGGATTATATTCACCAGAAGTATTAAACATTACATGTCCCTTATAAATTAAAAAGAAAATACCACTAATCTGTGAGGGAAATGTCTTTATTCTTTGATTTTTGGGTTGCTGGAAAAAATGTAATAAATAATTCCTGTCAATGACTGATTTATTTGACTTCAGCACAACTCTGACTACATACATGCTGAAAATCAAACATTGTTACTGTATTAATTTAGATATTTTCCAAAGTAAAAGTCCCTAGAAGTTTATGATTTAACTTTTTCCCATGGGCTAGTGTTAAAAAAGTTAACAAAAATCGCAATAAATCATCTGTTTTTTTTCCAATATCGTGCAGCCCTACCGCCCTTCAAGGATTCTGTGTCTTTTGTGTGCTTTAGTAGTCTCGACGCAATGAACTGGAAGAAATGGGGATAACATCACTCTCTCCTAAAAGGCATTCAAGTTGTCTAGAGTAGTGACAGAGGTAGTTGTGTTTGAAGCATACTGAGGCCTTCAGGCAACATGAAGCAGGATGACGACCAGACAGACGGTTTAAAATTCACATTTCAGTCAGTGAACGCACACAAATTACCTAGAAAGTAAAAAACATAAACAGGAAGTAGCAACGGGCGTTTAAGGTAATCTTTTTTATGATTAACTGTGTTTTATAGAGCATCATTTGGAGCACACCTGGTCTACACACAGACCCACCAGATCCTCCAGCCAGCCTGGTTCACCTCCACCTGCGTCCCTCTTACGCCTCACCAGATAAAGTGCTGGTTCAGGGCTTGTAATTCAGTTGGTCTAACCTGCTCTGAAGGCACACTCACTCTGACAGTCTCATCTGTTGTTTGATGCGGTGTGTGAGTGACTGAATAAAGCCAGAAGCTGCTCCATATTCATGACTCCAGTCACAGCAGAGGAGACGGGACCAGACACACACACACACACACACACACACACACACACACACACACACACACACACACACACACACACACACACACACACACACACACACACACACCCCCCCCCTCAGGTCTTGACAGCTTGTTAATGCTACTTGGCCTCGCAGTGCAGGATTTCATGCCGTCGGCACAATGCTGACTCCGAGAATCGAACCAAAAGCTGCGAAATGAAGCGTGATTGGTCCAAGTTTCCTAGCAACAGAGAGGAAGACGGTATCCACAGTAACATCACCATTAAAACTTCTCTTTCCTGTCTCTTCCTGTGTGTGTGTGTGGAGCTCAAGAGCCAGTCAGCAGACACTCCAATCACCGATCCAAACTCTCTCTATTCAACTGTAATGATGCTCACTCGGTCAGTGTTGTAGTCTTACTATAACGGTTATTCAACTGAGCTTAACTCATGGCTGTTAAAACATATTCATGGTTCCCAGAGGATGTCTCCTGATGACTTTGGTGATCCCCTGACTTTCCCTTTAGCCCCACCACCAGCAGGTTCTGGCTTTTAGTGAAATATCTTTACAACTATTGGACGGATTGCCGTTACATTTGGTAAAGAAGGTATCCATATTGTCCCCAGAGAATGAACCTTCCCTCACTTTTCATGTAGCACCATGGATTGGCACAACATTTTGACAGTCATGGTTCCCAGGCGATGTAATCACTTTGGTCATCCTCTGATTTTTCATCTCACGGCCACCATCAGGTCAACAAGGCAAAAGTGAGCATGGCTCATCTTCGTGCCCAAAATGTAAAAAAAATGTGGGCACCCTGGACTTCTAACCCCCAAAAGGCACAACTAGACCACACTGTCAACCATCAGACCAAATTTGAAGTTCCTTAAATAGTTTCCTAGTCCTGCTCCGGAAACGAAACGGACGGAAGGACGGACGGAAGGACGGACGGACGGAAGGGTGGACAGAAGGAAGGATGGAGGGAAGGGTGGACGGAAGGACGGATGGAAGGACGGATGGAAGGACGAACGGAAGGACGAACGGACGGAGGGAAGGGTGGACGGAAGGACGGACGGAGGGAAGGGTGGATGGAAGGAAGGACGGAGGGAAGGACGGACGGAAAGACGAACGGACGGAGGGAAGGGTGGACGGAAGGACGGACGGACGGAAGGACGGAGGGAAGGACGGATGGAAGGACGGAGGGAAGGGTGGACGGAAGGGCGGACGGACGGAGGGAAGGGTGGACGGAAGGGCGGACGGAAGGGCGGACGGAAGGGCGGACGGAAGGACGGACAGCGGGACGGACGGACGGAGGGAAGGGTGGACGGAAGGGCGGACGGAAGGATGGACAGCGGGACGGATGGACGGAGGGAAGGGTGGACGGAAGGGCGGACGGAAGGACGGACAGCGGGAAGGATGGACGGAGGGAAGGGTGGACAAAAGGACGGATGGAAGGGCGGACAGCGGGAAGGGTGGACAAAAGGACGGATGGAAGGGCGGATGGAAGGGCGGATGGAAGGGCGGACGGAAGGACGTACGGACGGACAGACGGAAGGACGGAGGGAAGGGTGGACGGAAGGGCGGACAGAAGGACGGATGGAAGGGCAGACGGAAGGACGTACGGACGGACAGACGGAAGGACGGGTGGACGGAAGGGCGGACGGAAGGACGGACAGACGGAAGGACGGAGGGAAGGATGGACGGAAGGGCGGAAGGAAGGACGGACGGAAGGACGGAGGGAAGGACGGACAGATGGACGGATCGAAGGGTGGACGAAAGGACGTACGGACGGACAGGCGGAAGGACGGGTGGACGGAAGGACTGACAGACGGAAGGACGGAGGGAAGGGCGGACGGAAGGAGAGGACGGAAGGACGAACGGACGGAGGGAAGGGTGAACGGAAGGACGGATGGAAGGGCGGATGGAAGGACGGATGGAAGGGCGGATGGAAGGGCGGACGGAAGGACGAACGGATGGAGGGAAGGGTGGACAGAAGGACGGACGGACGGAGGGAAGGGTGGACGGAAGGACGGACACGTGGAGCGGTATTTACCCCCGACTAAGTTGTCGCAGGGCTATAAAAAAACGCTCTGTTTTATGACCATATATCTGCAAAACTAATGTATCCCCATATGTCTCATCTGTACTTTATGCTAATTAGCAAAAGTTAGCCTGCTAACATGCTAAAATAAGATGATGAACATGGTAAATATGACAATAACAATCATAATTTACCATCTGATGTAGGGCAATATGACAATATAAATCATGAGGCAATATAAATTTGACAAGCGTCTGAGATTTTCAGCGAATGGGGGCTTCATAACTGAATCATCATGGTTTTCTGGGATAATGCTAAAAGCAGTCTATAGTCTAGTCCTCTTTCTAAATGTGGTGACAGTTCTGGGATTATTCAACAAGACATTAAGTAAAAAGAAAAGCTTTAATACCACAAATACAGCAGAACGCAGGCAACATAATACTGAGTGAAGTGGAGTGCAAGAGAGTGAGGTTAAAAGGATGTGTGTCGGGGGATTATCTTTTCCGGCAGCATTACTGGGTCCATTTATACTATTCTAACTTATTCTGTGCTTTAATTATCATTTTTTTAAAAGGAGATTTCAGCTTGACAATTATCTGGGAATGGATTATCCAGTCTGCTACTAAAAGCTGCATATTCATCACTCTTTCATTCGCTCATAAATGCAAAACAATATATTTTCTGATTCTGTTTCAGGTGGAATACAACACTGAAACAGATCTGCAGACACCTGAGAATCTCCTTTTATCATTCAGTATACAGCGTGTCACTGTGGCATTAATACTTAACATGCAACACACAACAAGCTGACAGCTGAAAGATGCTCGGAGACTCTTGTTATTCTGCACATCTCATCACTTCATGGCTGTTAAAACGATGATTGGTCGGTTCTTTTATCAACAGAGTACAAACTAACAGATATTTACTGATTTTAGCTTCTTAAACTGTTTCATGTCATTAGTAACTGAATAGCTTTGAGGTTTTTTAATCTGCAGACGATGCTCTGGTAATATATGTGATAGGAACTTGTTCTAATTTCTGACATCCTCTAGACTGAATTATCAATTTATCGTCACTTTTTATGGCCTAACCTTAAGGCCGTTGCACACCGGGGGGAGTGACGAATAAACACCACGAAAATCTGAAATACTCGCCTGCGAATATTTCATATCAAAACTAGCGGCGATGCGAATCTGCAACACTTTTTCAATAAAAGGATGGACTAGATTCATGCAGGCAATGGACCAACTACTGGGATCCAATTGATCCAGAGCGAATTACTGTAAGCTATTTTATTTTACTTTTAGCAAAATGCTCTGAGTGAATTTTCCTAAACAGTTACGCAGTATATACAGTATTTCTAGGGCTTTTATTGTGAAAGGTCAGAACGGAAGGAGTGGATCTGGCCTGCGTTGCCTTTGTCAAGGTTGAAAGGAGTAATAAAGTTTGCCATCTTGGTTCGGACTACGGAGCCTCTGTATTGTTGTACAATATAGTGTACGTATTGAATATGTCCGTTCTGCACAACGTGATTGGTTTAATCCTTTATTGCGAAAGCTCAGAAAAATCGACCTCACTCGATCACTTTTTCGCCGCGTAATATTCCCTTTCTGTGTGAAAGTACCATAGACTGTATATCGGAAATGGACGTAGTCACCGTGATGTCAACCATTGGTTTGTGGACTGCAGTTTCGAAGCCTCGAGTTCGGCATTTTTGGCCGTCGCCATCTTGTTTTTTTGCAACCAGAAGTGAGACGAGAGGGCGGAGCTAAGTACAGCCGAACTGTTGAATTAAGACATTTTTAGGCGACCAAAAATTTTACAATTACCTAAAGCATCCCCTGCTTTATGGTCTATTTGACTCTAAATGGGACCATAATTTACTAAATGAACATCATGCTGTATTGAAGAAGACTTGAAACTAGCGATTGAGACCATAAACTCATGTTTACAATGTTTACTGAGGTAATAAATCAAGTGAGAAGTAGGCTCATTTTCTCATAGACTTCTATACAACCAGAGGAGTCGCCCCCTGCTGGCTGCTAGAGAGAATGCGAGTTTAAGGCACTTCAGCATTGGCTTCACTTCTCAGACCTGGAGGTTGATAAAAATATATTGACATGCAAATTACCCACAAGAAAAGAACATCCCCGTGTGTAAAGACCTTCCACAGTTAATCATTTCATCAGACACAAAACTATTTGGACTCTCCTGGAGCAGAAACACCCCGACTGGCAGCATCACAGCACAATAACAAGCTATTATTGGAATTAGTAGTGGGAGAGGGCAATCAGCCAGGTAGCCACAGACCGACAGATGGATGTTAGGAGGGATGGAGGAAGGACGGGCGCTCTCGGGGGAGAGGTGGAAATTTTGGACAAGCTGCACAAAGAGAATATAACGGAAGAGAACTGACCACAATGGCACGCATGAACACAAACACACCAACCAATGGGAGGCCTCGTCTCGGTCGTTCATTTCCTGAACTTCCCACTCAACACAGTAACCATGTGGGTCTGGAAGCTTAAAGGAATATGCAAGTTTTGGGTCACTTTGATTAACATCCTGGTAGATCAGGTCCTCTGATTTAACTCCTTATCTTCAAAATGTCAACAACTAAAAACAGTACAGTTTGGTAGTCAAATTCACTCCAATAAAGCAAGGCAAAAATTCTACTTCACATTCAATGTGAGTGCACATAACTGCAGTTACCAGTTTCTCTTTGTCTAAACTTGAATATTATCATGGAGCACTAAAGCCAGTAAATAAAGGGATATTAACCAGTCATCATATCCTCATACAACGGTTTGTATGACATCCTACGAATGTCCAGTAACACACGTCATTTCCTCTAGTTACATGCAAACAGTGTTTTCAAAATAAACCTCCGTCTTTACAGAAAACTACTTGGTTAGCTTTAGGAAAAGATGGTGGTTTGGATTAAAATAACTATGAAAGTGGCGTAACTTAAGTACGGACGTTACGTTACAAATAAATCAACATTTATACTTTCTGGTTCAAAATTACGTGGATTATATACAAAATGATTTTGTGGGATATATACAAATTACGGTGCATTACTTTCCAAAGGTATAGCTACAAACCAGTTGACCAATCTCCACTAGAGAAACTGAATTCCTATAAGATTTCATTGGGATTCAGGACCTTCCCTCTCCACGCTTGAAAATAACTTTAATTGTGTCTTGGTAAAAGTTTAATGTTTAACAGACATTTCCAGAAATGATTACTGCGCTGCTGTAAAACTATGGACCTCCTGGACACTGAAAAAAAAAAAAACACTCACAACCCAAACACTAGAAACATGTTCGCTTAGCATCTTAACCTCAAAAGCCTCAAAAGATATAAAACACTACAGATGCAAAAAAAGAAGAAATGCAAATTAGGCACGTTTATGCCAATCTCAGTGCGCGAACGCGTGCATGTGATTGGAGGAGAGTATTACCCACAGAGTCCAGTAGAGGGCGGAGCCTGTGTGAGTTAGAACCACATCAAGAGAGCGTAAAAAGTTTGTTATTTTACATTTTAAAAAAAACGCTTCAGTGACTTTTGCAGCTTCCAAACAGCTTTTCTAATGCGATACTTCAAAATGCACATAACAATATGTGAATGGAAACTAGGACTACTGTCAACTATAACATCTTTCCCAATTCATTAAAAAAATGAAGAGACATCTTCAGGAATTTCTTTCATTTGGGCCAGTTTTAATTGTTCTGTTATGTCAGCCAGTATTGACACATGTTTTATGTTGTCCGGAGACGAAGATTTGCACGTTATGTGAATAATATATATATATAATATAATCCATTTAGTGCATCAACTCTTTTTCCATGAAGAGAAAAACCACCTCAAGCGAGTGTAAAAACGTTTTTCGCAATTGAGGAAGTTTTATCGAATTTTGTCGTTTCCATACAGCTTTTCTAATGCCATACTTCAAAATGTGCATAAAAATATGTGAATGGAAACGTGACTACTGTCGTCTATAACATCTTTCCCAATTCACTGTCTATGGAGCACTTCCAGACTTTATACTTGATGACATCACAAGTTTGAGTTTCAGCGCTCTAGTTTTTGGATTTGGGAGAGAGTTGTTCATGTTTACTAATATTTTTGGACTGGAATAAAATGTATACATTTTAAAAATGGGCTTTTCTATTTGCTTTTCTAATGTGATATATGCATAAAAATGTCTGAATGGAAACACGGCTAATATGTGGACAGACATGATGAGAAAAACTGAACTGGACACTTTCAGGTTCTGTAAACCAGATGCTCCGTAAAGATTTTTCCTCCAAATCCTCTGAAACATTTGACAAACTACTGACATGGTATTCACCTCCAAGCACTCATACACACAATGCCTCATCTCTCTCTCTCTTTCTCTCTCTAGAAACCAGCACCATAATCCTCTTTCCTTTACAACAAGGGGCTTTTTCTGAGCCGCTGTTAAAGTGGCAACCTGAGGATAATATTGAAGGCAGTGTTCCTGAAGGAAGAGGGCCGTAGAGGTGATTTTTGCAGAGTATGGATAGCATGCTGTCGGGCAGACCTGCACACACTCACACACACACAAACATAAAGACTCCTTTCTGTGGCCGTCTGGCCAACAACAAGGGCAGCGCAGAGAGAGTGAAGGGTAAATGTTAGTGTGACTGCTGTGTTGTCTGGTCCTCTCTGAATGCCGTGTGTGTGTGTGTAAAACACACCGCTGCACAAAGAGCCTCTTTGTGTTCCCATGCGGCTAATGCTGCTTTTCCATAGTGTTGCCTTAATAAAACATTAAGGTGTGTGTGTGTGTACCGAGCCAGGCTTGTTGCATAACATATAAAAGGTGAGCATGAAGTCGTAAAACAGTTTGAGGACCGCTGCTGGAGCTCTTTTCACCAGACTGCAGTAAAAAAAATCATTATCCTAAAGAAGCTGGAGACCAGAAGTGCTGCCAGAACACTGCACAGTTTTGACAAGCCATGAAACCATAAAGAGCCCCGGGCGTTCCCACAGCTGCGAGTCAGATAATGGGATGATACACGGGTTGATAACCAAAGACAAACACTGAATCAAGCGCTCACACAGCCGGAGTCGCTGGAGGGCTCAAACAAATATGACTAATTAGTTGTGAACAAATCTGTTCTTGCTACCGATTCTCTCTCTAAAACAACACCATCACAGATCTATTGGAAGTTTCCTAGAAAGCTGAACAAGCAATACTTTCTAGAAAATAAGCGAGAAGCATGCTTATAGTCTTCAGTCAGTCAAACATCTACTTAGGGCTCTTAGGGGGTTAATCTCTATCCTAAACACACTCCTGTTGACTTCCACAGCTGGCCACCTCTCTTCACCAGGCTCTGTTAAATGCCGTGGATTCCTCTTGGAGGTGAGCACCGCTGTGCTCGACCTGCTGCTGCTTTACAGTGTTAAGCCCCGTTTCCACCACAGGAACTTTTCCCCGGAACTAAGAACCTTTTGAGGAGCTTAACCGCAGGGACCAGGGTCTAAATTAAGTTCCAGAGGCCCCCAAAAAAGGCCTAGTACTTTCTGAAAGTGCCGGAACTTTCGGGGTCGGATTTGCAGGGATGACCGTCACTGATTGGTCAAACACACACACACGGCACTGCTGCTTCAACTCGTGTACCGCTTCATTCATAAAACAAGTAAGCTATCTAGTATCCATTTAGGGACCATTTTAGAACGAGGGGAGAACATGTTTCTTTGTCTGATAACATTGAGATGACCATGATGGCCATGTGGATGTGACCAATATCTGTGTATTGAAGTGATCGGATGAGATGAAGATGAAAAATGAGAAGAGTCTTCTGTGTTTTTCCTCTTGACTTTACGCGTTGGCTCGCTATCCTCACGTCCGTTTCTCTTCTCGATCACTGATTCGTTTAAGTTGAACAGCCAATCAGAGTTATTTCTCTCACCGAAGAGCTCCACCGCCGATTCAACGTGCTGATTCAACGTGCTGAATCGGCCGAAAAACCTCCGACTGGATTTGTTATGAACTGCAATAAACTTGAGCTTCTGTGCTTTGATTAGCCGCTAAAACAACATAATGCCAGTCGTACTTCTGCGGTTATTTTGGTGAAAGTAACGCAGAAAAGTAGTGTAATCAGTAACGCATGACTCTACACAGACAGTAATATTGTAAAGTAATTGCGTTCAAATGAATGTAACTAGTAATATATTACATCTTGAAAGTAACTTGCTCCACACTGCTGCTTTAGTGCTTCAGGTTTGGAGGAGAAAACAGCCCAACACCCAATTATGGAGCTCAGGAGGGGGATTTTTAAGAGCTGCTTACAATGCAAATGTAGTTAATAATTCTGTGTATGTGATGGGGGGAGGGTAGACAGTGTGTCTGTGGATGCATTTGTAAGTATCTGAGCAAGTTCATGTTGTTAGGAAACACCTCGAAGGTCGGTCTGTGTAGAGATATGCATGTGTGTGTGAGTGTGAGTGTAGGCCACAGTTTGTCACGTAATCTAATGTAACACCATGACAACAGCAGCGAGTTACCTTTCAGTGTAACACAGGCTGAGACCAGGACGCTGTCTGAAGCTATGAGGAGTCTCTCACCACAAACCTGCTCTGCCACAGCAGACCACCCTGAAGGTGGACTCGCCATCGTGGTCTGGGGCCACCCTCGGTGAGCGCGCCCGTGTGAAGCCGCTGCTGGCTGCAGCAAAGCATGCTGGTCCGGCAGAACTGACACGCAGAGGAACGCCGCGGAAGGGAGACGTGAATTAAAAGAGAAAAATGGATACGATCTCTGCACATTGCTGTCTAAATGGAGGTTGCATATAAATGTTGTTTGCTTCCCAGCTGACAGTGAGCGTGCAGTAGAGACAGGAGGAGATATCGCCACGGTGACGGTCTTTCTCTCACCTACGCCTGTTTTACAAGAACAAGGTTAACAGTAAGGTGGTGAAGGACACGAGCATCAGTCTGGTTATCAGGATGCAGAGATGCAGAGGGATGGAGGGAAGGGTAAAAGGAGGAGAGAGGAGTAACGCCTCCTCTTCATCATCTCTTATACTGTCAGAGAACTGTCTGGCTTTCCTGAGCACAACTCACTGACATCTCACATGTCTGAACTCACTCCCTATTTACTATACAGTGCACTAGATTTACCCTCTGAATTAAAGTTAAAAAATAGTGACTTACTGTATACAGCTCCCTCAGAAATTCCCGTAATAGAACAAATAAAGTAGTGTCCAGGGCCATCCCTGTCTCCTGCAAATCTACGTTCCCATTAGGGCTGTCAATTGATTAAAATAGTTTAACGTGATTGATCGCACATTTTTTATCTGTTCAAAATGTATCTTAAAGGGAGATTTGTCAAGTATTTAATACTCTTATCAAAATGGGAGTGGGCAAATATGCTGCTTTATGCAAATGTATGTATATATTTATTATTGGAAATCATTAATAACACAAAACAATGACAGATATTGTCCAGAAACCCTCACAGGTATCATAGGTAGGTATCATAAAGTGGGCATGTCTGTAAAGGGGAGACTCATGGGTACCCATAGAACCCATTTTCATTCACATATCTGGAGGTTAGAGGTGTCCAAAATGTCCCAAAAATGTAAAAAAAAAAAAAAAGTTCGAAAATGTAAAAAAAAAAGTCTGACAAATGTCGAAAAAAGTACAATAACAGTCTGAAAAATGTCCGAAAAATGTAAAAAATAAAAAAATTAAAATTGAATAATGTTGAAAAAAAATTGAAAAATCTAGAAAAATGTATATATATAAAAAAGAAAAAAAAGTCAAAAAAAATTGTTTTAATAATGTCGAAAGAAAAATTTAAAATGTCCAAAAATGTAAAAAAAAAAAAAATTGAATAATGTCAAAAAAAAATTTAAAAATTTCCGAAAAATTTTAAAAAAATTATCGAAAAAAAAAATTCTGAAAATTTCCCAAAAGAAAAAAGAAAAAAAAAGTTTGAAAAATGTAAAAAAAAAAAAGTCTGACAAATGTCAAAAAATGTCCCAAAAAAAGTCTGAAAAATATCCGAAAAATGTAAAAAAAAAAAAAAAGAAAACTTTGAATAATGTTGGAAAAAAAATTAAAAAATGTCAGAAAATGTAAAAAAAAAAAAAAAAATGTCCCAAAAACAGTTTGAAAAATGTAAAAAAAAATTGTCAAGAAAAATATTCACCAAAGTCAGACAATAACACAAATGAACTAACAGATTGAGGCAGCGGTAGACCAGCAGCACGTCAGCACGTGATTTTCAAGGTAAAATTACAGATTTTGTCTGGTGGCTTTGGCGAGAGCATATATCACGGCTTCATTTCCCCGTCGGAAACATAGACTGTATAGTTGTTTGACGGCAAGGTAAACCGGAGAACATACTCTAAATATAGCGTACACATAAACTGATATTGATTCTTTTAGGTGTCTAAAATCCGTTTTGCTGCTGCTCCGTCCACAGCAGTACATTACTTTGCTCCCGTGTGGTAACTCCTGTCTGTTTCTCCAAACTCCATCTACTGTAGGTAATACACTGACTATGGAGAAGTACCTCATCATACAACCACACTTCAAAACACCTGAACTATCCCTTTAACTCTCTTAAATAAAAACTTCTGCCTAACATCTTCCTTTACTTTCACCCACACCTACAGCCAGACCCATGATTCACTGCTTCCACAGTATTTCCATGTAAACTGTGACACAATCTGACTTCTTAGGAATCACTGTTTGTCTTTATCTACCTGCCAATACCAAGGAAAAACAAGTGACTATTGTTCACTTCATTCCTCTAAACTCCATTTTCTCACTGTGCTCTGCCGGCTGTACAGATGCAGGAATGCGTTTCTCTTCACTCCCTCACCATAAATAGTGCAGCATCTCTGAGGCTCTCTGCTTTCAGAGTTAAATGCTCACAGAGGGAACATTTCCCTCTCAGCTCCAGCTTCACCTCCTACTGGGAATATACAGTCAAAATCTGCACGGCACAGCACGCTTTTAAAGGTGAACCAGAAGGAATGGGCTTTAAATTATTTCTGTTACACTACACAATGGGGAACGTAAAAATTTAAAAAGGTCTTGAAAATTTATCTACGTTTGAAAAGAGCACGACTTTAGTTCCTCTGAGAAGCACACACACCCTGTTTTAGCTGTGGTTGAATATATACAGGATAACGTCACTGTGTGTGCTGCTTGTTGCATGGTGATATTGTTTGGATTTTGGTGGTTCTTAAAGTGTTCTGTGTAGAGGTTGAGGCATATTTTGGTGGATATTTTCAGCTGTGTGGTGGCTGTTCACTGGGCATTCATCAAATGAGAGGTTAGAGGAAGTGAAAGGCTTTCATTTTAACGGAGCAGAGGTGGTTTCACACTGTTTTTAGGGCAGCTGATGACATTGACAGGCTTACAATGTATGCAACCTTAATATTTTTTAGTATTAACTGAACTGAGCCTTTAAACAGAGTAGAAAAAAAATAGTTTTTGTTCAGTACTTTTATTTCCAAAATGAAACCTGTGTCAGTACAGATACCAAAACAAATATTTTCTCCAGATCTTACTGTGAGAAATATAAACATCTTTTTCTAAAAAATCCTGTTTTTTCATTTAACTAAAGAAGCTCAAGTTTTCAAATATTTAAAGTTACTACGAGGAACTTTCATTTTGTCTTGATTTTGGCGGTCCCTGTGGACAAAAGCGGTAGTGTTTCCGAGCACCAGCGTCCCTTTAGAAAACCTCTCATTTTACTGCAGCAGGGTCTGACAGTCTGCCCCGCTCAGTCCTGGTTCTGGTTCTCCAGTGCCTCCCTTCCCTCCAGCGGGCCCAGCAATCCGACCTGGACCTCCAGCAGCGTGGTGTTGGCGTTGGCTCCCTGCGGAGCATCGTGGTGAAGCCACAATCGGACCCGGTGTCACTGATGATAAGTATTAAGATAGAAAAAGCCAATCTTCTCGCTGATGGTCTTGTTTACTTATGTAGGTCTTATAGAGGCATCAGTATTAAACTGAGACTTGTTTTTATAACCAGTTAAAAGTCCCTTGAAGTAACTTTAAATAATGTCTAAACACGAGAAGCCGTACCAGAACTTTGTCTTTAAAAAAGTCTAGAACTATTAATGCATCTGACAACAGAAAATAGTGCTTTTTATGTGCAAGATTACAAAAGAACACAAAATTAATACTTGTCTTAAATCTCTTATTTACCAATATGCCATTTGCACAGCGTGCTGTTAACTTGCTTAAAAAAAATAAATCTAATTTAAAACTGCAATTTAACTGTGAATCAAGTCAGCTGTGAAATTATCCCAGTCGGTGCTATCTATCTTATTACATCCTTTTACAGTCTCTGCTGTGCATCATGGGTTTATATTGTGCAATGTTCTCTTCCACTGTCTAATTCACCTCATAGCGCCGCTACGGTCGTCTCGTCTGCTTCTGCAGATATTCCCTCATTTAAATCACAATTTAAGACGAGAACGAGACCTTCAAGAAGTGGTCTTGGTACCGATCTAGAGTACAACACTGGTTAAAACATTAAAAATCAATGCATTTCAGATGTTTTCCTCCTCAAAGAAAGGGAAAATATGCTAACACTCAGCAATACTTCTGAACTGAAAAGGTAGTAAGTAGTATTGAAAAAGCATTGTTTGAGCATCAGTACTGAAACTCGTGCATCATCCTGACATATGCATCCAACAACCTTCATATGATACCCAGTCCTGGACACAAAGGGGAATAAATGGAAGAAGAAAAGCAATGTGTTGGCTGTAAATGATACTTCAGGAGGAGAAAGAAAGCCAGACCAGCATGTACACATTCATACAGGAGTATAGTGTAAAGTGTGTACGTTTGTCGGATGGTAAAGAAATCCACTCACACCTCCACTAACAGTCTCATTCATCATCGTGCTCCAGACAGCACAAGGGTCACCTACCTCCACGCAACACCCACACACCTCATTATACAGGAAGGCAGAGGATAACAGCGCTCTGAATTCACCCAAAGCATCATTCACATCTAAACAAGGTCTGAGTGACCCGACCTTGGGAGGCAGGCAGCAGCCAGCACTCTGCTTTCATCCAGCCAGGAGGCAGGAACTCAGGTAGATAAACAACAGACCAGAGGACAGCTATTCCACTCATATCACCCCAAATATTTCAGTATTATGGTACAAAAAAGAGCTAAAAAATCTGACCTGATCCACCGCTGATAGGTTGAGGTTAGTCCTGAGTGGCCACAGCTACAAGAAGTGGAGTTTCCAGGTATGATGGCAGGAGAAGGTGGCATTCAATGGTGACTATTTACACAGAAAAAAGACAAAACATTTTCCTCATCAGTGTCACGACTACAGTATGTGAAGCACAAATGCCACTTTAAGTAATTTTTCATGCAAAAATGGCAGAAAATGCTGTTTTCCACCTCTCAAATATGAAGATTACCTACTTTTCTCTGTTTTATATCTTATTAAACTGAATATCTTTGGGTTTTTGGACAAAACAAGATATTCTAGACCTCTAGACCTTCTAGAAAGTGAGAAACTGGGATATTTCTCACTATTTTCTAACATTTTATAGACCAAACGATTAATCGATTAAGGGGAGACACTACAGATGAATAGGGTATCAGGGTCACTAATAGATATCATCATGAAACTTCCCCAGTTGATTACTGACATTAAGACAATTACTTTTTGTATTGCAAGTTTTTTGAAAATGGATGTTCAAATATGCAAATGAGGCATTATCTTATCAAATATGTGCTAATTTTCATACATTTCCAGAACAGAAATCTGCACATTGGATAAAGCCAGATTCAAAATTCTCGTTTCATTTTGTTGACATATTAGAGTCAAAGGTTTTTACAGAGGGAATTTTGGATATCTCTTTTTATCACTCCATAAATCAGCCAAAAGCTATAAAAAAAATCCATTTTCTCCATGTTTTTAGGAATAAAATGTTGTATAAATCAGGATATGAATGATATATGAACAAACCTCTGTAAAAACCTTCAGAATATAAAGAGGAATGAAACTGGAAAGTTTGGTGGATCAAAGTGCGGCTAAAGTGGATATTTCATTTTGAGAAAACGGCCTTTAAAGATATGGATTGTAAAATTTCATACATTTTGAAGACACTACAGGTAAATAGGGTTAAAAAAAAAAAAAAACCTAATAGATATGAGCATGAAAATTCCCCAGTTTATTAGTGACATTAAGACAATTATTTTTTGCATTACAAGTTTTCTGAAATGTTATGTTTAAATATTCAAATGAGGCATTATCTAATGGTGAATGTAGGAGAAATCTACAGACACAAATAGACAAAGTAGTAAAATAAACACCAAAATATGTATTTTGGATGTTTTCTTTCCACTAGTCTGAAAAACAGACATGTTATGTAAGCAAAATAGCCGACTATTGTGAGCATGTTTGCCAAATGACAAAAAATTATGCTAGTTAGTTAGCTAGCTAGATATGCTAATTATGCTACTTGCCTGTCTTCTCTAAACTATCAGTATCTCCTTACTACATGTAGACACACAGAGACAAAAATGACATTCTTTAAAACGTGTAAGAAAATGGTAAATGCATTTATATAGCGCCTTTCTGGTCTTACGACCACTCAAAGCACTTTAAACTACATGTCAGCATTCACCCATTCACACACCGATGGTTCAGCCTTCGGGAGCAGTTTGGGGTTCAGTGTCTTGCTCAAGGACACTTCGACATGTGGACTGGAGGAGCCGGGGATCGAACCATCAACCTTCCGATTGGTGGGCGACCCGCTCTACCCTCTGAGCCAACATTTAGCACCACATCCAGCTGGCCCTCTGACACCACAGGAGGCAGCTCTGAGGACGGAGCACTGGTTCAACATTGTTGGTAATGGGATCAATGAGATTACACAGCGTCAGGTACACAGCTGGCCGGGCACTGATAAGCTGGGTGAGGTGTCAGTGTGTGTGTGTGTGTGTGTGTGTGTGTGTGTGTGTGTGTGTGTGTGTGTGTGTGTCACAACCTCCGACACACACACACACACCGTCCACTCTGTGTTATGACAGGCTGCCTCCTCCTCCTCTTCCTCCTCCTCCTCCTCTTCCTTCTCTTCCTCTTCCTCCTCTTCCTCTTCCTCTTCCTCTTCCTCTTCCTCTTCCTCTTCTTCCGCCTCCTCCTCCTCCTCCTCCCAGCAAGCTAAAACACAGAGATCTCCTTCTCCACTCTGAGAGAAAAATCCATAACCTGGAGGGGCCACCGGTGCACCTGACCCCTCCATCTGCATGTAATGACGGTCCTACCAGTCAATTCCCAGTGCGACCAGTCCAAACCAAAGTAAAGACAAGAGGACGCATTTCTGTGAAAGTGTGGGGGGGGGGGGGTGATTAGGAGCTGGGACAGGTTGATTTATGACTCATCCAAACCGCCGTGGTGCAATCAAAACGCACCACTGGTCCCATTCTGCATCCACTTCCTCCTCCCCCAGCGGCGGGGGCAAGGGAGGCTGGGAAAAAAAACAGGAGTGTGTGTGTGTGTGTGTTGGGGGTTGGTTGGTACTGTGTGAGCACCTCTCACCCCTCCTGTTCCAATACAAGGGATGAAAAGCTACATTAAAACACAATAGCCCTTGAAATCATTGGTGAGTATGCTATAGCTAGCTAGCTAACCATCATCCCGAAATGGGGCTACTTGCAAGCTAACGTTAGCTACTAGAATGTTTGCTATTAGCCTACGAGCTAACTGTATGTTTCAGCTGAAGATTGCTATAAATCCACACACACAAGTGTATATATGAGAGAAAGAGAGAGTGAGTACTGCAGCCAGATTTATGTGATTGAAGCCAGCAATCTTCAGCTGAAACATACGGTTAGCTCGTAGGCTAACAGCAAACATTCCAGTAGCTAACGTTAGCTTGCAAGTAGCTCCGTTTGGGACAGTGGTTAGCTAGCTAGCTTTAGCATATAGCATACTCAGTGCTATCGTGGTACAGATGGGAGGACACGTCAAAGAGGAACTCTTCTTCACTCCACAACTCCACCAGTTCCTCCAGGTTTACCCCGTTTGCTGCTTCCTGTTTGGTGCTGGAGAGAGAGCTCTCCTATTGGTTGTTGACAATGTGTGTGTCATTGAACTTTAATATTAAACTTGTTTGATTTTATCAGAACGTAAAGACGAGAAAAAGACGAGATCGAGATCACGGGAGCATGCCGCAACTCTCGCAAAACTGTTGACTGTGACTTTATTCCGACATTCAAAATATATCTGCGACAATGAAACTGCTTGAAAAGTCATTTGGCTTAAGATCGGCATAAAATACTTGAACTATTAAGATACGATCCTAACGGCCAGATCTGAGTCAGTCTGTCCTGCTAAAGTCAAAAATGTTAACAAGCGTCTTTTCACTCGCTCCGGGGGTCAGACTGGAGGAAACAAGAGATCCTCTCAGACTGAATGTGAACAAAATCAGTGTTCTGCTCTCAAAATCTTGCCTTTGTGTTGGAATCTGAAAACTCAACTTCATTTTGTTTTGCGCTCACTCAATAGGTTTGACATTTACAAAATGTGTATAGAATATGTCTGAGAGCACGCTGGCATTGCGGGAGCAAAAGGTTGCTTGACGTTTAAGAAACCAGCGTCGGCGTCTAAGTGCGTGTCGTACCGCCGTGCCGGCTCAGCGGCGGAACAACTCTGTCCCCCCCCCCCCTGTTCCGTACCTTTTACAGAACAGCAACGCGGAATAACGGCCCAACATTCCCGCCTTGAACAGGCAGTGTGAAAGGGGGCTACTGTAGCATCAACCTACACTATACAACCAGCCTCCTTCTACCCCACAGGATCAGAGTACATCTCCACTCTGCAGGTTGAAACAGGATAATAATCACTACGCAGATTTGTGTGTGTGTGTGTGTGTGTGTTTCTGGCCTACAAATACACGATCAGACAACAATAGACCCCTAGCCACCGAATACAACCACACCCTGACTCTGCCATAGACTATGAACAAACACATCTCTGTTTGCTCTTGTCTACAGTGGCAGGGACGGGGGCTGGGGGGGGTTGTCTGCTCTCTTAAAGTCACATTTTATGACATGAAGCCCTGATAACTACTATCATTCTTACTCTTGCTGTCTCTGCTGTTTCTATACTGCATTTGTACTGTATTTTATTCAGAAAAGTCCTTCTTACGAGGACTTACCAGCAGCCTCTGGAGGGGCGTCACCACTATAGCCACATCAACAAGGGCCACAAAGGAAAAGACTGAATTTGTGGAAGACTAAAGCCGAAAGTCACACAACAACACAACCAAATTAACCGGCAACTCCTGTGTTCTGTGAGGTAAAATTACTGTTTTTGTGAATGGAGTCTGGTGGCTTTGAAGACAGCGATAGAACAGCTTCAGTTCAGCCGTCAGAAAGGGCTGTCTGAACCCCAAGTGTTTCCATACTTAACTGTATGTGTAGTGTTTACCACTTTGGATTTAAAACATGAGGGTGCAGGTCGTATCCACGCAGACCCTTCGCCGTTTTTCTACTTTGTTGTCTCGGCTCGCTGCGGTTTGTTTTGGTTGACGGATACGGAACGGATATGACGTCACGATACTCAGACTACAACAATACAACTAGTATCTCTGCAGAGATTTTTTTAATCTCAGTGTCCCGAATCTGGAAGACCTAATTAAAAGGGAGTGACTGACTTCTCACAGTAGCCCTTCATTGTGCTGATGTGGTTCAGTCAAACACCACAAAGAAAACAAAATGTTTATTTCTTCTTTGTCTGAAACCCTCAAGGGGCAGAACATATTTGAATTGCCTGTTTAAAGCTCCACTGAAACTCCCCTGTACTTTATTTTACCCCATCTAGTCTATGTGTTTGTGTGTTGGGGTGCTGCAGTGGTTTATGGGAGTCACATTGAAGGAATGACAGTCTATTTCCACAGTCTCTCCCACACACCGTTATCAGCACAGTGGCCTGACAGCAGCCTAAATACTAGTCATTACTCTGTCCTCCCTGCTGGCCGGCTCAGATACGAGCACAGACTCCCAGCAGCAGCTCCACGTATCACCACCGTGACTGATGCTGCACAAATGTTGACACCAGAGAAGCACCACACATGTAATTACACATTACACAGACTTTAAACTCCATTTGTACAATACTCTGTTTACACTGAGGCTAAATTCAGCAGCGGAGCTGCAGCTTCAGTGTCAGTAAGTTTGGATTTTTTTTTGTGTTATGGATGCACGACTAGTAAACAGCAGATGAGGATACAAAGTGTATTTGGTTTCACAGGCTGCTGGTCGCCACTCCTTTGGATCTGAGGGCTTTGAAGGAGTCAGGTAACAGATGCACAAGCTGGCAGTAAATCAGAGACCAGTAATTACACACTCACACACACACAATATCAACATGTTAGCACAAACGCACAGTCACACTGCAGCGCTGCTTCAATTCCCAGACGTCTTCATTAATTCTACTTCAGAGCAGCGGGCGCTCTCCGGTCGGGCCGGTTCTCCCACCTCTACCGCTACAATCAAAGCTCTTCTACGACTACAGAGGAGCCACTACACATCCAATCTGCTTTGCTAATCAGCTTCCTCCAGGCAATGTGCTGTGACATTGGCCGGCTCCACGTTCACTGTGTACGTTGACAAGGTCATTATGGAGACTCAGGAACCCCCCCCCCCCCTGCTGTGAGCGGGTCCACCCACACACCCCGGTTTAATTGCCCCTCCACGCACCCAACCCTGTTGGAACGTAATATTTGGTATGAAACATCTTTGATAGTTGACAACTAAACTAGCTCTAGTCCAGGGCTGAACGATTTTGAAAAAATATCTAATTGTGATTATTTTGACTAATATTGCAATATGATCTGCAATATTAGAGGGAAATATTCAAATGACTATGGTGTGATTTTGGCGGGGATCTGTACCAAACAAAGATGTCTGTAGAATATGATGTGCAGGCCAGGACATCTATCGCGCCTCCCGTGATTTCAAAATTGCAGTAGGCCATCTTGACTCTTCGCTAAGCCCGGCTCCCCCGCTGCATCACGCCGTCAGAGCTACCATAGACCCCCACACGGTCACTAACTGCACTCTCTGCATTATTATCTAGCTCATTTTTGGGAAAAACAAGAGCGATTTCAGAGAGAAGCAGACAGAGGTGATCTACAATATGCGTTTAACGGATATATCAGGATGTCAGACTGATTCAGCAGCGAAAACAGGTCAAAAATATAAAGATAGAAGCTAAAGGCTGCAGAGCAAAGTGTAAAAGTGAACCATCATCACTGGCGATCGAGACAGAAGACAATGAAATGAAGGAACAACACTGTTCCTGTAAAGCCGGGTAGGTCTTTATTCACTTTTACAATCTTTATAAAGGAAACGCAGCATGTGTCTACATTCAGTATACCTTCAGTACCTAGCGTAGCATAGTGCTAACACTAGTTACTGATGTGCTAACATACTCTGTTAATGTTAGCTCCACAGGGTTTTACATAGAAACATAACGTTTTAGAAACGTATATCTCCTTCCAACCTCTCCGGGTAACAAGTATCACTATTACTAACTAACTACTATAACTAAAACTAACTTGATGGTATCGAGTACCTCGTGTGATATTAACTTAGAAGCATAAGCATTTGTGATTTGGTTGGAACTGGGCTAGGGATTGGTTTATTGTTAGTCTTTTCCTCTGTGTAGATACACTACTTAAAGAGGTGGCTGCAATTCGTGTGTTTTGTTTATTAGTTTGAGAGTAGTTAAAGTAGAGTTTTATTTCTTGTTTATATCTAGTTGTTTGCAAGCTCAGCTGTGATCTTAATTTCTAGTTTGCGGCCGTTTTGTTTTATTGAGTTATTGATTTCAGCGCCATCAGAAGCCCGTTCCTAGTTTTATATTTTATATCGACACACTTGTGTTCGCTTTGGTTTGCTGCAACATTGTACTTGATTGTCTGCAGCCCTTGTTGTCTCAGCTGATTGTCCATCTTATAATAAACGGCCACTTTAACATAACATAACAACAACGTTTAACCACGACTAGCTCGAAATCCACAAAACCAGCTTGAAAATTAGGAAAATGTGAAACGATTGCACGAGAGTCTACGTAGCAGCGCCGGATAACTGTCGGACCCTGGTCGGAGCTGGCCGATGCTACGCTATGATTGGCCAGTCTGCGTTCGGGGAGCGGGACTTAGTGTAGGGTCAATTGCGATGTGTGGATACCCGAGCCAGACAGAACCTGACGGGTCGGGCTTGGCTCAGACAAATATTTACAAATGATATTCGGGTTCAGGTCGGGTTAGGCCTACTTAGACGTGGTGCTTCAAGTTCTTTTTAGAGGAGATATAGTGTAAAACTAAATAAAATTTACGCACCTACTGTCTGTGTTGGGCTACTTCTTGTTCAGTGCAGGGGCCCAATGGAAACACCCCAATAATAACATGTATTTATAATTCTATAAATGTTTTTGCCTCCCATCATTTTGACCAAGCTGCAGCTTTTCCTTTCTCGTGTTTCTCTGTACAACACTTAATTGGTTTGTTGGTTTAAAGCAAAGGGAAACAGTGAGGACGGGCTCCAATTTGTCAGCTTCCTCGGTGGGGGGAGGGTGTAAAATGGGGTGTGTATTGTCTTTTCATCCCCTGAGGTATGTGAGGGTGTCAGGAGGGTCAGGCCTGCTCCCTCGGGGCGAGCTCACCTTATTGATCAGCGTCATGTGTGTTTAACTGTACCGCTCTGGGTCTCATCTGGCTTCCATTCCTAATCTGGCTATTGTCTCTTCCAATCCATTCTCTCTCTTCATGTCATCACTCCATTTCCTCGTCTCCCTCCCCTGTACTGCCCCTCTTTGTCTCTCTAATTCAGCTTTCTGTCTCTCTGCGTCTTTGCTCTTTCTCAGTCTGTGTATTAATTTAGTCCGTGTTGGATGGATGGAGGGGGAGGGGGAGGACGGAGGCAGAGGACGGCTGGTTAAATGAGAGGAGAGGTGAGTGTACGGGACGAGGTGGAGGATGGGAATTACTGAGAGGGAGAGAGAAATGGTTAAGACGTGTCTGAGAAGACTCCATCACACCCTCACAAATCTAAGGCTACATCCACACTAATACATTTTCGTTTTAAAATTCATAACTTTTGCTACGTTTACGCCTAGCGTCCACACTGATCCGGCGTTTTCGAGCCCCTAAAACGGAGACGTTTGAAAACGCTGCTGACCCCGTTTTAGTTTTAAAACTCCGTTTCAGTCCGGACGGAGAGAAACAGAGACCTTTGAAACGATGACGCAGACGCCCACGTTGGCGTCTTATCAGTCATGACGTGACATGACCTTTTCCTGAAGAAAACAAACGACATCAGCCTCGACCACCGGGGGTTAATTTCAACATGGATAACGAGTTACAAGCGTTGCTGACCTTGTTGCCTCTGCTAGCAGCTGTTGTGCAGTTAAATTCATATAATTTATAATGTTACTACTGCCTACATGTGCAGGAGGAAGGCTTTTATTCGAGCGCTTTGCATCAATTCCCGTGTCCATGTGACTGGTCATGTGATATGCGTTTTCAGGCGTGGTAGTATGGACGGAGATTAATTCTGAAACGGCCCTAAAAACGCTCGTCTGGACGGAGATAGTTTTCCTTTTCAAACAGCTGTTTGAATTAAACTATCTTAATTAGAAAAAGAAACAGCAGGCCTTTAATGTTCTGAATAATATGAACAAGTCTTGTAACAGATGGGAAAGCACTGAATTTCACACAGCTGCGGAGCCAAAACCTCAGTAACGAACAAGCAAATAATCAAAACCAAACAACAAAACCACAGCAGAGCAGCAAATTGCATATCCGCTCATTTTAATACATTTGAATAGCAAAAAAGCCGACTGATGCATGCAGGCCACGGCCCGGCTGAGGATACCTCATTAGGGCTGAATCTGAAATGTGTTTTTTGTTGTTTTAGTCGTCTTCTTATCTCAGGGGTTTGGACAAATTTGCATCTACAAATTTGTGTAGTGGATTAGAAAGATTAAAGTTCTTTGTAGTTGGGGGGGTGTTGAAGATATAAACAAAGGCTAAAGCTCTTCCTCTCCAAACCTCCTTGTTTCAGCATTTTCCTTTCAGAGTCGGCCACATTATGGAAGGGAAACCCGTGGATGACCCACTTTTTTTTTCACCTTTTCACAGCCTTCCCCCACGTTTGACAGTGCAGAACATCAAAGCGATACACCGCCCAGTAAAAGCACTCAACCTCGCTTGGGTCTAATATCCTTAAGGTCTAGAGTATCTTCAAGCAAAGGGGAATATAGAGCTAAATGGAAAAAAGCTTCAGGCTGCTGAAAAGCCCGAGCGAGTGAGTGAACGTCCTGAAAATGGTCAAGCAGTGATTGAGATTCTGCACCCCGCTCGGCTCGTCCGGGAAGCCCAAGAAGACTGTAGGTGACTTTAAAAAAAAAAAGAAGGACACAATCAGTGAAATGAGAGAGTGGCCGCTACTCTTCATTCCTCTGTCTCGATCGTGGAAGTCATGTTGAAAATGCAGACAACTAAAAAAAAGAGAAAGAAGAAGAGAGGACGACTAAATGACATGATTTGATTACATTGTTGTGCTTGCTGCGAGCGCTCCGGCTGCCTCGCTCCAGGAAAGTCACCTTGTCTCGCTGAGGGTGCGGAGATAAGCGGGGTTGATTGCTCTTGGTATTACATCACTTGTTTGTTTAACACAGACAGACAGAAGAGAAACAAAGACTAGAACTACCGCCTCACGGTTGTATGCCTCCGCCAACCAGTCAAGATGCAGTTTACATCTATGTCTGTTGTTTTTTCCTGTTAGACATTTGTGTGAAATTGTCATAATTAGCATATAAATTCTTGAGTCATGGCCAAAAACGTGTTTTGTGAGGTCACAGTAATCAATTTATCTGGCGTCCAGGTGGACGTTTGTGCTAAATTTGAAGTAATTCCCTCAAGGCGCTCCTGAGATATCGCGTTCACGATAATGGGACGGATATATGTACGTAGTCACCGTGACGTCACCCATTGGTTTGTGGACTACGGTTTTGAATCCTCGAGTTCGGCATTTTGGCCGTTGCCATCTTGGTTTCTTGGAACCAAAAGTGACCATATTTGGATCAGTGGGTGGAAGTGGAGAGGAGCGAGGCCCTCGCAGCTAGTGCTAGCTAGCTAGCTTGGTTAGCAAGATGCATCCATAATTCACGTTAACTGTGACATTAATTGTGATGCTAATTTTGGCTAGCACAAACCATGCTTAAAACCGCAGACTGTATATAAGAAGTGGACGTAGTCACTGCAACGTCACCCATTGGTTTGTGACTTCAAGTTTGGCATTTTGGCCGTCGCCATCTTGTTTTTTTGCAACCAGAAGAGTCGACTCGAGAGTGTGGAGTATAGTGGAGCTAAGTTCAACCGAACACTACAATAAAACATCTCGGGGCGACCGAAAAGGTTACAATTAACTTTGATGTGTGAAAACACACTGTGAAAGGCTTAAAGTTCCACGACGCAAACACAGACAACTCCCAGACTGGACAACGCCGTGGTAGCGACCTGTCAATCACAAGGTAGCCCCGCCCTAAAGCATTCCCTGCTTTATGGTCTATTTGACTCTAAATGGGACCATAATTTACTAAATGAACATCATGCTGTATTGAAGAAGACTTGGAACTAGCGATTGAGACCATAAACTCATGTTTACAATGTTTACTGAGGTAATAAATCAAGTGAGAAGTAGGCTCATTTTCTCATTGACTTCTATACAACCAGAGGAGTCGCCCCCTGCTGGCTGGTAGAGAGAATGCAGGTTTAAAGCACTCACTTTTCAGACCCGGAGGTTGCCCTTTGGTTCACCAGAATGGGACGAACGTGAGGTCACAGTGACCTTTGAGCACCAAAATCGTATCAGTTCACCCTTGACTCTAGGTGGACGTTTGTGCCAAATTTGAAGAAATTCCCTCCAGGTGTTCCTGAGATAATGGTACGTACGTACGGATAGACAACTCGAAAACATACTGCCTAAATAAATTTAAAAAAGACTCAATAGTTGGTTCCCCTGAACCGAACACTAAGAGGTCGTCAGAGTGAGTGTCTTTAGTGATGTGTGGCTGACCGGATGGAGCTGGACTCTTACAAAAAGTAGCATCTTTGTCATCAGGAACATTAGGTCCCAGGAAACAAATGGCCTGTCAGTGATTTACAGTCCTCCAGGGGAATGGATTTATGATTAGCAGCCACTTTCTGAGATGACCACATCCTTCTGGCATACCCACATACCCACATACACACACACACACACACACACACACACATGCACAGTGATAATGGATGCACTACTGACGGACTTAAACCCACTAAAGCACCGATTACAAACGCCATTACATCCCACATGGTCACCTCTGGAGGGAAATACTGCTATTTGTTGTTTTTGCTTTCAGCTCCTCGAGGGGCCAAACAGACTGTCCATTTATTAATCCTCTCATGCTTTTCATTTTGTACCGTGATCTATTCCATCCCATGAACAATAGAGAGCAATGTATTGTCTGTTAGGAACATTGTGAAGTCTTAAACAAAGCAAAAGGGTCAACTTTTTTTCTAATCTGAATGAAACAGTTTCATATTATTTAAAGCAGTCAACTAGTGATGTGACGAGAACCAATACTTTGGTACCAAGTTCTGCCAAAAATCTGAAAATGCTACGTTGTGAACAACACATCCGTGTTAAAATCAGCAGGACGAGAGCTAGTTAGCGTTAGCTGATGAAATGAGTGTTGGGCGAAGGAAATAACGTTATCATGATGTGAAACTTGAATAAATACAGTTGTTTGAAGTAGGACTGGGCAATATGACGATATATATCGTCAAAAATTATATAAAAACGTCTATCGTATATATTTTTCTATATTGTTTCCATCGCAATATAGGCTAGGGTTATATTTATTTATTTTTTGCTCTATAATTTCACTTAAAACTGTTATGTTCATATTGCACTCAAGTTCTTGAGATAAGATAAGATAAGATAAGATTGAACTTTATTAATCCCGAAGGAAATTCTTGTGCCAGAGATTACTCAAAATTACAACATAATTAGAACAAGTTCAAGTGTATAAAATACAAGTGTATAAAATAAAAAGTACTATTTCTAGCACCAGTGCCTATAAGAATAACAATAAAGTAAGATACATTTAGTAAAATGAGTAAGTAAGATAAGTAAAATAAAAAAGGTAAAGTAAGCTAAAAAAACAGAAAAGGATGTAATATTGCATATGATGATCTTAAACTTACTACTACTTCTACTTAAACATACTTTTCATTTGTCAATTATTTAATTGACAAATTAGATATGAAATAACAAGATTTTGGCCATGTCACCCAGCCCTAGTTGAAGGAGATGTTTTCACAGCAATATAAAATAGATAATAGAGAGAGAATTATGAGCTGTTTAACTTCCTAACAAAAACCTGTATGCAAACGATGATAAAAGGAGTGGATGTTGAAGTACATGGGATTTATTGTTTTACTTTTGTTTTTTACCGTGTTATCGAATTGGTAACGAGAATCGTGGAATTTCCCTGGTATGGTGACATACAGTACAGTCAACTATCATCACTTAAGAGGGAACTGGTCTGAGTCAGTAGCAGCACTTTAACATGTGGCTACAGAGCAGTTTGCATTCGTCCCACCACACCACGTCATCACTCTGATCAACATGTAGACATTTCCACTGGGAGCATGAAAAGCAGCATTCATTAATCCACAAAGCAGAGAGAGGAACCACTGATGTGATTTTACAAGGTGGCACTTGGCTTAAATGGACGTAATGTGGATTAAATGACCTTTTCAGGTTATTAAAAAAAGCTCTTAATGCAGAAAGAATAATTTTAACAAGTAATAGGAACAACTGCAGCATTCTGATCTTCCAAAACAAACTGAGCAAAGCTTTAATAGTCAGACAACAGCAGCAGATGGTGGAAAGAGTGAAAAACAACCAACACCCTCTTTACAACAGGATACAGACTTTTGGGAAAGGAGCGACTCTTGCACCGATGTGAGACAGGGACGCTGTCGTCATCACTGTCGTCATCAGCAAGTCTCACCTTGCTCCGAGTCACACTGACAGCTCTGTTTAACATCAGTCTGAGAGGACATTTCCACTTTGTAGTGTCCGTTTCATTTGGAGCAGTCGACGCACCTCGTGGAGCAGCCAACCGGTCTCACACTGTTCGATTTATAGACCTTCTTTAGGCTACATCCAAACTAATACGTTTTCATTTTAAAACAGCATACACACATGTGTTTAAGCATCGTTTTAGAAATAATCTCAATATTAACACACCTGAAAAAGCCAGTTTTATTTTTCAAATGCAGTTACAAGACTGCTGGTTACTATAGTCTAACTTAGGACTTTTGCTCTCTCTCACATATCAAATTTACTTTAAAAATGAACAGTTAAAAATCAAAGTTTTACTACATTACGGGTCAAGAAATTTGGTCAATCTCACTCGTTTCCCCTCGGTTTCATTGTTGTGTGTTCTGTTCCCGTCGCACTGGTAGAGCAGCATTTATACTTTGTTCGTTTACAGTTTCTTTGTGAAATTCACAATATTTGTGCAGAACATAATAAGCATATATAACAAAAGGAAAGTCCTCCGTTTTACGTCCATCGCCCTCCTCAACGCCGCTGGACACGGCTCTCGCAAATCGCTCAAATAGCTTTCCTCCTGTGCATGCAGGCAGTAGTAGCATTATAAAATGCAGAATTTACAGCTGCTAGCGTAGACAACAAGGTCAGCAACGCCTGTAATTCGTTGTTCATGTTGACTGATAAGACCAAATCAAAAAGCTAACGTGTGTCTCTGCGTCATCGTTTTCAAAGGTCTACGTTCCTGCTCGTCCGGACTAAAACACAACCCCAGAGTTTTTAAACTAAAACGGCGTCAGCAGCATTGTAAAACGTCTCCGTTTTAGGGGTTCTAAAACGCCGTAGTAGTGTGGACGCTAGGCATAAACGTAGCAAACGTTATGCGTTTTATAACAAAAATGTATTAGTGTGGATGTAGCCTGAGACTCTGTGCAGACAACACAGTGCAAACCCATTTCACAAACATACCAGCAGTATTTCTGAGGCTCAGCAGTCCTGCAGAGTCCTCTGATGAAGCTTCAGTTAATCTGTGGACGCAGTGTGTGCTCATTTAAGCAGGTTTACTTGGTATCACTCCAGATTCTTTATGAAACCCCCTAATGTTAGTTAAGATGTCTGATACGCTTAAAAGCGCACTAATCTGCAGCCCCCCCCTGTCCATCCCTCCCAGCTGAGGTCTGTGGAGAGACCTACAACAGCAGACGTGTTGTAACACATGGTCGTGGTGCAGCCAGAGGAGCCATTGTTTCTTCAGCCATAGTATACAGCAACAGCTGTTAATGCATGTAACAGTATGCATGTATGGGAATGTTTCAATCAGGACTCAAATCATTCGGTGAAATGAGACGGTATCTGGCAAAGCTTACAGACTGTGTTGCCTTCACTATAGGGCTGAAACAATTCCACAAATAACTCCATTACTACAATTCATCTTCGTTAAATCCATATATGTATATACAGTGCAATGTGTTTCACACGGAGGATTATTACGATCGCAAAACACGCTTACGAGTCTGCTCCGTGGAGTAGATGCTTTCAAGACAGGCTAAAGAAAATGACAGAAGGTGTTCAAAGTTTGAGATCATTTCAAGCTGAAACCAGCTGGAAGTTACTGTGAAGTTTTCTATGGGTCTGTTTTTCTTTACGTAATGTGAGCTACATAAAATTTGCGAGCGCTGTACTTTATATCAAGCTGTAATTTGTAGAACTGCACACTTTACAGGCTGGTCGCTGGGTGCTTTGGTTGCAAATGAAGATGCTTCAAATGTCACCAGTTTGTCAAGTACCCAAAGCTGGCTCTGACTGCTTGCTCAGTCTTAATGTTTTATGCATTTTATTTAGGCATGGTACTCGTACTGTTGTCAAGACAACACTAAAAACTAATGCTGATGTTACAAGGAAATGAAAAAAAATATATATAAGTTAGGTATCAGTACTGAAACTGTCAGGCATCTTACTTCGAAGGTCTGAATGAGAAGCAGCTCTGAGCCTCGGTCTGACAGAAACAGCAGTTACAATATAATGGACTCTGGCCTGCAAGCAGACTGCAAATAAAACCAAAAATAAATCATGCCTGGATGAAGCCAAACAGAAGGTCCATTTGGACGTCCCCTCCCTGCTTTGTGTATCCGTTTCCTAAATCAGATCAGAGCTGCTTCCAGTGTGGTTCTCGGTCTTATCTTCACCTCTTTCTTTAACACTCTATCTTTAAACTGTTAATGACATATTTAGTGTTCTATCAAACCAGAACATGTATTTTAAAACGACACCATGAACACGCTCTGGTGGTTTTTGGTACGAGACTCTCCGTGGTAAGGAAGCACACACACACACACACACACACTTGTCCAAACACACACTTTGCTCTCCTGCAGTGTTTCCTGTCTACCCTGGCTGATCATTTCCCTGTAATCTAATGCTCGGCTGCTCATCTCCGGTTGGCCTTAGCTATGTGTGTGTGTGTGTGTGTGTGTGTGTGTGTGTGTGTGTGTGTGTGTGTGTGTGTGTGTGTGTGTGTGTGTGTGTGTGTGTCACAATTTCATCCAACCAGTAATTCACCAATGATGACAGCAACACGCACGACTGAACTTCACCCCGTCTGTCCCCAAACTAACCTCAAAATCACAAGTATGGAAAGCGTGTTGTATACAGTATTTGAATGTTTTGCAAGTAACACAAGGTCAAGTATATCACCTGTTGAGGCAAATGAGGTGTGTTAAGAGAATATACTGTGTATGTGTGTATGTATTGATCAGCTGACACAGAGTTGAGCTACTGGATGTGTGTCTGCAGACTAACTGAAACAACAGCACAGCTCCACAGTAACAGATAAGTGAAATGTGTGCCCCGGGGTCGTGTAGAGTGAACCAGAGTTTGAAGTGTTTGCACTTAAATCACGGACTCAGCTGAGTGCTGAAAACAGAGCAGAGATAATGTAGACTCATTGATAACCTCTGAGACGTTTAATAACTAAA
Source organism: Sebastolobus alascanus (assembly GCA_916701645.2). Classification (NCBI taxonomy): domain Eukaryota; kingdom Metazoa; phylum Chordata; class Actinopteri; order Perciformes; family Sebastidae; genus Sebastolobus; species Sebastolobus alascanus. The sequence goes on from CAKAOJ020000363.1 coordinate 394,458, forward strand.
TGTGTTCATGTCCAGATATTCTGGTGACAAGAAATGAGTGCCAGTGAAAAACAATCTGACAACATACAGGAGAAATGGTGCATTCTTGAGGACTTTGCTCACCACGTCTGTATTTTTCATCCTAAATTGTTGCATGTTTAAAAATAAATACGACCTGAGTTGCCGCCCTCTTCTATTATCTTTTTCTTTTTCAATTTAAACTCTGTCAACCTCACTGTGTGGAACTGATTGAGATAACATTCAATATGTGAGGTAACACATACATTCCTTAACTATGAGTGGAGATTTTATTGTTACAATTTTGTAATGATGGTGACAGCTGCAGCACTTTTTCAATAAAAGGTTGGAATAGATTCGTATACAGGCAGAGGACCAACTAGAGCAGCGTCTGGCAGTCTGTCTGAGCTTAACTGTTGTATAGCCTGAACTACTGTCAGCTATTTTATAAAGGTTCCTTTTAGCGAAATGCTCTGAGTGAATTTTCCTCTGGTAAACAGTAGAGGTCGACCGATTAATCGGGCCAATTTTTTCATAATCGGCATCGACCGATGCCTGAGCATATTAAGCTTAAAAAATGGCATTTTCGCCGCATAATATTCGCGTTTTGTGTGCATCCCAATTTCTTCTACGAAATTACAGATGATAAATGGATTCAGCCCAGTCACAAATATACCAGTAGAGTCAGCAAACAGTTCAATGAATGGACGGTTTAGGAGAAAGTTTAGGAGAAACTGGAATTCTCTGCATCATCTTGCATAGAGGTCAAAGGTCAAGATATATAAATATATATAATATAGAGGAGCACTAGTGGAGCTGATTTCAACAAGACTTCACTGAACCAAAGTTTGTTTGGTGAAGCAGTCTGCGGTCTCCTTGCCACATCTGTAAATATGATTATTCAGCCACTATTGTCATCAAGTCTGCTAACTCTGCACTGTAAAGCTCAGAGAGCGAGGACTTGGTGTCGCACTTCAGCAGGGTGCATACTTCCTAAAACGGGCCCGAGCCTCGGTCCTCCAGCTGGAGGACAGCCTCGACCAACCTGCCACCTTGTGCCGAGCTGAATGATGGGGTTCGGGTTATGTGCAGAAACTGCTGACAGTGAGATGCGACCCTGGGCGCCCCGCTCATTTGAAACATCTGGCTGGATGTACGGCCCACAAAGAGAGGTTATGAGAAGACATAAACAGTTCACCCACCAACACCATCCGCCTGATTCAACCACAACAGCTTCCTGGCTTCCCCCCTCTCTGGCTTCTCCTCCGACCAGGTCCTCCGCTCTACCCCAGCCTGGGAATAAATAGTCCCGGCTCCAATTTCACAATGTAATCAAAACACTGGGCTTTGTGGGAGCGCCCAGAGGATAGGAGCCGGGCAAAGTGTTGGGACGGGGAGGAGGAGGACTTGGACAGGGAGGAGAATCAAGGAAGGGGGATCAGTCCTTAGTTTATGTAACCAAGGTCAGCTGGAGGAAAAACACAATAATCCTTGGCTAAGGCAAAAACAGTAAGAGCACAAGGGAGGAGGGCTGAGCGAGGGAAGGGAAATATGAAAACAAACAGATAAAAGTCGCAGCGGGGAGGCCGGCCTCCGTTTGCGTGGCCTGAGCTTCTGGTTTGGCGTGGGGAGGAGTAATTGGGAGCAGCCGCTGACACTTTAAATAGCTGCCGAGTGTGGTGGGATGCGGTTTGGGGGGGAAGTGGACTTGACACCGCAGGAGGAGGAAACAAATCCCATGAGCCATTGTGCAATTGAGATGAATTGAAGGAAATAGTTAAAAAAAGCTTGAGTGATCGCTCCCTAGACACAGCAATGGGCAAAAAGGAAAATCACCTTTACAATGATTATATGAGAATAAAAAAAGGCTAACATTTCTATGACTGTGTAATTGTTGCAGAAGCATTAGCAAGAAAAATTGAAATTCCCCACCTGAGGAAGTTTAGTGTTCTTTTCCTGCCATTTCCAATCTTTCCACGGCTCCCATGAGGATTTGTCCAAACCTGGAGGAAGACAAGCAGTTAGAAAATCCACAGCAGAGCATTTTTACAGCTTTTCTTCCCTAAAAGCCAACAGCGTGACATAAAGTACAACACAAACGGTCTGTGAGGAACCATAATGTGGAAACAGATGATAATAGCAGGAGTCAGCAGTTGAAAAATCCCCCTCTACAAAGGGAGCTTAAACCATTTGCAACACCTGCCATGTCTTCTTAATTCATGCTACGCAGGTGAGAGCCTCTGTTAGGAAACTATTGTTCAGTACAACAACAAAGACAAATGGCTGCCAGCGAGATGAGAGCCCGGCATGACATGACCTCTCTGTAGCACTCTCATGACTCATACTCAAAGCTACGGACGAGAACGGTTAGAGGAGATCATCAGAATTTAAAGCAGTGAAAGAAATGTATGATTATGATTGAGGTTTAAAGTCTGTCTGTCTTCCTTTACTCCTAAAGGTTGGAGGCATTTACTGAAACCATAAGCAGTTTCATTCATAACGAGTCCAAAGAGTGTCGTTGAAAATATGCTACCAAATATTGATGGATGACTGATGGATGGGCAATACCCAGTCCGCTGCATTTTAGTGAAAAATTATCCTACTTGAGAATTTACTTGAAATATAAATTAAAATAGTGGAAATATTAGTTTTTGTTTTTATTTAGTACCACAAATCTAATACATGTTCATTCATGAACAATTTAACATATCAATGACTTTGATGAACACTATGGTAGCTATCTAATGTAGATGGAGACAATAATCCTAAACGCTGATGCTGAATTGACGCAGTTCCAATCAGCCTGGTTCAAGACCTCCGACTCATAGCCAACGTCTCGGATTTGTTTAGCAATTTGAAGTGAAATGAAATAGCAATTCATTCTGATTAAAAGGCTTCTAACAGATGACTTCAGATTTGTTGTTGTGTCCACAGGGGACGTTTTTGGACGTGAGGGGTCCCGTCACTTCCTGCAATAGGCACCTGATTGGATGAACGCTTCTACTCGTGGACTGTCTGCTCCATGATTTCAAACTGGAACCAACACGGCGGCTCATTTGGAAACTTTTCTTCTCTCATATTACGAAAATAGTTAATTGAAATGTGTTTCTGAAAACATTTGAGGCGAGAAATAATCCGTGCAGTTATTGAATCTGTCTTCATTTTGGAAGGGGCGCTGGACGCCCCTGATTTTCACAAAGTAGCCTAAACCTCAACTTTATGCAGATGAGGAGCGGCCAACGTGACGCCCCATCTCTCAAAACGCTACGTGGCGCTACCAGAATTCACGGCTGCTTATATAGACAATGAATGGGAAGCGTGGAAACACACAGCCTCAACTTGATCAACAATTTTCCAATCTGTCAAATCCAAAATGCTTTTTCCCATCATCTCAGATAGTTTCGGTGTCGTAATGGTTCATGGCTTTCTAGTTTCCTCCATTTCCTGTTTACAATGACAACAGCAACGGGGCAACAGGGAATACAGCGTACAATAGTGCTCACAGCCTGTAAATGCACTGGTGGGAGTTTTGAATTCCAGGTTTAATATCTAACTGTTTCCTTGTTCAAACAGTAGCTACAAATAAAAACTACAATAAAAAGTGACAGCCCTAGTCTGGACTACATTTAATACACTAAATGTTGAACACAATGACACGGACTTCTACTAAACTACTGTACTGTATATTACCAAGCTCAAACAACCAAGCTGCATGGGCCTTATTGTGAAAAACAGATGGAATGAAATGAAACTCGGATCCCTCTTGGCTCTTTCAACCCCAGTAAATTCTCATTTTATGCTTGTCCTTCACCACAGGTGTCCTGGAGCTGTAAAGCAGTATCATTCCTTTGCCACAGGAGATCCAAAATGTCATTGCCAAGGAATGCTGGATGAAGCTTGGATGAAGCTTTTGTGGTCAAACTTGGGAGATTTTCCAATCCAACCTCAAGGTTGTAAAAGAGAAAAAGTGGTTTTAGTCTGCGTCGCCCTCTGCCAGCTGATCCTACCTCTGCCCTCTGGCCTGGATGTGTTGGGTCCTGTTGCTACCTTGAAGCTACCTAACAAACTCATATTCTGTTCCCGTTCATCTTTGACCCAGACTGTGAGGGTGAGGCCTGAAGCTAAGCCGACAAGTTTGAAGTTGAAAGTGCAGAAAAGCCGTTTGGTGGGCTGATAGGATTGACGCGACAGGAACAGGAAGGATCTTTGCTCTGATTTCTGTGTCCTATTCACGGATTTAAGTTGACTTGTATCACACAATGGTTCATCAGGTTGAGCAAACAGAGGACAGATAGCAGAGCACCTTTAGTTGATACGTTCAGCTTTCTGAGACTAGAGGCGGGGGAGCCGTGTCCTTCAGCCAACAGCTCTTTTGACGCCGGGCCAAATGAAGAAACCTTATGTAAGAGCACTCACACAACAACAGCCTCTCTCACGTTAAGGGGGCGACTTGAATCCGGATGCATTTAAAGCCTTAATGGCTCCCTTTGTGGCCATGAAAAGGGACTGTGCCAATTTCAGCCAGGCTTCCCATTGTTAGGAAATGTACAGTGACTCAACTGGTGACACGGCGTGTTCGCTCACCCATGCCAAATCTAGCGAGTTACCGGCCAAAAAAGGCGGGCAAACATCCCCCCACCACCCCCACCAACTCTATACGGAGGGACATCCCACCCAGGAGTCCTCTCAGACATGTCCACAACCCCAAATACACAGAGAAGCTTTGACAGCACAGAAAAAAAAGAACTTCATCACTAAGAAGTGAAAGTCGATTGTTCGTTCCATTGCAACGTCAGCGCCCAGCAGCAGAGCTACGCTTCCGCCATTTTGGACTGAAAGCGACTACCAGACACCAGTAAACCCTCCGCCTACAAACTATTTACTTACTTATTTATTAAACTTTTTGTCCTGCCGCTTCCCTGAGAAGCATAAAGTGAGCAATGGACATAAATGGAAGTTAGAAAAATCCAGCACACAGATTTAGAGAGAAATCTCAAACTTTTCATGTCAAGGATCCAAAATGGAGTCCAATAGACCACAGACCATGGATGTAGAAGAGGGTCCAACAGACCACAGACCATGGATGTAGAAGAGGGTCCAGTAGACCACAGACCATGGATGTAGAAGAGGGTCCAACAGACCACAGACCATGGATGTAGAAGAGGGTCCAACAGACCACAGCCCATGGATGTAGAAGAGGGTCCAACAGACCACAGACCATGGATGTAGAAGAGGGTCCAATAGACCATAGACCATGGATGTAGAAGAGGGTCCAATAGACCACAGACCATGGATGTAGAAGAGGGTCCAATAGACCACAGACCATGGATGTAGAAGAGGGTCCAATAGACCACAGACCATGGATGTAGAAGAGGGTCCAACAAACCACAGACCATGGATGTAGAAGAGGGTCCAATAGACCACAGACCATGGATGTAGAAGAGGGTCCAACAGACCACAGCCCATGGATGTAGAAGAGGGTCCAGTAGACCACAGACCATGGACGTAGAAGAGGGTCAAACAGACCACAGACCATGGATGTAGAAGAGGGTCCAATAGACCACAGACCATGGATGTAGAAGAGGGTCCAACAGACCACAGACCATGGATGTAGAAGAGGGTCCAACAGACCACAGACCATGGATGTAGAAGAGGGTCCAATAGACCACAGACCATGGATGTAGAAGAGGGTCCAACAGACTACAGACCATGGATGTAGAAGAGGGTCCAATAGACCACAGACCATGGATGTAGAAGAGGGTCCAACAGACCACAGACCATGGATGTAGAAGAGGGTCCAGTAGACCACAGACCATGGATGTAGAAGAGGGTCAAACAGACCACAGACCATGGATGCATAAGAGGTTGTGTCCTGGTCTTTTGCCCTGCGTGTTAGTAAATAACCTACAACTTCATTAAACTCTGTTGATGTCATGCTACTAGCACTACTAGCTACTAGCACTACTAGCTATTAGCACTACTAGCTACTAGCACTACTAGCTACTGGCCGATAGCCGGTTGTTTGGGAACAGAGACGTTAATACATCCACCACGGTACAGGCTGACAGCAAACAGCCCATGGGTGTATTAGAAGATAATAAAAGTGATGAATTATAGCCAATAATATCCATTATTACAGCTGCATACAGCTAGCAGGAAGCTGGCAGAACCTGATATGTCATATGAGCGTGCAGGGCGGTGCAGTCCCGTGGGTCTGATTCACGTTCATTACGCCGAGGAAAATAACTCAGCTATTATTTCATTTTACTACTTTTAGGACATAATGATTTAAATGAGGGATATTTAAATGTTCGTACTGGGACGTTGATTCACCTAAAATAAAAAATTATCATCTTATTTACAGACGTTCATGATCCACAGACTCATTGGCGTTTTCAGTCCATAAAAGCAGAGTTTAGTCTCTTTGCTTCTATACTCTTTGGCAGAGAGGGATCAACATGGGAAAGAAAAACATCACTGCCACGGCACAGTGGTGGCAGGGGGGCATATTTTCTGTAAACAGGAGACATGTCCTTCAAAGCAACTAAAACTGTCACAGAAAGGATTCTCGTGAGAAAACAGACTTCAAAAAGAGGCCGTTTCCAGGCATTATAAAGACCTAAAATTAGCGCGAGCTTTCACCCTTCTGACTTGGCAATGGGTGTCGAAGTTTGGTACACATGCTAGCACCATAATGTTCTTTTTTACTTTACTGGCTTCTTAATTTTGTGGGTCCAGTGGAGCTGGGACATGCACAAACACATAAAAAAAAAACACTTCACGGGAGGAAATGACACAGCGTTACCAAAACCAACAGTGCCACCATTCCTGAGGTTGTTAAGCCGTCGGCCTTAAAGCTACCAACGACAGTGTGCCCTTGGCTGCGGCCGCTCTGTAATTAAATACCAGAAATTTCATCTTTTTTTCCCTTCTCTGTTCCTTGGAAAATATATACAGGGTCTAAATACAACTGCTGCTCTGCCCTCTCAGGCTTGTTGGCACAGCGCTGATGCCATCCTGCTTCATTCCTCAGCTCACATCTGGATCTCAGAAAGAATAAAGGTTACACCAAAAGAAAAACACCAGAACGAAGGCAGAAAATGCAGCCTTAGTGTCAGAGTGAAACTGAAATAGTGTTGTGGTTGAATTCCTCGGAGAGCCAGAGCCAAATGTGTCACTGAATCCAAACGGCAGAAATCTTTCTCGGAAGTAATCTCTTAAACTTTACAGTGAACTAATGAGAGGCTGGGCGTCCGTCTCCGAGCCTTAATGAGACAGAGGATGAGCGCTTTCCTGCGACAGCTCGGTCATTAAGTTTAATTGTGTTCTCTACACTGAACATGACGAGCAGCGTACCGCCTCTACGGCCAATTCATTCATCTGCAGTAGCGTGTTTTTACCACGCAGAAACGGATAAGCACATTATCGTAATCTGACAACAACACATGGTATGTGTGTGTGAAATCCCCCCCCCCAACTCGTATTAGCAATGATTGATTTTTTTAAGTCAGCGGAAGAAACACACACATAAGGGTCATCAGCGACGCCTCATCTGCCTACTTTAATTACCACTGCTTTTTTTACTATATGACAAACATTCCTTAAAGAACGAAGGCTTCAAATGTTTTAATTATCTCTAATCTATACACACACTCGCCCTCATCGTGTGTGTTTTAAACTAATGCCGAATTTGTCTCAGTTCCATTTTACAAGCTTGAAAACACTGTTCTCTTACATTAAATGCAGTCAGGGCTTTAACTTGAATCATTATTGTTGAAATATTTCAGTCTGGACCTTCCAACACTGCCATCTAAAATAAGACCCGACTTGTAATAAAACTGGTTAAAATTGTGCTTTAAAAATGTCCTGTTCTGGCCAGAATTTATCTTAATTTGGAAATAAACATTTTTTTTTACAAAATTTAAAATCCAGGGGGGTTGTAACCCGGTAACACTAATAACCCTTTCAGACTAACACAGGTTAATCCCACACTGAATGGGTCAACGCACATCACCTGACCTGGCTCTCCGACATCCTTTGCTGCCTGAAGTCTGAACAATATTTGACTTTGGTGAACGGGCTTTGCTTTTCGAAATGGGAATTAAATTTAACGGTATAAAGGTTTAAACATTTGAGCAACTTCCTCACTCATTTAAGAAGAAGATAGAGGAAGATTTTCAAGAGAAAAGATGTTTGGGAGGCGTGCGAAAAGCTGAAACTAAAACTGTATTGGCAACTTATGTGATTCATTTTTTTTGTGTAATTGTATGTTTAAAGCAGAACTAGAGAGTCTCAACTGTGATGAAAAGAGTTCAATATGTGAAAGCAGTCTCATATGAATGACTTAAAGGAGGGTCCATCTGCGTTCCTTTCCAAGGAAACGGCCACTCAGCCGTTAGTAAACAGCAGTGACGTAGGTTACCACAGTAAGCTAATCAATCAGGTTATGAATAATAAGAACGCTAGCACAAGCTGAGTCAACGTTAGCTGTGCTAAGTTTGGAAATAACTGAAGGGGTTAGTTGGTATTCTGCGAGGTAAAATCATTATTCTTGTGAAATCTAAGACAGCAATATAACAACTTCAGCTCCCCGTCATAAAGTGGCTGTGGACGGGAGCAGCAGAAAAATGTATTTTAAGTTTACGTGCACGCTATATTTAGAATATTTTCATCATTTTACCTCGCCGTCAGGCAGCCATTTCTGACGGGGAACTGAAGCTGTTATATCGCTGTCTTCAAAACCACCAGACTCCATTCACAAAAGCAGTAATTTGGCAGACAGACAGCAGGTTTGTGAACTTGTTGAAGATGCTTAAATAAACAGCAGCCAGACAAAACTTCACCTGCAAGCACCGAAAGCTGTGTTGAAAAAAAAAAATAATCCTCCTCAAATTCAAAGTAGAGCGAGTGTGAACTTGTTCTTTTGCTTTCGGATGACGCTCGATAATGAATCGGATATGCAGCAGCAGGAGAGGCCCGGGGGCGATCAATGAGGATATCCCCCTCTGACACTGTGCCAAACTCATGAAGCTCACAGTAGATAGTACAGTTATTCAACAAAATCAGGACTAATCAGTTTGACAGAGCAGCAACTTTTAGGATATAAAACACACTGCATTTGTAAAGGGAAACAATGTATTTCAAACTGATTTTATAAAACGGTTCCTGTTCTGTAAATCCACCCACAGATGACTGACATCTTAATCTGTCTGATGTGGAAACACAGAGCCGGGCCGACGCCTAATTCACTACAGAGCATGGTTGTTTAATTTCCAAATTATGGGAAGAAAATCACATCACGTCCATGCAGTGTTTCCACGATATTCAATCAGCGGTGGCTGATTTGGGAACGCTCCCATGGGACTTCAGCATTTCACATTTGATGAAATGCCAGTCACACAAACAATCACTTCTATTTTAGCCACTTCTGTTGAGATAAAGTGATGCTCCACGCTGTCTTAAGGATAAGGCTGGTGATCCAGGTCGCAATTACAGAAATACTAATATATAAATAAATATCTACACACTGATTTCAATATAATACAAAGTTTATAAAGTGAAAGTGAAAAGAATTTTCTTCGTTATGCATAAAGACCAACAGAAGGAGCAGAGGCTCACGGTAAGATTATGGTCCTTTCTGAGAGGATTGCTCATTTCTTCAGCCGTCTTTATACCTGTAATCTGCTTTTCCCGCCACTTAAAATCCATGCGGGAACTGCTTGCTTCATGAGCTGCTAATGCTGTCACTCCAGCCATGAAAATGGTTTTGATTTAAAGTAATACATCTCGATAACACTGACTTAAAGAAGACTTCTGGAAGCTCAAGATTTCTCCATCAAGATTTGAAAAGCAAACAATCAAATGTAGCAGAAACACTAATGAGTATTTGAGATCTAAATGAGGCCATCGGCCATTTGATCGCCTTCTACGATACAGGACATCGGGTCACGGGGTCGTTACAGTAATCAGTTTGTTGTCCGTGATCAATAGGCAGCAGACTGAACATGTGTAATCGATAAGGGCCCGGGGGAGGACAGGGACGCTATGGTCCGATGACGTCATCAGTATGGTAGAGACCAAGCAGCCAGCTGGAGTTTGGAGGGAACAATTATATTTAAAATCACAGTCTTACGTACGGGTTGATCAGCGCGAGAGGGATGTCAATCAATTATTTAATCGCAAATTAATCAAATTTTGTATCTGTTCAAAATGTACCTTAAAGGGAGATTTGACAAGTATTTAATACTCTTATCAACATGGGAGTGGACAAATATGCTGCTTTATGCAAATGTATGTATATATTTATTATTGTAAATCAATTAACAACACAAAAAAATGACAGATATTGTCCAGAAACCCTCACAGGTACTGCATTTAGCATAAAAAATATGCTCAAGTAGCTTTAATATATTTTGGGTTAACCCCTGATGGAATGAGCTGCACCAAAACCATCACCATGTGTGCCTGGATGGTAGAAATGTGTGTGTTTTTGATGTGTTACATATGAAGGTCCTGACACCGTGTTCCTGCTACTGAAATCCACTCCAGCTGGATCCCAATGGGATCACAAATACACGTCAGAGTTGCTCAGAATATGTTTGTGATCCAGGAAACACACGGATAAATATGTGATAAATAGGGAAACACTAAATTCACTTTAGAGAAAAGCTCCAGAGATTTTGGGTACAAACTGGTTTTGGAAAATGTTGTGCAACCAAACGCTCACTAGCAGGGTGAATTACATCACACCTGCTTAATACCCAATAAATACAAGTTTAGGATTGTTGTGAGAGTGGAAGTTTAACCGCTTACATATGTACATAGCTGCTTTGGTATTTTGGTTATTTTTGGCTGATTACACCTCTTCTCAGGACCGTGTTGGGGTGTGTACAAATTAGGTCTGTCCTCGACCAAAGAAATTCTTAGTTGACTAACACTCGTACGATTTTATCGACTAATCGATTAGTTGATTTAATCCAGAGTTTCTGCACAAAGCATCACACAAAAGCACCACTTTAAATCTTGTGTTTACCAGAGATGTGCTCATAAGTTATTCAGCATGAAGAAAGCATAAAAACGAAACAAAAAAACGACTATCGACTAAAGAAGTCTTAGTTGACTGAGACCAAAACGACCGATTAGTCGACAAATCGACTAAAAGGGAGCAGCCCTGGTACAAACTGTTTGATTGACATGTAACCTATGCAAGCTAACATATGAAATTAAAAATATTACACACAGCAAAACTACACAAGACATCCTATCCATGTTCACCCTCTGAGCTAAAACACAACAGCACTGTACACAAAACTAAGATAAGAATAGACAGTGAGCAGATGACTTTAACATCAGCCAAGACTTAGCACACATGATAATTAACAATCAGTCTGAGCTACTCCAGTGGAAACAATGTCTAATGTGTTGTGTGTTGTAAAACAGCAATAATGTCTAAACAGGAGGGGTAGTTTTGGTTGTAAAACTTTTACGGCTCCTTCGCTGATCATCGCTCCTGCTGGGTAACGCATGAGGTAAACCACCGACATTTTACTGGCTTGCTCTTTGACAACATAAAAGAGAAACTACGTGAGGAGAAGCCAGGTTGGGTATGCTTTAGGCTTTTCTACATTTATTTCTGTCAATATAATGATATTTTTAATTTTATTGCAGGAGCACCATGACTTTGGTTTCCAAATGTCTGCAACAACCAATGGAAATGCAGACAAATAATATTAAATTGCATTATTTCTTCAGCCAGTGGATGCTTGGAATCTTTGCTGTACGATGTCAAACCGCTGACTCAAGTTAAAGGGACAGTGTGTAGGATTTGGTCACATCTAGTGGTGTGGTTGCAGATTGAAAACAACTGAGTACCCCTTCGCTCGCTCCTCCCTTTACAAGACTGCGGTAGCGTGAGCCGGTGAGTGCAAAAACGTTGGTAACGCCGTGGTATCCTTCAGGACCTTTGCATCGCCTACTTTAGGAGCAACGAAATTCAGACTGGCGGTATCGCGGTTTTGCACTCTGCGGCTCACGTTACAGCAGTTTCACATGCGGGTCGGAGGACTACGGTGGCCTTCAGGTAATGTATAAACGTGAAAGTCTCTCTCTAGAGCCGGTGTTTGGTTTGTCCGTTCTGTTCTACTGTAGAAACATGGAGGAGCAACATGCAGGACTCAGCGAAGAGGACCTGCTCCCTATGTAGATATAAACGTCTCATTCTAAGGTAACGAAAACACAACTATTCTTAGTTTCAGGTGATTATACACTAATTAAAACATAGTTATGAATATTATATTCCAGTTCTGCTAATACATCACCCGAAATGCTACACACTAGACCTCTAAAACATTGCAAATTTTGAAAGGGGAAATTCTGCTGCTTTTCTATGTTCACAAATGTAGTTTTTTTGCAACAAAACAGAACCACAACCAAAAATTGTGACCAGAACAGACCACTGTGCATCTCTACGGGGGGGGGGCCCTGCTTGTCCTCTGACTTGGGTTGTGTTGACGTTTCAATGGAAGGAATGTTAATGGCTGACGACCTGAGATAGTCTGACTATATGTCTGTCAACAGGACGGATCAGGAGGAGAAAAATCATCAAGAAAAGGGATAAAAAAATTAGAAAAAACCTAAAGAATCCATCGGTACCAACCATGTCATACTAGCTTGTCATGAAGGAGGTTAAATAACGCTCCAAACATATGATGAATTTTGGCGAGGAAAAACTGTCATTGCCATTTTCAAAGGGGTCCCTTGACCTCTGACCTCCAGATATGTGAATTTAAATGGTTCTATGATTATGATTTATGATTTGAGCATATATTTTATGCTAAATGCAGTACTTGTGAGGGTTTCTGGACAATATCTGTCATTGTTTTGTGTTGTTAATTGATTTACAATAATAAATATATACATACATTTGCATAAAGCAGCATATTTGTCCACTCCCATGTTGATAAGAGTATTAAATACTTGACAAATCTCCCTTTAAGGTACATTTTGAACAGATAAAAAGTGTGATTAATTTGCAATTAATCGCAATTAACTATGGACAATCATGCGATTAAATATTTTAATCAATTGACAGCCCTAATTTAAAGACTTACTGCCATCACTTTTACCTTTTTTAAGTAAAGTGAAGCAGCAAGAAGAGAGTTTACAACAGTTTGATGTGGACAAACTGGACGTGCAACATCCACATTATTTTGTGTATTTGCACTCAACTACAAATGCCAGCACTGAACTGAGTTACGCACCAACACATACACACTCACATCCCCCCCCCCCCCCCATAACCCTGGAAACAGAGGCCTGGTTCATTTGCAGCCAGATTAAAGACACTGAGGTGGAGCGGGTGGAAAAGATTATTCCTAGTAAGCAAGAAAAAAAAAAAACCCTTAAGCTCTCCATTAATAACATGAAGAGAGTGTTATTTATGAAAGCTGCCTCATCGGTACACACACAGAAGTCTAGTATGTTGTGAGCTATTACATTACGACTTTCACAGCGACACGAGCACACAAACACTCTGGACTGTGAATTCGTGGCACAGTGTGGTTCTGGTTTTATTCAGGATTACAGTCCAGTAAACGAGGAACGGAACCAAAATTTCAGATCGGCTTAAGGAACGTCTAAATCAAAGCCTTGTAAATCCGACCCGGTGGGGCCAACAGTGCCGCCTGTATACTGCGACGCTGTGTGCCGCGGCTCAGCTTACCAGCAAGTGGCAAAGGTTGCCAGGAAACAGTGAGGGCTCGCAGGGCGTTCACATTCACACACACAGATGCAGTCATACAAACATTTCAACATGAGTCCGAGTACCTCTGTGCTGTTAAAGGATCCAAAGGGGGAAAAAACGTCCTGTTGAGGGAGTGTTGTGTGTCAATGCAAGGATAACAGAGCCCGTGACCTCTGACCCCGGTGGGAGTGTGAAACAACAGGAAGTGTCATGGTAAGAAGACACATGATAGGCATGTTGTAAAAAGTACTGCTCTACTGAGGCAACATGTCTGTAAATGACGAGTAAGTGACACTTTAGCCGGATTACATGAAGGTTACCAGTAACTCCATCTGATAACAACAGCAAAGTTATGATGACACGTCATTTTATCGAGTTAAAAATACCAAACATTTACTGGCTTTACGGACGTGAAGACGTGCTGCTTTTCTGCTTTTCATTCCACTGCAAACTAAACGCTTTGTAGTTTAACGAATCTGAACTCAAGGTCCACTTACTAGCATTTTCAAGGAGAATCTTATGGTCTTCATCATCGGACTGAAGTGAATACTTTACCTTAAGATTTTAAGTTAACCAAAATAAGCAATTTGTACTTCATGTGTCATTTCATATGCTGCGTTCACACCAAGAGCGAAGCGAATTTTTCTCTCGCTTAAATCGCGCAGGTATCATTTGTGTTCAATCGCACTAGACACGTCGGAGAGGAGAAGGAGCTTGTCTCCATAGATACCGAACAACTTTTCTTTCCGCCATTTCCGCCATCCACCATGGAAGAAATAACCACTGTTGCTGCTTTGTACATGTTGTGGAAGTAACAGATATGTCAGAAAACCAAACGCCGTCGTGTCTGGGTTCATAACATCACCCGGCGGCGAGCTGTATTCACATACAGTGACATTGCACTGACTGTATCTAGCGAGCTACACGTCACTACTGCGGTATGAAGCCAAAATAAACAGATTGTGCTGTGATTTAATTGCAATAAACAGATCAAAATGATGCCGAATTAACTACATTATAATGCTGATTTGTAAAAAGTCTGAATTGATGCTTTGTCAGGTCTGTCTATAAGACGACAAGCAAACAACTTTTAAAATGCTTGTTTCCTGAATGGAGTTTGGATGGATCAGTGCCAGGCTATGCAGCCGCTCCATCAACACTCAACATAAAGTCATCCAGTCATGAATACCGCAGCGACGTTGTTGTTTCTACCAGAGACAGTCTGTGGTTTCTACACAGAGTTTGGTCCGGTCTCTGTACAGATATGATGGACTATCGTAGCTCTGGGTGACCACAGACACGTACAAGATTTATTTCCTCCATTTCTGATTCAACAACGTCAGGAGAGGAGAATCTCAACTCTGATAGGCTTTCGCGACACAGCGTCACGCAAATTTCTCCCTCGAGTGGAAATATTTAGACCCCCGCGAATACGCGAATGATGCCAATTTTGCGTGTTCGCCGTCATTCGCATCTATTCGTCTCTTTGACTTACTATGTAGTCGCACTGTGCAAAGAGTTCGCTTCTCTCTTGGTGTGAACACATCATTAGATTCAGGCTGCGTCTGAAATCGTATACTATGCACTACATACTGAACTGTGAATACCACGCTAATTCCTCGGAGCCTCCTTGCCGGTTGGGGACACGTAACCATGGTAACCTCTACCATCCTCATGTGACCAAACGATGATTTGTGAGAATCATAAAGTCTGAACTAATTTATAAACTATATTACACATATAGCAAAGTGGAATCTTATACTTGCTGTCAGCCATTGCTTGTTATGAATGTTGTCGTTACTACCGCATTGCATTGTGGGATATTTTTGCCGTCATAGTGTCCAGTGTTTGCATACTGCAATATTTCACGTACTATTAGTTTCATACTAAGGTTTTGGACATACTAAATAGCATGTTAGTGTGGATTTTCGGACGAAATTGAGGCGATTCTGATGTTTTTTTAACCACTAATTTTGTCGTTTTCACTTTCACTGCTGAGTGAAGGATTACGTGACCCACTATGGGCTGGAGAAATTTATGACCATTGCTTATGAGACCATTTTAAAGCCCACTGTATCATTTCAAAGGGCACGGCGTCTTTTGATATCCAGCCTGCATACCTAAAGCTAGGTAAGGTTGTTTCAGACATCCCTGGAACATTGTTCTGTACGAGTGGAGTCCACCAGCAGCCGGCCAAGGTCCTGAACTTTTAACACGCCTGTCCAACATTCGTCTTTGGCTTTCCATAGCAACCCCCCCTTTTCCCAGGACAGAGGGTCCCTCCCCCAAGGGCGTTTAAAGGGAGTTAAGGGGGGGGGTTGAGTCGATTTAGGGGGAGCTGTCTTGAGAAAAAGGGCGTTTCTAGGGAAACTGAGCGCTCACTGTTCTCCAAGAGCTTTCATGGTTGCCACTTGGCAACAGTCAGCTGTCGGTATTTCAAAACGCTGCTTTTCACGCTTGCCTGCGTGCCACGAAAAAGCCCCACACACACACACACACTCACACGAAGTGAGAAAAAACGTGACTCGTCACCAGAGCAGATGCCTCTTGTATTGTTGCCTCTGGAGTCAAAAGCCAAAGCTCGTAGCTGCCTGACGTCATGTAAAGGATATTCAATTTCAAGCGCGCTTCTCAAGTGCATACATTTCAAATCATAATCCAGGATGAATGGCCACCTGTCTGACCGCAGCCGTGCAACGCAAAGAACAATTCACACGATTCAACGATTTCACACCGATTACCACACCCTAAATCAACATATTCCTAAAAAAAAAAAAAAAAATGCTTGATTGAATTTCAACATAACTTCACAAAGTTTATTTTCAAAGGAAGTTGTTTGGACGCCTGGACGCTGGAGGTTATCCTCCAGATGGTGGACACGCCCTCTCCAGCCACACCCGCTCACCTGTCCGTCCTCTGAGGAGTCTCTCAGTAAACACCAGCTGTTCTCCAACAGGGGAGGAGACCCTCATCCTCCTCTTCCTCTCTTCCCCACTTTCCCCTCTCTCCTCGAGGTATGCCTTCACCTCTCTAACCCCCACTGTTCCCTCCCTCTCTGGTTGGCTGGTCTTTTCAGCCTCCTGTTAAACAAAAGAAACAAAAGGAGGCAGGGCCACTTTCTCTCTTTCACCCCCCTGCAGAGAGAAGACGAAGGGGGTACGAGACCTGCAGGCCATCCCTTCCTAAGCCGCAAAGATCGAGCTCAGCAAAAAAGCAAGCAAAACTCTTAAACCAACTCATGCAAAAAACATGAAAACAGCATTTCACAGCATCTCTGTGGAGTATGTGCAGGAATGTGCAGGTGCAGACAGTAAAAGAAACCACCTATTTATTTTGTCTACCGCCACGTTGTTTACACATTCTGGATCAGTTTTCCAAGAACTAAGGCGTGCACAGTTCTGCCCAAAGTGAATCAAAAAATGTGTGCGAGAATTCATGTGTTGAGTGACAGACCTCTTATTTGCATAATGAGGCAGCAATGCATAAAGAAATGTAAAAAAGAAAATAAAAATACATAAATAAATAAATTTGGGGGAATAAATAAGGGGTGAAATGCAAAGAGAAAATCATGCAGAAATAAATAAATAAATAAATATGTTTAAAAATAAATATAAAATAAATGCAAAAATAAATTGATAAATAATTAAATGAACAAACAACTAAATATTTAAAAAACAAATGGAAAAATAAATAAATAAATTTAAAAATTAATAAAAATAAATACATGAATAAATAAAAGGGAAAATTAAACAGAGTAAATAAATAAGGGAATTAATACAAAGATAAATAATAAAATAAATAAAGCAGCAAATTAAAACAGAAACATCAATTTATGTCACATCTTATCAATAATTTAATGGCTACATTTATTTGTAATATTATTTTTTCTTTATTTAATGACATATTTATCTATTTATTGAGTCACTTATTTATTTATTCATTTATTTTTGTCCTCCATACTTCTAAAGCAGTGAGACCTAGTTAGAGTTTTAGATGTTGGAAGTGAGGATGCTTTTTAGCGGTGGGGGTCTGGAGAATGGAGTGCGAAAAATTGTCCAGATATACAACGAGCGAAGTCACTCTATTACATAGAGAGAGTGATATTGATTAACTGTCAGTTACTGTCAG
Organism: Sebastolobus alascanus; assembly: GCA_916701645.2. Taxonomy (NCBI): domain Eukaryota; kingdom Metazoa; phylum Chordata; class Actinopteri; order Perciformes; family Sebastidae; genus Sebastolobus; species Sebastolobus alascanus. Next base: position 412,324 of record CAKAOJ020000363.1, read on the forward strand.
CTTTGGTCGATTTTGACCAGTGGAAATAGGTTGGAGACGTGCGAAACTTTGCATAAATAGAGCCAGGGTGAGTGGCTTTGCCAGTTGGCTGAAGCACGGAGCAGGTTAGGACATCTTTATTGGGAAAATCTGAAACAATGTTCGCTCGTTCGCATCGCGTCCAGTTAGGAAGAGGTGTGTAGCTTAAGTTAGGGTAAAGGAATTGATGTCTTCAAGTGAAGGACCTCATAAGTACAGCAGAACAGCGGTGTGTGCACTCTCTGCACCCTCGCCTACCCCAGGCGGCGGTCTCATCTTCTCATCGCGGGTGCAGTGACAAAGCTCTTCTCATCCATGTCACCCTATCTCACCAGCCGGGCCCCTTCCTCCGAGGGCCGTCTACAAACGGCTGCTTCAGCTCCACAGACAGATGATATGGCAACATGGGTATGCATGAATGAAGGCACGAGGGAATACTGAGAAAACGAGAGCTGCGGAGCGATGAATTATGGAAAGGAAGGGTAGGAAGTAATTGGTGGAGAGAGAGAGAGAGAGAGTGATGTATGGAGGCTGTAGAGGGATGTGAGAGAGAACGAGACGTTGAGGAAGAGAAAACGGATCCGATCGTGCTAAATGAAAGCGGTGAAGTGAGAGGAGCCACTAGTTCTGGAAGTTATCACCCAACAGCTCAAAGCGGCTTTCTGTTTCTGGTTTAGTTTTAATGATCTCAACTAGGCATGTTAATAATTAACCATTTAACCGACAATATGAATTTTAACCGATACAATCGAGCCATTTTGGCTTCATGCGCCACTGGGCAACTTTCATAGGAACGGGTCCCCGCCTCCAACACTGTTTCCAGTTCTCTTTATACATCCATGACTTCAACCACAGCACCGCTGCATGCAACGCACTAATCTTGTCAGTTAATGATCGATTAATGAGTGTTGCTATCGGTCAGAATTTTTTTTTCCAAATTAGCATCCCTAATCTCAACTTCTAAGTATTAAACGTGCTCCAACAGTCACCTAAAACCCAAACTATACTTCCCGAATCTGTTTGGCTGGCTGAGAAGTGACGAACATGTACAGTATGTATGCAAGCAAGGTGATATAAACAGAGCCACGTGCACAATCTCCTGTCTGTGTCCACATCCATTTTTGGACTCATGCCCTCTATGCAGAAAATAAACCAGACTTTCCCTTTCCGGACACTCAAAATAACTCCTTCAGCTCAGTTTCCTAGTTCACTAAACCACGACCTTTAAATACTACATCCCTGTTTCCTCTCATCTATTGTGTCTCATTTTACAGCGTAACATATAGGACCATTTCCACACAAAATCTTTCAATATCAGTGCTAATACCCTACAAAAACCCCTCAAAAAAACTTAAATGATGTCCAGTATACTATTACCACCTCGAGTTTTGATACGCAACACTAAACATTATTCATTCTAATTCATGTTTAGTTAAATGTTTGACATGCAAACCCCTTAAAGTATAATGTATGTCAGTGAGTAAAAGAGTTCTTTTGTGGTTCAGCTCAGGAGGCCGACTGTGCCGTGGGGGTAAACCATCACATCACGTGTACTCCTGCTTCAACGGTGACCTCAGGCAAACACACCGGCTTCATTCATGTCGGAACAATTGTAGAGCAAACACACAAACACACACACACACACACACACACACTCACACAACATGAGCTGCATGTGGTGGAGGCATGAAGAGTTAATAATTCACACTCGTTCAGAGCGCTTCACTCTCGGCTTCAAAGAGATTTCAACACTCAAATCTATTTTACAATCCACAGCACTGCACATATATCTGGGTCCCCATTTACATATCTGAATAATGAAGAGGCTACCCAGTCTAATTAAATCCTCAGAGAGGAGCGTTCTTGTTATCAAAGGAAAATCCTAAAAAAAAATGAAGGCTCTGCTGATTCAGATAATGGACACAGAGAGAGCGGAGCTTCTTCCTGTCCAGCTCGGGGCTTCGTGTAGTAATGTTCACTGTAAGTAATGTGCAGAGAGATCCGAGTGAATGTGACTACAGTTTCTAGGTATTCCTCGTACCAGTCTACCTAGTAGCACACAAAGACAGGAAACCATCATATATTCATGCTGCTGCTGTGACTTCTGGGGGATTTATTTAAATCAGCCTGAAGCTCTACATCAATATGCAAAAAAACAAAATCACCAACCCTCTCTCAATGTTTGTATAAATGTGCATAATCACTGCATGAACTTGTCATGTAAAGGCCGGCGGTGCTTTTTTTTTTTTTACGTGTGATTATTGGCAGGCATTTAATGATGATGATGCAATAATGATGCATTTAAACTAGGGCTGTCAATCGATTGAAATATTTAATCACAATTAATCGCATGATTGTCCATAGTTAAACACAAATTAATCACACATTTTTTATCTGTTCAAAATGTACCTTAAAGTGAGATTTGATGCTGCTTTATGCAAATGTTTGTATATATTTATTATTGGAAATCAATTAACAACACAAAACAATGACAGATATTGTCCAGAAACCCTCACAGGTACTATATTTAGCATAAAACAATATGCTCAAATCATAACATGGCAAACTGCAGCCCAACAGGCAACAACAGCTGTCAGTGTGTCAGTGTGCTGACTTGACTATGACTTGCCCAAAACTGCATGTGATTATCATAAAGTGGGCATGTCTGTAAAGGGGAGACTCGTGGGTACCCATAGAACCCATTTACATTCACATATCTGGAGGTCAGAGGTCAAGGGACCCCTTTGAAAATGGCCATGACAGTTTTTCCTCGCCAAAATTTAGCGTACGTTTAGAGCGTTATTTAGCCTCCTTTATGACAAGCTAGTATGACATGGTTGGTACCGATGGATTCATTAGGTTTACTAGTTTCATATGATACCAGTATCTTCACTCTAGCTTTAAAACTCAGCCCGCTACAACCTCCGAAAGATCAAATAGCGGCCGGGCTAAATCGCAAGTTGTGTTAATGCGTTAAAGAAATTAGTTGCGTTGAAACAAATTTGCGTTATTATTGTGTTAACTTTGACAGCCCTAATTAAAACATCTTCAAATAATTGACAATAACAAACACTTACAAAGAAACACATACTGCACTGTCCTCAGCTATATTTAAGGCCTGCTCTCTTGCGGTGTCTTACAGCGGTATGGTGGTGGTAGTGCTGGTATCTAGCAGGAGGGGAACCTCGTATCAGATTCGGTTCCCGTCTTTTATCCCCCCGTTCAGGGTTTGCACCACCAGCATATTGTCCCTAATCTTGGTGCATCTGTTGGCTCACAAAGCCCCATTAAACAGCCAGACCACTCTGATAAGGTTACTGACTTAATGCTCAGGGACATAATTAAATTGAGTATTTAATCTGGCCATGGGAGAGGAGAAGCCCTCGACCCCCGCCGGGCAAGCAGAGCGTTCACATGTCGAGACTCGGCTGCCTTTCAAATAACTTGTACTTTGATCCCCTTCGGCGTGATCGTGCTCTCCAACCAGCGAGATAAACAACTGGTTGCAGAGAATGTTTACTATCATTTCCTGCCAGCTGATATCACCTAGTGACTTAAACTTCCATTTAAACCTCAGGGAAATTACTCGCTAGGAACATCCCTACTTCCAGGAGAATCCGTCTGAGAATATGTAAAGTTATCCCCATATTTAATAGGGATGGAAAAAGAAACAACGATTCACCGATTTTGAAATAGATTTTTTTAATGCCAGAATCGATATATTTGCTTCATTTGAGTCTATGTGGAGGTAGAAGGAAGTTACCGCTTTTATTGTTGTAGTCTGAGTAACGTGACGTCATATCCGTTCTGTATCCGTCAACCAAAACAAACCACTGCGAGCCGAAACAAGAAAGTATAAAATGTTGGAGGGTCGTCGTGGATACGACCTGCACCCTCACATGTTAAATCCAAAGTGGTAAACACTACACATCCAATAAAGGATGGAAACACTTTGGGTTTCACACATTGCAGGTAAAGCAGAGCTAGACATCACGGCTAAAGCTGCATGCTAACTCTGTCACGGACAGGAAACGTTATCGTATCGCGGTAACGTTGCGGTCGAGCCGGCCGTCGCTCTCATCTCCGTGGTCAAATGGGCCGACGCTACAACTGTAGAGCACCCATATACTGACATTTATGTTAAATGCATTGAAACGGCCCCGATGGAGCTGACCATGGATGGATAAAGAGAACGGAGCTTTCAAAATAAGGTGTTAACAAAGGGAACTGTATATACAAAATACATATATGGAAATAAGATTGATTGGATTATATTCACCAGAAGTATAAAACATTACATGTCCCTTTAAAATTAAAAAGAAAAAAACACTAATTTGTGAGGGAAATGTAAAAAATGTAATAAATAATTCCTGACAATGAACTGATATATTTGACTTCAGGACATCTCTGACTACATACATGCTGAAAATCAAACATTTTTACTGTATTCATTTAGATATTTTCCAAAGTAAAAGTCTCTAGAAGTGTAGGATTCAACTTTTTCCCTTCATGGTCTAGTGTTAAAAAAAGTTAACAAAAATAACAATACATATCGAATCGGCACCCAAGTATTGTCATCATACCAAATCGGGAGATAGGCGTATTATCACGTCTATCCTCTCTATACGATGGCTGGTTTGGTAAATCTAAAAACACTTTTGATTTCCAACTAGGTCAGACAAAACCTCTGTTTGAGCATAACTCGACCCTTACTATTCTCTATATCACATCCGACTCGGCACCTTGCGGTGACAGCTCTGTCCTGGCTGCAACGCTCACAGATACTTAATCAACGCCCAAAGCTGATGATCATCCCCAGCCAGTCGCAGTTCATCAAACCCTCGGTCCATCCTTGATGTCTCCCCACCTGTTCATCACCAGAAGAACAGCATCAGTGACACAACGGAGGCCAAGAAAGACAAATCACGAGAGCGACAACATTTGCCCTCACTTCAGCTGATGAGAACGGTTGACTTAAGTCTATATTAAGGGTGTTTCTTTGGTTTGAAGCGGTGGCGATGAAAGCTTTTGACGCCACACGGTCCCTTCCAGCTGCCAACCACAGAAAACAAGAGCAGTCGACACCCTACCCCCCCGTCACCTTTTGACCTTTGGCACCTTGACTGTGACAGAATTTGTAAGGTGAATCTTGTTTATTGGAGAAGCTCTTTAACACCTCGGCTGTCTGTTAAATGCTGACATCTGTTAAGTTGGCTGCAACTTATTTGTCAAGTGAAATTAATGTTTTTTTAGTTCAATATATAAATAGTGTTTCCAACTAAAGTCTTCGCCTTAAAGGGAAATCCGACACTTTTTATTTGGATGATTTGAATCAGTGTTGATGTAAAATGTTAGGGCTGCCCCCTCTTCAACTAATCAGTCGTTTTGGTCTTAGTCAACTAAGATTTCTTCAGTCAATTAGTCATTTTTTAATGCTTTTTTTCATGCTGAATGACTATAGTTCTTCCTTTCATCCAACTAAGTCACGGTCACGTCAAATGACGGCGCTGGATGCAGGAAGATTTTGCAGCTTTCTCAGTCACTATAGCAGCACTGAGGAATTTATTTGCTTCAATCGCCTACATTTACCATCAACACCGATTAGACATCCGTATAAAAAGGTGGCAAATTTCCCTTTAAGTTTGCCTTACTTTATTACTCCTGCGTTATTCCACAGACACAACAGAAGAAAATAACCAAACGGCCCTGAAATTCTTCTTTGTCCTTGAAATGCCAGAAAGTTTTCCAAACTGAAATGATTGATACAACAATTAGGCCTTTTCATTGATCTGGCACCCTTTTAAAAATTGCATTTTTTTTCTCCATCCCAGGTCACCGCAGGTCAAGCCTTTAAAAAGGTCAAATGTTCACACCGTAATGATGGCATTTATACACAGGGTCAAAGGTCGTTTTACAAGTCCAGACAGCTCTGGTGTCTGACTTTATCCAGGTACAAGTACAAGAACGTGCCGGCTACTAGTTCTGTTCAGGGGGAAATGAAAACATGTGCTCCACTTAAGTCTCACAGACTCCACTTAAACATCCTTTCTAATCGCACACACTCATAATCTCACATGAAACACAACTTTAACTTGAGGAAGCAACGGAAAGCTTTACTCATACTTGTTGTAACACAGCTGCAGCCTATCAAGATAGAATTTGATTTGGGTCCAGCACAAAATTAACCATGTTACAATGCTCCAAATGCTGTTAAAAATAACTTAATCCCCAAAACGTGTTGTTAGTTTTACACATGTTTAAACAAATACTTGCAGGGATTAACCACATAGAGTTGCAAATTAAAAAAAATAAATGGCATTAAAGGGATAGTTCTGGTGTTTTGAAGTGAGGTTGTATGAGGTACTTATCCATAGTCAGTGTATTACCTACAGTAGATGACGGTCAGCACGCCTCCAGTTTGGAGAAACGGACAGGAGTACCAGCACAAGAGCAAAGCAATGTGCAAAACGTATTTTAGACACCTAAAAACAATCTACTGGTATATCAGTTTAAGAGTACGCTATATTTAGAATATTTTCGAAGGTTTACCTTGCTGTGAGACAGCTATACAGTCTGGGTTTCCGACGTAGCCGTAATCTATGCTCTCGCCAAAGCAACCAGACTCTATTGAAAAAAACAGTAATTTTACCTCTCACAACACAGGAGTTGCTGGTTTACCGCTGACTCGATCGGTTAGTTTGTTTGTGTTATTGTGTGACTTTGGTGTTTTAAAGGGTTAGTTCAGATTCACCAAAGTCACACAATAACACAAAGAAAATAACCGATCGAGGCAGCGGTAGACCAGCAACTCCCCCGTGTTCTGCAACGGTAAAATTACTGTTTTTTTCAATGGAGTCTGGTTTCTTTGGCGAGAGCATAGATGGATACAACGGCTTCAATTCCCCGTCATCTACTGTAGGTAATACACTGATTATGGATAAGTACCTCATACAACCCCACTTCAAAACACCCCTTTAAGTGTTGTGTTTTATCACCGGAAACAAAAAATAAATGTGAAAAATCTGAAAATGAGTATTGATTTAGAAGTGCAGACGATCATGTGAGCGTGGAGGGCACACCCGAGATTTCCCAATGCTACCAGCAATCTAAAATAAATGAGCAATCATCATCATCATCATCATCATCACCGGGAGGGGATATTCCATCTCATTTCCTGGCTTATACTAAGCCACCAATTCTGTTATGAGGCAAGAGGAGACAGATGGTCGCGGTTTAAGACGGCACTAAACTGTGAGAGGAGAGGAGAACCATCACCCATGGGACGCAAAAACACAAGAGGTCACTCTCACCGGCGGCTCCCGTGTGACGGAGCGTCAGCCACGACACCTTGTAACCAAGTGGAAACACAATAAAATATTTTACAAGTTACTGAAGAAGTCCTGCATCTGACCTCTGACCTTAAAGAGTTCCACTATCAGCCACCACAGCATGAATCTCTCCTGGTCTGAATTTCTGAATGCACTTCCTTCATATTGCAGTTTAATTTATAAAGTGGCATTTGTGATGGGAAAAATTATTAAGTAGCTAATGGTTTCCTGAAAGAACAATCATCCTTGATTGCAATACATTACTCAACTCATCTTGCTAAGTGATCGCATAATTTTGATCCATCAACTGATTTTCTGAGGCACATCGTGTTGTAAAATGTTCTCTGAACAGAATATCAATGAAAAAGATGACGAATTATGTTTTTGTTATTTGTAGACAAACACATAAACTCCACGAAATAAAATGCAATATATGTGTTATGAGTTATTAGGCGTCTCTGGTAAATTCGGCACACATGATACTGAAATAATAACATATTTTGATTAAAAAACTACATTATTGAATCTAACTGGCCTGTTAATCACACAATCCCCATTCACCTAGCTGCAACAATTAGTCTGCTAACTGATAAATTGAAAAAGTATTTTGATAATCGATTAATCATTTAAGCAATTTTTCATACAAAATGGTAGAAAAACTTGAAACTTCCCCAGTTGATTACTTCCATTAAAACAATTATTTTTTGAATTACAAGTTTTCTGAAATGTTATATTTAAATATGCAAATGAGGCATTATCTAATACAAACTTCTGGTGAATTTAGAAGAAATCTACAGACGCAAATAGACAAAGTAGTAAAATAAACACCTAAATGTGTATTCTGGATGTTTTCTTTCCACTAGTCTGAAAGATGTTATGGAAGCAAAATAGAACAAAATCTCAAAATTGACCAGTGAATGAAAAGTAAATCATGGTGGGTGTTATAGTGACTAAATCTGACTACTTCCATGCAGTGGTGGAAGAAGTACTCAGATATTTTTACTTCAGTAAAAGTATCAATCAATACTATAATGTAAAAATACAAGTACTGCATTCAAATCGATCGTAAAAGTACATAAGTGCTAGCATCAAAATGTACATGAAAAACCAAAAGTAAAAGTACTCATTATGCAGAATCCCCCTTTACAGATTCATATATATTTTTTAAAAAGAAAACACAGGACTTTCGCCCCGGAGACTGGTGTTCATGTCCCGTGTGAAACCAGAAGTCAAAGTTGATTTAGTTGTCACGTAACTTCCGTACTTAAGTTACAGAACTTCCGGAGTTATTTTGACCCAAACCGCGATCTTTTCCTAAACCTAACTAAGTAGTTTTGTTGCCTAAACCTAACCAAGTTGATCTATTCCAAAACATAACTAAGTCGTTTTATTTTGAAAAGACTGGAGCGGAAATTGACACGTGCGTCAAGTGTTGCTGGACATTCGTAGGAAAACGCACAAAAATGCGTTGTTGAAAGTCGTGCTGAGCATCACTTAAAAAAAAAAGGGAAATTTGTGACAGTGTACACAAATAAAATAGATTCAATTTGGTAACTATTTCACGAACTGCCGTATTATAATTCATTTAGTTGATGTATAGTTTGTATTGATAATCTAAATCTGCAAAGTAACTAAAGTTATCAAATAAATGTAGTGAAGTAAAAAAGTACTGTATAAAGTAGCATAGTGTGGACTGGTCGATGGAGAGGTTCTAGTTTGCCTCCTGGGCACTGCCGAGGTGCCTTTGAGCAAGGCACCGACCCCCTAAAACTGCTCGCCAGGTGCCGTATAGTAGCTGCCCACTGCTCCTAATATACTAGGATGGGTTAAATGCAGAAGTAGTTAAATTTCACTATGTTACAATGTGTGACAATAAAATTGGATTTACATTACTTCTTTTTTTTTTTTTTTACATAAAATGGAAATACTCAAGTAAAGTACAAGTACCTCAATTTTACTTAAGTACAGCACTCTCTGAGCTGTTGTGTTGTGCCTTTAAATTAATTAACAAACACTGAGAAATGTGGCACCAATGTTGGAGATTTTCCACTTAATCCTCATTTAAATTCTGTTACATGGCGATCACACCTCATTCATTATAATGAGACATTAGTGATTAGCTGGTTGCTCGGAGCGATGACGCCTAGAGGACGTGTATTAGATAAGTTAGCTAACTCAAGTTTAGAAGGCTAACTTTAGCTAACTTTAGCTAACTTTAGCTAACTCAAGTTTAGAAGGCTAACTTAAGCTAACTTTAGCTAACTTTAGCTAACTTTAGCTAACTCAAGTTTAGAAGGCTAACTTTAGCTAACTTAAGCTAAGTTTAGCTAACTTAAGCTAACTTTAGCTAACTCAAGTTTAGAAGGCTAACTTTAGCTAACTTAAGCTAACTTTAGCTAACTCAAGTTTAGAAGGCTAACTTTAGCTAACTTAAGCTAACTTTAGCTAACTCAAGTTTAGAAGGCTAACTTAAGCTAACTTAAGCTAACTCAAGTTTAGAAGGCTAACTTTAGCTAACTTAAGCTAACTTAAGCTAACTTAAGCTAACTCAAGTTTAGAAGGCTAACTTTAGCTAACTTAAGCTAACTCAAGTTTAGAAGGCTAACTTTAGCTAACTTTAGCTAAATTAAGCTAACTCGAGTTTAGAAGGCTAACTTTAGCTAACTTAAGCTAACTCTAGCTAACTTTAGCTAACGGTTAATAAGCTGAAGACTGAATGAAAACACAGTGGTAAAGGGTTAAAACATGCTCACAAATATGTTTATAGTGAAAAGATGTTAAAATAACTTCACTGATATAACTATTCACATAAGAGAGGATGGGTCATTTAGCGGGAAACAAGTGTTAAATTAAACATACTTAGTTTTATCTACCTGAAAATAAGAAGAGTGGGTTCACCTCACTCACCTTCTCCTGTAACTCTTCACTTCAGCAGAAACGCTGCTTTTACTCCTCGTTTCAGCGAGGTTTCATTCACAGTATCCAGTGAGTCTGCAGCCGGGTCCTTGTGTTATAAACCGGGAACAGATAACGTTTCTTCTCGAGGTTACGAGATCACAAATTCCATCGTCGCTCAGTCCAGACTTGCAAAACGTCCTCTCAGGAATCCAACTTCCACTAGTTTAACGCACCTTGAACGCGCCTCAGCTGGAGATAAATCAGTGCAGTTATTCCGTTCAGTAAAGTCCTGTTTGTTTGTTTCCTCTGCTCGGTGGTTCCTCAGCAGGTTTCTCTCTCTCTCCCACACATGTAACCCGGTGAGAGGTGGTGTTGGGAACGGGTCGGTGCTGCGCTCACAGACCAGATCTACACAGGCGTTAAAAAGAGGTTTGGCAAACAGGGGGGATATATCGTGATGCCTTCAGGAGCTCCTCGGATTTTCTACAATCGAGCTAGAAAGTAAAGTGCTCATTAAGAAAAACAAGCAGTTGTGGAGGAAGTACTTTACTTAAGTAAAAGTAGTAATAACACAGTGTAAAAATACTCTCTTACAAGTAAAAGTCCTGCAGACAAAGTCTTTCTTGAGTAAAAGTACAAAATACTTCCGAAATACACCCATTTTCTCTTTTTTTAGGGGGGTACAGGGGGTCTTTAGGGGGAGATAGCAGGTCAACAGTAGATGTCACATAGAAGTGGTGTACATCATCTGAAAGCTGGGAACCTGAAGATTAATTTGAGATACTGCTCAGCACTTTGTGTCAATTTTTTATAGTCATAAACCAGAAATAAACATGAATTAATTATTATTATTATTATTATTATTATTATTATTATTATTATTATTATTATTATTATTAATAATAATAAATTCTAAAAGTGTATAAGAGCTAAGAACATTATATGATGGTCATTCCCATGCCCTATTATGTGTCATTAGTTGTTGCAGCAATTTTTTGGGTTGATACCATTTGTCACACAGATTTAGTGCTAAATGTAACTATTTTTTACCACTCAAGAATTGATAAAAAATTATCAATATCCCTCCAAAGTACCACATTAAGACACCAAGACCTTGAGGAACACCATAGAAAAAGACATGCTGTGATTTGGTATCAAAAACTTTTGACATTTGGAGATTTCTGCAAGAATTGCATTTTTTTTTGGCGATTGGATGGCGAGCACTTCTGTTTTGTACACTGCTCAGAAACCCCCTTATTGTCAATCTAGCTTGGAAGCCATCCAATTCTCTAGGTCTCTAGTTTGATCCATCCATCCTCTGAATGCTCTAGGTCTCTAGTTTGATCCATCCATCCTCTGAATGCTCTAGGTCTCTACTTTGATCCATCCATCCTCTGAATGCTCTAGGTCTCTAGTTTGATCCATCCATCCTCTGAATGCTCTAGGTCTCTAGTTTGATCCATCCATCCTCTGAATGCTCTAGGTCTCTAGTTTGTGGCTGTAAAGTTTCACGAGGCTGTGATTATCCTAGAGGTCACCACAGGTCATTTTATACAGTGAGGTCAAGCTTCATGCCAGTTTTTAGCTCTAGCTCTAAAACTGAGCCGACTGCAGCCTCTGAAAGACAGTAATGTCTGTCGGGATCGCATTTAAAATACTGCAGTGACAACATTTAGGCTTTCACCGTGGTGCTGTGTGGTGCGATGTAAGTCCCATATTTCCCGCAGCATGTGAAGGCAGCATTAGCAGCTAGAGAAATGACTGGAACAAGGCCTCCCCCTGCTGGTTAACTGGAGACATACATCCCATACAGCTGTCATGGTCTGATCCCCACAGTTTGTCACTTCACAGACCTCCATTTAAATACACAGGCTAACAGTGTTCTACTGCTAAACCATCAGTGCTGGAAAGTAACTGATAATGTTTACTCAAGTATTGTACTTAAATACAGTTTTGCGGTACTTTTACTTCACTATTTAAATTTTATGGTACTTTATACTTCTACTCCACTACAGGTCAGAAGGAAGTATTGTACTTGTTACTCCACTACATTTATCTGACAGCTTAAGATACTTTAAAGATTAACATTTTACAAACAAAACATGTGATCAGTTTATAAAATATCATACTGTGCTATACAGGTTAAGGTTACTTTATTTGTACCCATAGGTAGATTTGGTTTGCAGTAAAAAAGACAAGGTATCCAACGTGACACATATTTTACAAACACAGACAATAGAAAAAAAGTAATAAAAAATATTCAAGGCTCTGCTGATCATGAAAAACACTCATCATTCAATAAATATGAATAAATACATTACTAAATAAACAGAATAAACTATCCAACAGTACATAAAGTAGTTAAAACGTGCTCCGCCTCCACCAGCTGGCACATTAAAATGCTGCTTACGTGTTAAAGCATCAGTAATAATATTCCAATAATATGATATATAATAATATAAACTCTCTGAAAGGGACAATTCTGTCCAACAAGTACTTTTACTTTAAGTATATTTTGAGGCTAACACTTTTGTACTTTTACTCAATTTTGAATGCAGTGAATGCAATTTGAATTTATAAGTCAGCTAAAACAAGGAAATGAAGAGAGAATAAATATGATATATCTTGCTATTTTCAATCAAGCAGCAGTCTTCAGCTGTAATGCAGCATGAAACAAGGATTAATTAATCATTACAGTAAGCTGGTGTGACTGGTGTTGAAGCTGTAAATATGTCCTGTGCTCCCTGATGTCCAGTCGTCATCTGCTCCTCCATTTCCAGAGGACGTGTCCCGCTCTGAGACATCAGATGCATCTCAATAGAGACCACACAGAGATCACAAAACCTGCTGCATACTCTTGTCATCTTTAAGGAGAATCTCTCTCTGTATCTTTGTCCTCTCTTGTGAAGAGAAGCCTTTTATCTCCCTTCTCCTAATTCTCCTGTAATGAGACTGAAGCCAGATAAGCTCAACACACTTCAAAGATCACCCAGCCCCACCCACCACGACACCCCCCAGTTCAAAGGCAAACAGTGGGGTCTATTCTGCTCTTACAATACAGTACACTATCAATGTTATTCATTTTATAAAATACATGTCAGTATATGAGAGATGAAGTGACCTCTAGGGTGCCCTTCAGTAAAGAAAACGTGGTGAAGTACCATCTAGGGTGTCTGTCCAGTGGAGAAAACATGATGAAGAACCCTCTAAATGACCTTCCAGTAGAGAAAACACAATGAAGTGCCCTCTAGGGTGCCCTTCTAGTAGAGAAAACACAATGAAGTACCCTCTAGATGCCCTTCTAGTAGAGAAAACACAATGAAGTACCCTCTAGATTCCCTTCCAGTAGAGAAAATGCAATAAAGTGCCCTCTAGGGTGTCTGTCCAGTAGAGAAAATGCAATGAAGTACCCTCTAGGGTGCCCTTCCAGTAGAGAAAGCGTAACCAAGTGCCCTCTAGGGTGTCTGTCCAGTAGAGAAAATGCAATGAAGTGCCCTCTAGGGTGCCCTTCCAGTAGAGAAAATTTGATGAAGTGCCCTCTAGGGTGCCCTTCCAGTGGAGAAAACACAATAAACTGCCCTCTAGGGTGCCCTTACAGTGGATAAATTGCAATGAAAGCCCTCTAGGGTGCCCTTCCAGTGGAGAAAACACGATAAACTGCCCTCTAGGGTGCCCTTCCAGTGGAGAAAACACGATAAACTGCCCTCTAGGGTGCCCTTCCAGTGGAGAAAACACGATAAACTGCCCTCTAGGGTGTCCTTCCAGTATAGAAAATATGATAAACTGCCCTTTAGGGTGCCCTTCCAGTAGAGAAAATGGGGGAAGGAATTATGTCGGTGCACTAACAACAGAGAAATTAACTATTTATACAACAGGGTGGAGACAATGTCAGAATCACCACTAAAAGTCACTATTAACAAGCTAATTACAAGGCACTGTATGTGGGTAATAGACTGTTTTTTGAAGTTGATAGTATCGTCATACTCAGTACTTCTATGGGGACCCCTCAGTCTGTGTGGCTGTTTGTGTGGATCTGTGTGTACGTTTCTCAGCACAGGCCTGTATTCATAGCACGGTGACAGAGAAGTGAGTTTGAAAAGTGGAAAAGCAGAGTGTTGAATGGGCATGCCTGTCTGTCAGGAGCAACACACTGTATTCATGTCCCTGTGAAAAACACTGAGCCATTCATCCGCAGAGTTCGACCACTCTGAGAACCAACTTGTCTTTACAGAGGAGAGATGGGGGATGGAGGAGGGTGGGAGGCTGGCTCGTAGTAGGCGATGGATGGCTGGGGGAGGTGTGGGTCCCAGTATGTTCATTATCACATACCCAAACACAACTCTAATGTGCTTTAATACAACACTGATGGGAATACAAACTCTGCTGCACATCAAACACCTTTCAAAAACCTTTCTCTCACTTTTCTTCCATCCCCGAAGCTCCTGAACATTTTGGGGAAAAACTTACAATTTCAAGCTGAAATTGACAAAATGTACGTAGCCCCAGTCTCCATTGAGGATTAATGATTCATATCAGCAATATACTGCAGTAAAAAGACGGAAAAGTTCCTGAGAAAATGGCAATAATATTCGAAGAAGCCCTAACTATGTTAAGAAATCATTGGATCAACATCTGATTGAATTGGAATTAAATCAAGTGAGTCTGACTCACTTTCACTCTTCCAGTTTCTCCCCTCTGGGAGGCGCTACAGATCACTGAACGCCAAAACAACCAGACACAAGAACAGTTTCTACCATCAGGCCGTCACTCTGATGAACAATTAGTCATTCATACACTGTCAATAAACCTATAACACCAAAATATCCACTGCTGCTGTTATAGATTATAGTTTACAGTCTTTAATGCACAATTGTTCTAATATGAACAGATCATCTGTCACTGTCAGTATAAATCCTACACGCTGTACATATAGTATATAGACATCTTCACATGCACATACAATAGGCTACATAATCATCCAGTCCATTTATATCCATTCAGTATTTATTTCTTTGCACTATTTGTATTGTTTACAACTTCCAGAACACTTGACTTGTTTATAGAAATTTTATTTTATTTCTTATTTTATTGTTGGTCATTGGTGCTTTATATATATATATTAATTAATTTATTAATTAATTAATTAATTTATTTATTAATATATATTAATTTATTTATTAATTAATTTATTTATTAATATATATTCATTTATTTATTCATTTATTTATTTATATATATATTTCTATATTTATTTATTCATTTATATATATATATATATATATATATATATATATATATATATATATACACATATATTTACATATATTTATTTATTCATTTATATATATAATTATTTATTTGCACTATTTGTATTGTTTACAACTTCCAGAACACTAGACTTGTTTATAGACATTTTTATATTTTTTTATTTTATTGTTAGTCATTGGTGCTATATATATCTATATATATATATATAGATATATATTATAATATTTATATAGAGACAGCATGAATTTCCGTCAACTCCCATAACATTGAACCACAGAAACTGAACGGACTTCCAGGATATGGTGCTAAAGTAGGGCAAAGCTTTAAAATCAAATCACTGTGTGCAGTTCATGTATTTTGTATGTATATGTGGCTACATACTTTTGAGACATTATGTCTGGCCCTAACAAAAACTACTGTAAAACTACTATAAAAAAACTATAAAACTACTGTAAATATATAAAAACTAAAACTAACCCTTTCTGAAAAACTGATACTAAATTAAAACTAGGAAATGCACTGTGAAAACTAACTAAAACTAGACTAAAATGAAATTGAAAAGTTAAAAGTAAAATGAAATAAAACTAATAAGAAATGTAAAACTATTATAACCTTGATATAGGCCTACACATATTGTCCTTGTACCTAGCTGTTATTTATATTTCTGTTTAAATACATTTAGATGGATGCAAAAAAAACGGAGTCAAATTCCCTGTATGTGCACGCACAGGCCCTACTTGGCAAATAAATCTGATTCTGATTCTGAAATGTGAACCTATAACTTTAATCCTGACACTATCCGTGTTGTCCAGTAGATGGCGAACCCGTTTTATTTAATAACCACCAGTGTTTTGCTCTCTCCTGTGTTTTAGTGCTGCCATGATGCTCATATTGTAGGAAATTGTAGCATCAAGTCAAAATCAAATGTTATTTCAGTGTCTGCTATGTTCTCCCTTTGTTGAACCCAGGTGATTGCTCCTCAGAATATTTTATAATAATAATTTAATGACAGCTGCACTTCGTCTTGATAGAGTCTGATGTCACACAAGTAGAAGGACGGTGCACAATGAGGAACAAACGCTTGTCTTAACCGCATGAAGCAAGTCAAATAAAAAGATTTAGTATGAAAGAAAGAAAGATGAAAGATTCTTATGAAAGAATTTTAACTTTCTTCATTGTACACATGTTCATATAGGCCTACAGATGTACAAACAGATACAAAGACAATAAAAAAACATCAACAAAAAAGAAGACAAAACAAAAATAATGTATAATTCATAATGCCAGAGTTTGTGTGATATGCATTTCGTAATGGCTTTTTTTGTTTTTAACATTAGGTAAGATGGTGCTATATTGTTTGAATTCATTAATAAAGAGTGGGTAAGTTGACTTAAAAACTACCTTCCTTTTGTATTTTTAAAGATAATGATTTCAAAACTTATTTGACTATTATTGAACACCTAAAACTCAAAAATTATATATTGGCAAAAACTATTAGAGTATTTTGACATTTAAAATTTACTCCAACTGTTTTTGTTGATGTTTATTATTATTATAATTATTATTATTATTATTATTATTATTATTATCAGTATAATATAATTATTCTTATTCTTATTCTTATTCTTCTTCTTATTATTATTATCATCATTATCATTATCATTATCATTATAATTATCATTATCATTATCCTTTCCCTACATTTTGTTATATGTTGTATAATTTATTTTTATGTTTTTATACTGTGAAATACATTTTTCTACAACTTTCATAATGAAAAAATCGAACATATCTATTCTGTTACAACTTCACTTTCTTAATAAAGTTAAAAAAAAAAAAAAAAAAGTTGGCATGGTTCCTGACCATTTTTTTCTATGAATGTGTAATTTTCCTTAATAATAAATACTTGTATGATATACAGCATATTTTCAATCTTATCTTCTAAAATACTGCATTAAATTAAACATATTTGTTTCAACATTCATTACTTTTTAGGGAAGTTGGCTTGGTATGGCTTAAAAAACTACCCTATATTTTTTAAAGATACTGATTTTAAAATGTTTTTACCTGTATACTCTATTACAACTGTACTTTCTTCCTCGTTTTAGTTCCTGACCGTTTTTCCTTATGAATACGGAATTTTCCAAAAGCAAGAAATAGTTGTATGATATGCAGCATGTTATTTTCAATCTTATCTCCTAAAATATGACAAATTAAAGATATTTGTTTCAACATTCATTATTTTTTCAGAAAGTTGGCTCAAAGAACGTATGTTGCCGAGAAGTGAAAGTCAATCGTTTGTTCCATTGCAACATCAGCGACCAGCAGCAGAGCTACGTTTCCGCCATTTTGGACTGAAAGGGACTACCGGACGCCAGTAAAACGTCCGCCTACAAAGTGCCGTACAAAAGTAAAACGAAAGTATTTCTATTATATTGCCATATTCTACCGAAATGGCCTGTGTTGAACAATAGAATTCTATAAATATAGTAAGCGTTTCAGTCCAAAATGGCGGCAGCGGCTGTTGTCAAAAAACACCGGAGCTTCGTCTCTTTGGTTCCAGCACATTCTTACAGTGAAAACATAGATGAGTAATACTCTTTTTCTAGTCCACAGAAATCACACTTATAATCCATATTCAGCTTGAATGTTTCTAACACAACTCTTACCGGTTTAAATTATATGTAATATCTTTGAAAACGTATTATTATTATTAATTTTATCTTGAAAATGTGCAATAAATAAGTGCATTAAAAAGGTGCAATACTTCAATACCTCTGTGTAATATAAAAAACAAAAATGCCTGTGCAATACTTGTATATATTTACCATACTCCAATATTCCTTTATTATTATACTGTATAATATTGTAAATACACTATTATTTTTATTTTATTTTATTATGTTATTCTTTTGTTACTTAACCTACTGTTTTCTTTTCTTAATGGAGCTACCCAGCAAAAAGTATTTCACACGATTGTACCTGTATAACCGGCGGGACAATAAACATCTGGAATCTGGAAAACTTATGAAAAGATTTTATTTTCTTTACGTCGGTTACGTCATACGTCACGCGTCAGTTAACATCCTACGTGCGCGCCTCCGTGAAGCAATGACAAAGATGGCGGTCTGCGCCGGACAAGGTAAACCGACTTCACCGACACTTCACACAGGCTGTTTTCACTCATTTTGCCGTCGGAATTCAACTTCCAGCTTATCAGATGAGCTGTACAATAGTTTAGTGATCACCGAGAGAGAAGCTGCGGTGGAGTTTAGACTGTTAAAGGGCTTCTGTGGGAAGGGAAAGGCAGTCAGTGACGATGCTAGCTAACAGCTAACAGCTAACAGCTAATGGCTAACTGCTAACAGCTAGCTAACGGCTAACAGCTAGCAGCTAACAGCTAACAGATGGCTAGCAGATAGCTAACAGCTAACAGATAGCTAACAGCTAACAGATGGCTAACAGATAGCTAACAGCTAACAGATAGCTAACAGCTAACAGATAGCTAACAGATAGCTATCAGCTAGCAGCTTACAGCTAACAGCTAGCTGCTAACAGCTAACAGCTAGCAGCTAGCTGAACTGGCCCACAGTCTTTGAGCAACACTCGGCCATCTGATCTGCAGCAGCCTTGATTTACCGTCATAAAGTCTCACGTTACATCAGTGCCCATCATAGATCACATACATCTGGGGGTGTTTTGGTGTTTTGGTGGGTAACTGTGATCTAAAGGCGGTGACGCCCGTGACTAGCTTGAAACTTGTTTACTTAGATAACGTTAGCAGAGTCACGGCTTTCCGGAAGAAATGCTCAAGAGCAGCACGTCACTAAAAACTGAACCCAACGTATTTTACTCACCGTAATGTTTGACAGCTTGTAAACGTCTTTACGTTTTATGTTTTATGTTTTTACATTGAATAGTTAAGCAGGCAAACTCCTTAAGACAGCTAGCTAGCAACGTAGTGTAGTTTCTACCCCAAATCTAATAACTCCACATAATGTCAGGTCGTGTCTGTCTGAGGAGAAACCTGCTGACTCTAATGAAGGCTCATTGTACAGCCAGCTTTATTATTCACACACTCACAACAATATGATAATGTACGAGGGTAAAACCCAGTTTAGTCATTTTCTATTGGGATCTTTCTAATAATTATTCTTGGGCAAGCAAACTTGTAAAAATATTTGACAAGTCAGGTCTATATGTATATGTTAAGGCTGTCGATCTATTCAAATATTTCATTTTTGTTTTTATTTCAAAATGTATTAGAGGATAAACCCCTTGAGATGCACCATCTCAAATCAAGTCAAAACAATTTTTATTTGTATAGCCCAAAATCACAAATCATAAATTTGCCTCGGGGGGCTTTACAATCTGTACAGGATACAACATCCTCTGTCCTTGACAGTGCAACACTCACATTGGCATAGGAAAAACTTAACCACAAAAAAACCCTTTTAACAGGGAGAAATAATGGAAGAAACCTCAGTAAAGCGGCAGAGGAGGGATCCCCCTTCCAGGATGGACGTGTACAGAGTAACAACATAATGAAAACACAACATAGATAATTCATGACAAAAATGTCTCGTTTTCAAGGGGGTCCTCAGGCACAACAAATATTTAAGCACATAAGTAATAATAATGATAATAATAAAAAAAAAAAGAAACATAAATTCAACAACAAAACAATCAACATACTGTACTAACGACATACACAAAGGCTCTCCCCCCATCCCATCCCAAACCACAGCAACATAACCTGAAAATAATGAACATAAAAATAATGATGAACATAATAATAAAATAAAATTATGTCAAAATACTGAGTCTATTCATAAACTGACAACAAAGGCAAATACAATTTATTTATATATATATAAAAAAAACAAGAACAAGTAGATTTAAGATAAACAAGCAAAGAAGTCACAGAAAGAAGTAATCAATCTGAGTAAATTGGGCAAATTATTCCAGTCTGATGGTGCTTTAAACTTAAAAGCCTTATTATTGACACACTCACAACAATATGATAATGTACGAGTGTAAACTCAGATTGGTAATTTTCTATGCGGATCTTTCAAATAATTATTCCTGGGCAAGGAAGCTTGACAAAATATTGGACAATATTTGAAAATATTTGACATATATTCGATAAGTCAGGTCAGATTCTCCAAATTATTCTTGGGACAAGAGAAGTCTTTGGCTCCAATAAAGTACAGACAGAAAGATCCCCAAACACAGTAAAACAAAGTAAGGTGGTAGTTTTCATAGAGAGAAATCAAAGATAGGTAGTTGTAATTACCAACAGGATTTGTCTTTTCTTCTAAACAGACATAACAAATAACACTCGGTACATGAGTTAGACACAACAGTTTAGCCTCCTTCTCGACAAGCTAGTATGACATTATGTATGACATGGATTCCTCAGGTTGTCCAGTTTCATATGATACCAGTATCTTCGCTCTAGCTTTAAAACTGAGCCCGCTACAACCTAAAAATCACAAGTTAATGCGTTAAAGAAATTAGTGGCGTTAAAACAAATTTGCGTTAACGCGTTATTATCACGTTAACTTTGACAGCCCTAGTTCATGTTTGTTTTGACATTGTTTTTGACTTTCTTTGACACGGATGGTCTTTCGCTCTCGTTATTATATTATATATGTAGTTTCTTGTAAGCCCATGTGGGCTGGGCACCTTTGACGCTTTTGATCAGCAACTTTTGTTCAGGGAAATTATTGAATATGTGTCTGACTTTTGTCCCAATGTGTGTGAATAGACAGAAGTAATTTAATGATCCCTTTTTTCTGAGTGAAGGCGTAATAATGCCCCGCAGCTTTCGGCTGCTGGAGGAGCTGGAGGAAGGTCAGAAGGGAGGTGGAGACGGTACAGTGAGCTGGGGCCTTGTAAATGACGACGACATGACGCTAACTCACTGGAATGGCATGATCATCGGCCCCCCCAAGGTGAGCCGCCCCCAGGGCCTACAACGCTCATACATCACACTGCTCCTCTCTTGAGCTTCCAGCATCGCAATGGATTGAAAAATCTGATTTGAATAAATGTCAAGACAAAAGGGACCATTTAACTCCTAGCAGTTCGGGATCGTTCAAAATTACATTTGGAGCGCTCCACACGCTAACTGGTGCAGTGTTGTGTGATGAATCCCTAATGAGTAGAGATCTCTCTACATTTAAAACCAGTACATGAAGGGCACATGTTGCTGACCTGAATCAACGGCTTGTCTTATAAGAAAAGAAATACCAACAACATGGTAAACAGAGGCTGCGTTCTATTTACCTGTGCTGCACTTAGATACTCATCGGAAACACTGTTAAATGGAGTGCATGCGGTGCGTGAGGTTGCAGGTATGATTCTAAATCTCTATCAGCTAATGATCAAACAGCAGTAGTGCTGTAGATGCTGAGCAGAGAATGAAATCACTCTCCCTCTGTGTGTGTTGTGTTGTAATGCTTTGCACACGCCTTTTAGTGCTTGTGAGTGTGCTCTACTGTCTAGCTCACAGCCGCCGCTCTGCACTGCTCTAAAACGGCGGTTACAGAGAACGTCGTCCCGACAGACGGCACGTTGCAGATGCGTAGCGCCCATCCTCCGGTTCCCTCTCAGGTTAACACTGTTAGCTCTGTCAGCACTGTTGCTGTTGTTTTCGCTCCATTAGCTTCGAGCCGCCATGTTGAGAGCCGTGCGGAGGCAATAGAAATGCTCCCAATCTCACATTTAGCTCCGTTTAAGATAAATAAACTCTTTAAAAGCCTCTTAAATCAGCTGGAAAATGCGTCGTCACAAAGCTGAAAACAGGCTGTTTTTCTGAGTTTTTAGAGATACGTGACGCTACAAACAAATGATGATCTTATAGACCATGATGCATTGCTGTAGATTAAACTAGCCAACAGGATATAAAGGAGTTAGAATGCAACATACACATTAATGCAGCAGTAATGTTAACACACATTTTACTGCTCTATCAACACGTTTACTTTAAGTACATTTTGCTGATAATACTTACATACTTTGACTTGAGAAAGGTTTTGAATGAAGGACTTTTAATTGTAGTGGAGTATTTTCACATTTTCAGATGTTCATATTTTCTGTAATTTGGTCAAAAGCTTCAGAACAAGCATGTAAGGGGACCTTGAGTGGAGATTATTTTGTGATCTGCTGGACATCACATTTCCTTGACTGTCCCTCTTTGAGCTAACCTGTCCTCTTTCCTTTAACTGCAGACTGTCTATGACGGCCGGATATACAGCCTGAGAATAGAATGTGGAAATAGATACCCAGAGCATGCCCCTCATGTCCGCTTTGTGCACAAGATCAACCTGAGCGGCGTACACAGTTCCAGTGGTTTGGTGAGTACCCACATTTCACCACGCATACATTCTTGCCTAAGTTATTTCAGAGACCCAGCTCCTATTAAAGACATCATGTCATCATGAACTTAGTCCCTGTTGGTGACAGGTGACCTGTCTGTGTCAGTGAATGTTGATTAAAACATGCATCCATACACAGTAGCACCAAGAAATGTCATATATGGAACAAAGTAAAGTATTAAGCTTGATTTTTTTTTTTCTAGTTGACCAAAGTAATTTCACATATAGGCCACAAAATCAGCTTTATCCATTTAGTTATTGCAGTTGGTCATTATTTCATGTATACTTAATGAACTGTCAAACAAATGGGTGTCTAAAGGGAACATTTTTGGTTTGATGGATCAGTGAAGAGTCCTGCAAACCGTCTTCTCTGGTGTTATTTTGCTTTGAATTGTTAGTTAACTCCTCCACCACCAAAATATGCTTCTAAAATTTCATTCATTGTTGTATTTTTTCCAAAACGCTGACACAAACCAGGAGCGTTGAGTCTAAGGTGACTGAGGAGTCCTCTGCCTCTATTAGGGTTGGGTACCGCTCACATTTGAAACGATACCAGTACCGGGTACCCAATAGGGTTAGACGATACGCCGGTATATACTTTGCGAGGGTAGACATGTGTCCACCGGTAGAGATTTAGCATTACCGGTTTCCACTGCGGCAGCTAATCTCGCGTGATCTCGTGATATCGCGCATCCAGCTGCCTCGCAAGGTCACGTGATTTTGGGCAGACATGGAGGAGGAGGAGGAGGAGGAGGAAGCGCCATCCCAACCAACCCAGGATGAGGAAGAACTCTGGTTACATTGCACACTGTAGTTTATTTTGTTTTGTCAGCTTTTTTAAATGAAAGGTGAGCAAATCCTGCAGGAAAAGTCGTCTCTTTTTGCTGCATAATAGCTTTCTTATCAAGGCCATAATAAAAGGATCTCCCCCTCCTCTTCCTCTTCCTCCTCCTCCCCCTCCTCCTCCCCCTCCTCTTCCTCTTCCTCCTCCTCCTCCTCCTCCTCCTCCTCCTCCTCCTCCTCCTCCTCCTCCTCCTCCTCCTCCTCCTCCTGCAGGTGGACACAAAGACGTTGTCAGCGCTCTACAGGTGGAAAAACACCCACAACATCCGGATGGTGCTGCAGGAGCTCAGACAGCACATGATGTTGAAAGAGAACAGCCGGCTCTCCCAGCCGCCCGAAGGCCAGGTGTACAGCAACTGATGCACCTGCTGCTACCCCCCCCCCCCCCCCCCCCCCCCCCGCCATCCACACACACACACACACACACACACACACACACACATGCAACTCTACCACTTCCAAACTACACCACCGTCATGTTATCCAAGACTCTCCACTTCCTCCCGTTGGACAGAGAGAGGACGTGCACCCAGTCACCAGACATTACAAAACAGAAATACTGTACATCTTACTAATGTTATTTTTTTCTTATCTTTGTGTGTGTTCTACACCCAGATTGTAAAATAACCAATGAGCTGATTGAGTGTACCAATTATGTGTGTGTGCTGGATCCTTCACTAGTGGTGACAGTTATATGGGTATTGTGGCGAGGGATTTGAATCAACCCCACTACTCGGCAAAACAAATCTGTAACACCCCCCCCCCCGACCAAAATGTTTAATGTTCGTGTCATTCTGGGTTGTTTTTCTAACAACAAACCTCAACATCTTGCAGTACGCTGAAGCTGATTCCCCACACAATGCTTTGCTTGGTCTCCCAGGCCGCGTTAGTCTCAAATTCCCCAGCTTCCGCAATCCCGACGATGTGAATTTCACGGGCTTTCCTTAAAGCGAGTGCATGTCCGGTACATGGGAATAAAACTGCTACTAGACATTCAGCAACGTATGTATCAACAGGGCACTGCTGGCTCATCACTCATGTTCTCAGACTTGTCTTCTGTGTGCCATATGGTTCATAGCGCTTTGTGATGGTGATTGATTATTAGCAGCCAGTGGGAGGGGGGAGGGATTGGGGGGTGGGGGTTGGGGGGATACAGGTCCTTGTGCTTTCTCTCTTGGCACCTTTTCAGGATCTCCTCTGTACTGTGGCCTGGAGCAGGAGGAGCTGTGATTATTATTATTAATATTATTATTTGGGGTTCTTGTTTTGGTTTCTTCAGTCTCGGGGCTGACCTGTGTATACTCCATGGAGCTGTCTCCTCTCATACAGTGAACGCCCACTGAACGCAATGTACGGCTTTGGATGTTTATTTTATAACGGGTTGAATCTAATCAGGGTGATGGTGACCTGTTGCATGGTTTTATTTGAATTAAACGTTATTACTTTTGCACGCGTTTGTGTCGTGATTCTCGGGGGCAAATTTCACTACACTGTGTTTCATATGTGGTTTAGCAATACATCAGAGCGGCATCCAGAGGAGGCTCTCATGATCACGCCCCCCTTTTAGGGGGAAACCAATCCCTCATAGACGGTAACGGAGTAAACAGAAGAAGTTGAAACACGTCTCCAAACTTCTACTTTAATAACAGTAATACACTATGCTGAAGAGTTGCTGTGTAGTTGGTTGCATCAACAATAAATCCCAAAACACTGATCTCTGATTTGTTCCCCTGCCGTGTCCTAAAAAAAGATCTAATAGAGGGGCTTTATGGCTCCAAGCTATAGACCAGACAAGCATGGCTTTACGGCTCCAAGCTATAGACCAGACCAGCATGGCTTTACGGCTCCAAGCTATAGACCAGACCAGCATGGCTTCATGGTTCCAAGCTATAGACCAGACCGGCATGGCTTCATGGCTCCAAGCTATAGACCAGACCATCATGGCTTTACGGCTCCAAGCTATAGACCAGACCAGCATGGCTTCATGGTTCCAAGCTATAGACCAGACCAGCATGGCTTTATGGCTCCAAGCTATTAATTAACCAAATTAATTTTTATGTAATCCACGTAGTTGTGAACCGATCGAATTGATCTTTTCCGGAAACCTGAGTAGTTATATTTTGAAAAGACTGGAGTGGAAATTGACACGTGTCATGTGTTGCTGGACATTCGTAGGAAGAAGCACGAACAATTTGTTGTTGAAAGTCGTGCTGAGCATCACAAAAAAAAAAGGGAAATTCATGTCTATGTACACAAATCAAATAGATTAACTATTTCACGAATTGCCGTGAGACTGTGTTGGATATACAGAATGATAAACTAACCTTAATGCCCATGATGCTAACATACTGTTATTCTACATACACAGACAGTAATGTGTTGGGAAACCCAAACCAAGTGTTGACATGTGGGCAATGCTGTTAGCAAACATGCACCTAGCCTGTAACAAATCTTTCATGGCAGAAAAGTTTCTATATTACGCCTACATTTCTTTTATAGGTTTCATTCATTCATGTTACAGACATAATACAGTCTCATCCATCACATTTGGAGGGGCGTCAATGGTAAAAGTAAGCTGTTGAGTTTAGTGCGCTCGCCATACAGCAGCTCTTCTCGTCCGTCTTGCTGGGCTGACAGCGAGATGCTTCTGTAAGCGTAACCAGACGTAGCATCTCCATTCAACAGCTGTTGGTGCTCCTTTTTGCCTCTTTTCTGCAAGGAAACGGGACAAAGAGTGGCACGTGACCTGAGCCTGGGGGGGAGAAAAGATTGGTGAATCAATCACAGCGGGTGATACAGCTGGGTGCCCTTCAATCCCTTATGTACCACACACAGAAGCTTTATGGACTTCCAGGGAGAAACCATCAGCTAGATGCAAAGCTGTAAACTAACTCCTGAACGCACACTGAGGCAAAAAAACATGACAATAGATGTGACTTATCGATTCTAAAATGAGTTGACTGTGGATTTTAACATAATATGAAATTGATTTCCTTTAACCATTTTTTGGCAGATTAATGTTCACTGACCGGGACCATCTTAAAGGGAGACACCCCAAGAGAATAGCGTAAACAGCTATAAAAAAAACAAACAATTTTTGTCATATTTTTAGGAATAAAATATTCTATAAATTAGGATATGAATTAGAGGTCGACCGATATGGGTTTTTTATGGCCGATGCCGATGCCGATTTTTTACAGAATCAGGACAGCCGATGGCCGATATATGATGCCGATTTTTTACAGAATCAGGACAGCCGATGGCCGATATATGATGCCGATTTTTTTTTTTGCAGATATGTTTGGCTGGTTTTCTTTTTTTCCTCCATCTGATAAAATATAACAGCTTAATAATAACAAATAATACACAAAATGTCTTAACTGACGTAAACATTTATTGAACAACACTTATGGTCTGTCTCTCCAATTTGCACTTTGTGTCTGCACTGCAGTGCATATTTTATTTTGTGCATGATGGTTAATAGTACAGGGCTCAAAACCTTTTAAGCACCTTTCCAAAACTGTCCTAAAGCATGTTTTTTATTTATGTTTGTTGACAGAAACTGTTACAAACTATATGGCCATAATCTAATTGATCAAAAAATAATAATAACTTTCTTCACTCTAGGGATGTCAATAATAAACCGTTTAACCGTTTAACCGTTAACCGACGTTAAGAACTTTAACCGATTAACGCTATCGGTTAAAAGTGTTAAAATATATATTAATAATGAATTAAAAAGCTTAGAAAAACTCAGAGGAGCGGCTCGTCTTTTTAAGCAGAAAAGCAGGTCCACCTTAACAGTCCACCTTAAGAGGCGGAGGTACAGATACAGGGAGTTGTCTCCCGTCTCTTGCTCGCTTTAGCAGAGCGAGTTGTAGCCTCGTAGCATTTATCCACCGACAAATAAACTGTACACACACTGTCTGCTACACTTACGTTCACACCACCGACCCCCCCCCGCTGCCACACACATACAGTCTGTCTACACTCGCAAAAGTTACGCTGCAATGACAGAGCCGCGACGAGCACGAAGCTAGCAGCAGATGCTAATGTAGCACAGAAACACTTGCTATTGTTAATCTGGGCAGACAGAATCATTACGCCGGGCAGATACAGCGGACAATCTGCTAAACTAAACTAAATGTGCGGTGGAGACTTTTAGCAGCAACAACAACACTGGGCTGCCCGCAGATTTGCCTGCACAATAATCGGTTTAATATGCTCAGGAATCGGCCGATGCCGATTATGATAAAATGTCAAAAAATCGGCCCGATTAATCGGCCGACCGATTAATCGGTCGACCTCTAATATGAATGATATATGAACAAACCCCTCTGTAAAATCCTTCAGAATATAGAGAGGAATGAAACTGGAAAGTTTGGTGTATGTAAGTGCTGCTGAAGTGAAGATTTCTGGTTCATAAGTACGTAGTAAGTAAACTAATTTTGATAGGATGGATTGCAAAATTTCATACATTTTGTAGACACTACAGGTGAATAGGGTAAAAAACAAATACTAATAGATATCACCATGAAACTTCCCCAGTTGATTACTTACATTAAGACAATGCTTTTTTCTATTACAAGTTTTCTGACATTTTTTAATATGCAAAAGCAGCATTATCTTATTAAATATGTGCTAATTTTCATACATTCCCAGAACAGAAATCTGAACATTGGATAAAGCCAGGTTCAAATTTCTTGTTTCATTTTGTTGACATAGAGTCAAAGGTTTTCTCTTTTTATTACTCCATAAATCTGAAAAATACTGTCAACAGCCATAAAAAATATATATATATTTTTGCCACGTTTTTTAGGAATAAAATGTTGTATAAATCAGGCTATGAATGATATATGAACAAACCCCTCTGTAAACACCTTCAGAATATAGATAGGAATGAAACTGGAAAGTTTGGTGTATGTAAGTGCTACTCAAGTGGAGATTTCTGGCTC
The DNA here is from genome assembly GCA_916701645.2 of Sebastolobus alascanus. Taxonomy (NCBI): domain Eukaryota; kingdom Metazoa; phylum Chordata; class Actinopteri; order Perciformes; family Sebastidae; genus Sebastolobus; species Sebastolobus alascanus. The sequence continues at coordinate 441,016 of CAKAOJ020000363.1, forward strand.
ATAAGTATACATTTATTTTGAGAAGATGGATTGTAAAATTTCATACATTTTGAAAATACTACAGGTGAATAGGGTAAAAAACAATTCTAATAGATATCACCATGAAACTTCCCCAGTTAATTACTTACAAAACACAATTATTTTTTGTATTACAAGTTTTTTTTAAATGTATGTTTAAATATGCAAATGCGTCAGTATCTTATTAAATACAGTATGTGCTAATTTTCATACATTCCCAGAACAGAAATCTGAACATTGGATAAAGCCAGGTTCAAAATTATTGTTTCATTTTGTTGATATGTCAAAAAGTTTTTATAGAGGGAATTCTTTTTATTACTCCATAAATCAGAAAATACTGTCAACAGCTATATATAAAAAAAATAACAATTTTTACTATGTTTTTAGGTATAAAATGTTGTATAAATCAGGCTATGAATGATATACATATAGATAGAAATGAAACTGGAAAGTTTGGTGGATGTAAGAGCTGCTGAAGTGGAGATTTCTGGCTGTAAAAGTTTTTGACAAGATGGATTTAAAATTTCATACATTTTGAAAACACTACAGGTTTAACTAATAGATATCCCCATGAAACTTCCCCAGTTGATTACTGACATTAAGACAATTATTTTTTATATTACAAGTTTTCTGAAATGTTATGTTTAAATATGCAAATGAGCCATTATCTAATGGTAACTGTTGGTGAATTATAGGAGAAATCTACAAACGCTAATACACAAAGTAGTAAAATAAACACCTAAATGTGTATTTTGGATGTTTTCTTTCCACTAGTCTGAAAGAAGACATGTTATGGAAGCAAAATAGACCAAAATCTCGAACTTTTTTCTGGGGTGTCTCTCCTTAAATGTGATCCCTGTCACATTTCCACGTCCAATCCTTCTAACAGCCCTTATGTCAGCTTGATCAGTGTGTGTGGGATAGGCAAAACATGGTGCTCAGTCACTCTAATCGTATCTGCTGTGATGGACAAGCTCTCCATCAGCCCAACTGTATCAGAGAGTGAAAGAGAAGACAACGTGGTGCCACTCAATCAGCATAATTGTACGTGAACAATCACCCTCGGGCCCATCTGACACTCTCTGGGTACAAGAGCTAACAAGTTGATTCATAAAAACAGCCAGTGGCTCCCTTCTGCCCTGGGAGAAACCAAGCATAGCTTTTATTAAAGGGGACATATCGTGAAAAACTCACTTTTTCAGTGCTTGGTCACATCCATTTAGGTATCTGGAGTGCCTACCAATCTACAAAGCCATTCAGATTTGGCTCCTTTTCCTGTGTCACATGCAGCCGCATTAGAAAATATTTATGCAATCCATTGTACACCGGACCCGGAAAAGTGCAATGTCAGAATTGCAAGAAGATTTATCCAGGCAAGCATTTCTGAGTCACCGTTTTGCAGCGGCTCAACAGATCAGTCATGAGCCAGAGAGATTAAAAAGACAGACAGACCAGTTTTACCACTAGACCAGAATGCAATGCAACCAAAAGACAGGTTCATTTCTATCTCCACCTTAGGCTGTCAACTGCAAGATCAGATCTAGTCTGTGTCGAGGCTCAGAGAATAATTTATGGAATCTAGTGAGTGAAGCAGAAGTAGACAAGAAAGGTGAAGGGAGACTGTAGAGGAGGATCTGAGGGAGGATTTCATTCACCATTACACTTAGTGTTAGTTGCTTTTCATTTTTAGTGAATGGACAAAAATCTGTAGTAATCTAAAATCTGTAGTAAGTGATCATACCCGTATGTTTAGCTTTGCCCAACATTTGCTTTCAACAGCCCCGATTATCATATGAAAATCCAGATGTTTAAGAAGTACTCAGATCTTGTCAGTCTCCGGACAAGCTAGCTAACTAGCCAGTTCAGGAGACAGAAAATCTAGCTATCTAACTAGCGTTCTCCAGCCGTCTCCTCCTCCCTCAGTAGTCTCCAGCAGCGTAGGAGTCGGCTAATCTGGTTCCATTGGTTAATGTTAACTTTCTCCACTAACACTGGTGATCCTGGAGAGTGAGTGACAGCACATATTGACAGAAACTAGTGTTTTCTTCAGCCATTGTTAAAAAACAACAAGCCAACAATACTTGCTAGCCAGCGTTACCTAACGTTTTCAGAGAATTATTCTGCCTCCACTTAACGCTCCGCCCACTAAACACCTCATCATGGTTACTAACAGAAAAGGGGTCTATACACCGTTTCAACGGTATTGCGTTGCTAGGCAACAGCATGGGTCCATGTTTACTTCCTGTCAGCTGATGTCAATCGCATAAACTGCAACAGGAAATAAACTGGGACCCATTTGTTTACAACTGTGAAATGGTCTTTATACTGCGGGGTTGCTTAATCTACAATAATACATCATTTATTAGTTGATTATATTTTGTGTTAATAATCTAAATCTGCAACGTAACTAAAGCTGTCAGATAAATGTAGTAAAAAGTAAAATATTTGCCTCAAAAATTGCAGTGGAGTAGAAGTATAAAGTAGCATAAAATGGGAAGTAAAGTACAAGTACCTCAAACTTGAGTAAATGTTTCCACCACTGTGAAGATCTGCGTCCACATACCATCTCGATAATTAACTCCATCGGCTGAATTGGACTCCATTTGTTACATTCACATGTAAAGCACTGGGGGGGGGGGGGAAGCCAGTTGTGGGAGGTGTCAGATGGTCGCTGACACACACACTCCCACATCCATTCTCCTGTACGACCCGGCGAGTGTTCAGGACGGAGCAGAGCGGCGTGGAGGAGCCCATCTGCTCACCGGGTCAATACATCTCACACACACACACACACACACACACACACACACACACACACACACACACACACACACACACACGCGCACAAGCACGCCGAACGAGCCAATTAGCTAAATGAGACAGATTTTTCCTCAGTGTTGATTTGCATTTTTTATGGTGAGCACATGGTTTTAATATTCACATTAATGGGCTGAAATAAAAATAATGTTTTTTTTTTTAATTAAACAGAAATAATTTATAAACACGAAAACAAAAATGTGTGAAGGTGTCCCAGATTTCAAAGTCAAGGAGGAAAAAATACAAACATTTCACTTGAGCCGAATAAACAAGTCCTTCACTTTGAATCATGGGATGTGCTAATTTTTCCCTTTTTTATTTTGTAATTTGCTCATTGGACTTAATAATTAGGGCTGTCAATCGATTAAAATATTAAATTCACATTTTTTATCTACTCAAATTGTACCTTAAAAGGAGATTTATCAAGTATTTAATACTCAACATGGGAGAATATGAAGAAGATGAAAATGGCCATGCCAGTTTTTCCTCGCCAAAATTTAGCCCATGTTTGGAGCGTTATTTAACCTCCTTCCCGACGAGCTAGTATGACATGGTTGAAAACTGAGCTACAACCTTCGAAAGATCGATTGCGTCAATGCGTTGAAGACATTAGTGGCGTTAAAACTAATTTGTGTTAACGTGTTGTTATCGCATTAACTTTGACAGTCTTAAAATAATTCACGCTTCATACACTATGGGGCAACATAATATATGTACATAATATGGCTTTTATTTCTATTTTTTACTTCATATTTAAAGGGTGGGTCCATCTGCGTTCTGTTCCCTGTTTTTCAAATGGAAACGCCCACTCAGCTCTTAGCATAAACCAGTGATGTAGGTTACCACAGTCAGCTAATCAATAAGGTTATGAATAATGTGAAATTACTACTTTTGTGAATGGAGTCTGGTGGCTTTGAAGAAGAGAGCGATATAACAGCTTCAGATATATTTACGTTAGCTGTGCTAAATTTGGATTTTTTGAAGTTGGGTTCTATTTATACTCCCGTGTTCTGCAAGGTTAAATTACTGTTTTTGTGAATGGAGTCTGGTTGTTTTGAAGAGAGTGAGAGTGAGTTATCTTCAAAGCTACTAGACCAGACTCCATTCACAAAAACGGTAATTTTACCTCTCAGAACACAGGAGTTGCGTCCACAGCAGTACGTTGCTTAGCTTCCTGCCGGTACTCCTGTCTGCTTCTCCAAACTGGGACTTGGACCTGCCCTTTAAGAAAGCAGCCATGACTGTTTATATAATTTTTATGTGTGCAATAACAAGCTGTACCTGTACTTTGAGTTTTACTCACTATGAACACGTACAATTAAAATAAGATCTCCGTGGGAACATGTCATTCTATGTCTTGCGGTGCTTTCAGTCTAAACACTCTAGGTGTCTGTAACACCGGTGCAGGTGTGTTTCCAGTGACACCGGTTTAACTGTAGGTCTCAGTGGAAGCTGCTAACCCAGTCTGACCAGCTCAGCCGATGACGCCGACCGTGTGCTGCTTTCAGTTTCATCCAAACTTAACTATTTCCTCTCTGCTGTTGGAGATCGTTAACACGTGTACTTTTTTTTTTGTGCATCTGTCAGCGAGCGAGGGCAAATACACTGCTGGTATTTTCACTTTAGAGATAAACGTCAGTCTTCAACGCAAGCTTCTGCAAGACGTGTAACACAAACGCAGCGTCTGTCGAAGGCAGCGAAGAAGAGAGACAAAACAAAAGCTCAAAGATGAAGGTGATAATAATGCAGTAAAGCAAATTCGTTTTAACGCCACTAGCTAGAGTGAAGATACTGGTATCATATGAAAATAGAAAACCCGATGAATCCATCGGTACCAACCATGTCATACTAGGTTGTCGTGAAAGAGGTTAAATAACGCTCCAAACTTACGCTAAATTTTGACATGGAAAAACTGTCATGGCCATTTTCAAAGGGGTCCCTTGACCTCTGACCTCCAGATATGTGAATGTAAATGGGTTCTATGGGTACCCACGAGTCTCCCCTTTACAGACATGCCCACTTTAGGATAATCACATGCAGTTTGGGGAAAAGTCATAGTCAAGTCAGCACACTGACACACTGACAGCTGTTGTTGCCTGTTGGGCTGCAGTTTGCCATGTTATGATATGAGCATATTTGTTATGCTAAATGCAGTACCTGTGAGGGTTTCTGGACAATATCTGTCATTGTTTTGTGTTGTTAATTGATTTCCAATAATAAATATATAAATATATTTAGCATAAAGCAGCATATTTGTCCACTCCCATGTTGATAAGAGTATTAAATACTTGACAAATCTCCCTTTAAGGTACATTTTGAACAGATAAAAAATGTACGATTAATTGACAGCCCTAATATTATGTTATTATCATAATATCAGTGGGATAAAATGGTCTTAAAATGACAATAATATTGCAGTTATTTCTGCGACAATATGTCATCCAACAAAAGTAGTTATCGTGAATTTGTGCTCTTTTTTTGTTCTTAAGAATCTATTGATTTCAAATTTGCTTATTGCCGTTAATATCCTTCCTCGGCCGTCCACTCCTTAACAAAATGAGCAATAAAGCAGAGTGAGTGTTTGGGAGATGGAGAGTCATCTGAGCGGGGTCACCCGGGCTGTAAATTTCTCTCCCAGTGTGACAGAGCGTCTGCAGCCTCCTGCGGCCTGGCCCGCCTCGGCCCGGCCCAGCGTGGCTCTGCAGTGTGTGGATGGTTGTAAGGTGACGGAATGTAAACCCCCCCCACCTCCTCCTCACCCGGCCCTACAACCCTCCACCTCCCCTCCGCACACACACACACACACACACACACACAACCATTATGAAACCCCAGCAGATGGCCGGGAGACAAAGGGTGTGTGAGGGTGAGAGGCCCCCAACACCCCCTCAGTGATCCCCCCCCCCCACCCAAACCCACGTTATCCAACAAGAAGCACGCAGTCTGTTGCCGTAGCTTTACTTTCTCACCCCCCCTCAACCCTTACACACACACACTTTCTCGCCACGTGCCTCTCAATTAAGACAAATCGCTCGCTCCCCTCGTTCATGCAGATGTGGCGATTTAGCCTCGATTCCTCACTGGCGGCGAAACGAGCTCCTTTAATGCGGAGACATTAGCCTAAATGATTCCCGGTGTCCTTTATCAGGCGAGAGCTCCCATTTGGGGCCCCCGCGGCAGGTAATTCTCCCTTTGACAGTGCAATTGAACTGGCCTGGCGCTGAAGGGCTATTTGGCGAAGAGCCATTTAGTGTAAGTGCTCTCAAGGCCGGCGAATGACACTTGTAGAGACAATGTCACCCCCGCTGACACCATCAGTTGATTGTGTATTGAGCAGAAGCGGAGGAGCGGTGTAGGCCCCAGGCCAGGAACATGCAGCATTATCGGCAGGGCGAAGTCCAAGGCGAGCGTCCGGGGGAAAAAAACGTATCGAGGCGGAGAGGTCTCCGTCAATACCAGGTGCCAAGGACATCGGGACACCGGGACTGTGAGGCATTAATGATCATTCTCTACAGGCTGCAGCAGAGACGCTTTCTACAGAAATGCTCTCAACATGCCAAGACGGTGTCCTTGGAACAGACTGTGAATGGGCACAGGATAAAAACATGACAAAAGATCGATCGGTTATTGTGACATCTAGCCGTGTAGATAGATTTCGTATCATTTATCTGGGTTCTGAAATAACTCGCTGGCTCACTACTGAACACATCTGGTTTGTTTAAGCTGCGCACAAACAAAAGAGTCATGTGGTGGAGTTAGTTCTTGACAAACAAAAAGTTTATTTGTCCGCCCAGCACCCAAGGGAGCTGTGCTTGCGCCTGACTGTTGTCCGCCAAGAAATAGCTCCACAAATTGTTGTTTTTTTACATTTCTGTCCATGGATGGTTTATACAAATGAAATACTACGTGTTAATTATTGAGCTTTAAAGGCGTTGGGAGGCGTATTTTATTTACTTTGGACAGAATCAGGATAGCTTATTGCCCCTGGTTCCAGTCTTTATGCTAAGCTAGGCTAACCACGCCTTGACTGCGGCTCCTTAAAGGGGACATATCGTGCTCATTTTCAGGTTCATGCTTGTATTTTTCTTTCTACTAGAGTTTCTACTAGAACATGTTTACCTGCTTTAATGTTCAAAAAACACATTATTTTCCTCATACTGTCTGTCTGAATATACCTGTATTCACGCTCTGTCTGAAACGCTCCGTTTTAGTGCATTTCAACGGAATTGCGTTGCTAGGAAACAGCTTGGGTCCATGTTTACTTCCTGTCAGCTGATGTCATTCACATACACTGCAACAGGAAATAAACTGGGACAAATTTAGTATGTTTACGTTTAAAACTGTGAAACGGTCTAAATATTGTAGATTTGTGACATCACAAATGGACAGAAATCCTGACGGCTTGTTTCAAACACACAGTTTCTGAATACGGGCTGTGTGTATTTGACCATTTCATAACCCTCACTAAGTGGTTGTGCTGCCTAAACCTAACTTCCTATGAAAACAGAAGTTTATTTTGAAAGGACACTATGCATGTAACGAGCGTGTATTGACACGCCGTCCCCGGTCCGTCCAAAAGTAACGCAAGAGGGGTAAGCCGTGCCTCGGTCTACGATGCCGAGGGACGCTGACCAAGCGGCGGTACTTGAAGAGTCGGGAGTGAAAATGTGTTGCCATCATTCGTGGGCGGCTTTACTTACATGCACATGCTGCCTTCCCGGCGACGTCAACAAAGCAGATAGAAGCTCCGATTTCAACACACACAGAGGGAGAGTGACTTCACTCTCTGCTCAGGTAGACACTACTCCTCTATATCTTTGCACAGACGATAGTTGTTTAATCCTTAACCTTTAACGTACAAACGAGAGAGTATTTCCTAAAATGTTGAACTATTATTCTTTTTTGTACTTAAGAATATTTGTAGTAAATAATAATGAACCTGTTGAAACCTGTTGTTTTAGTATCTATCTCCTAGCTTCATCATCGTCTCTATTCACCATATTCCTCCTCCATTGCTGTGGTTTTTCCATTTTGAACGGCATCTGCAGCTCTCGCCCCGTCGCTCCCCCGAGACTCTGACATCCACCAGGAGGCCGGTGACTCGTGTGATTGATGACCCCCAGAATGGAGAGGAGAGAGATGGACAGATTCCTTTTATCAGGATTGAGGTCTGACTAGATTAAAATGCAGTTGTACATGCCTCCTCCCCCCTCTTTTGGCATCCCCGCTGGCCTCCTCAGCATCCTCCTCTCCAACCCAGTCAGTCACCTCACCTGACGGCTGACACTTTTTTTTTTCCTCATCTCCTCCCTCGCTGACCTCTCGTCCCACCTCCCCTCTCGAGGTGACACGGTGCGGACGTGTCCGATTGTGCGAGACTTTAACCAGTCACTTCCAAATTGACTTGAGGTGTTTTGTGATTTGCTTCTGCAGAGACGTGTGCGAGACAAATCTCAGCGGAGCGTTCCCAGCACCATGTGCACAAAGCTGGTTGAAAAAAAAGAAAAAGAAAAAGTATGAAATGTGTTGGAACATAAATCACAAGTCACTCTCCGCAGCGAACCACAATCAACCCCGTGAAAAAACATGCAGAGTGAAGAGGGGAAATTCTTCTTTTTTCTCACTCACTAAGTGCTGATTAAAAGAAAAGAGACAATCACTCTCATTCACTGGCGTGCAGCTGCCTCATTGTTGGGTGGCGGAGTGGGAGATTTCTGTGGAGGTGCTGAAAAGATGCCTCGGTGAAAAGGACCTGCGTTTGTTTTTCAGATGGCTCTCTAATGACTGGATGTGATTAACACAAATTATCTCACTTATCGCAGCTCAACAGGCTTAGACAGACCGTTCTCTGGGTGCGTTCTCTGCAACGCTACTTAACATGCATTTAATCAGCAGTCAGTATCACACACACAAGGACGGCGATGGACACACATCTCCAGCAGAAATGCTCAATTTCTGGTCTGGCTGTGCAATTTTAATGCAGACGTTATTATAAAAATTATAGAATTATGGACTCCTTATTTTTTTTTCCATGTTAGCATGTGCTCTGTTTGATGATATCATACCGATCCTCTGGGAAATCTCTCATCGATGACATCACTGCACAAATTCACCTTTGTATGTAGGACAGAAACGCGTAGAGACTTCATAGTGCACAAACTGACACAATGCGAGACAAAGTTGCTCGTAAATGACGAGGCTGGAGTTATTTTATATTTTGCATATTGTTAACAAATCACAAGAAAAGACCAAAACCAACAGTCTGTTAGTTCATCTTAATCTTACTACTCTCTGACTTCCCCACCATGTCTGTTACATGGTTTTAACATCGTTCATTTGTGTACAAACGTAGTAATTTTAAGCCCAACCATGTTTCTTCCTAAACCTAACTATAGTGGTTTTGTTGCCTAAACCTAAGCAAGTGTTTTTGTTTGATAAACAACGTTAAGCACGTGAAAAGTGACGCAGAGGGGTCTGACAAAGCGTCAGTATGTGACGAGTTGGGATGAACAACCCAGTTGCCAGAAAAAAAGTTGGTATTGTATATTTCTGCAAACCACGGGATACGTTGAATGTGGACATTTCTGAATCAAAAAAAATGTTTCATATCAGCCTCGTATCACGCTTGCAGAAACACACAATGTCACGTGGTTAACGTTGTGAAACGATTTGTTAGACTTAGGCAACAAAACTATTAAGGTTAGAAAAAAGATTATAGATTGTGTTAAAATAATAAAATAATAACATAACTACCGTAAATAAACAACAACCATCCTTAGCGTTTTTTGTTGCATAAGGTTACGTACCAAGTGTAACAACTCAGCGTAAAACAACGTAACGTAAAACAACGTAACGTAAAACAACGTAACGTAAAACAACGTAACGTAAAACAACGTAACGTAAAAACAAGGGTACGTATAGCAAGGCTACGTAAAACAAGGCTACGTAAAACAATGTTACGTAAAACAAGGCTACGTAAAACAAGGCTACGTAAAACAAGGCTACGTAAAACAATGTCACGTAAAACAAGGCTACGTAAAACAAGGCTACGTAAAACAAGGCTACGTAAAACAAGGCTACGTAAAACAAGGCTACGTAAAACTATGTTACGTAAAACAAGGCTACGTAAAACAAGGCTACGTAAAACAAGGCTACGTAAAACAAGGCAACGTAAAACTATGTTACGTAAAACAAGGCTACGTAAAACAAGGCTACGTAAAACAACGTTACGTAAAACAACGTTACGTAAAACAACGTTACGTAAAACAACTTTACGTAAAACAACGTTACGTAAAACAAGGCTACGTAAAACAAGTCTACGTAAAACAACGTTACGTAAAACAAGGCTATGTAAAACAAGGCTACGTAAAACAATATTACGTAAAACAAGGCTACGTAAAACAATGTTACGTAAAACAAGGCTACATAAAACAATGTTACATAAAACAACTCTACGTAAAACAACGCTACGTAAAACTACGCTACGTAAAACAACGCTACGTATCAACACATCCATGGTTTGCAGAAACGTACAATGTCTGGGATGGTTTTTAAAAAAAACTCTCAGGTGATAAAAATAAAATAATTCACACAAAAACATTCATCGCCTTTTTCGATGGAATAAAATAGCAATGTCACTGTATTCTGTGAAATTTCATCTAATATTAACTCTATAATATAATGTTATCATAACTGATAAAACTGTTGATCAGGGACTATTTTCAGCGGTGGATTAATCCACATTTGGCGCTCTAGTGTTTGTGGCAGCAGGATGGTGTAGGTGGGATTGAGTCAGAATAAACTACAGTGTGTTGTTGGAAGTAAGAAAAATAAATAATATTGCTTGTTGCATACGTTGAGATGGAGATTGTTTAATTGAGTTGCCTTCACAGTAAACCAGGCCGGAGATGAATCCTCTTCTGTAAACATGAATGAAAACCTCCAACAACGACATCTGTCTGTGAGATTAGAATACATTTTTTTATGATCCAGTCATACCGGACTGTACCTTGCAGAGCCATCTGGGCTGCGTTTAAGCTGCTGCCGTCTCTCCAGCCAACCAGAATTTGACCTCATGACCCCGCAGGCACCCGGAGGTCAGCCTGTCACGGCCGACCGACCGGAAGTCCCCGTGGGGGCCTTTTTATCCAGATGAGGGTTATATGGTTATATGGAGGGCCGAGGGGTCTTCAGAGAGACATAAAACTGCCAGAGACAGGGACATACAGAAGATGAAATGTTAAACCTGCAGGCTGATGTCACAAAAATGTTAAGTTAATTATGTACAAGTTTTATTTTGATATAACATATCCCCCCAATGTATCTTCATTTGACTGCTTTGTATCCCGTGTGATACCAGAAGTCAACGTTAATTTATTTGTCACGTAACTTCCGTACTTTAGTTACGGCACTTCCACCATCTTCTCCTAACGCTATCTAAGGTTTAGGGTTAGTTTTGTTGCATAAGCCTAACCAAGGCGATCTTTTTCTAAACCTAACTCAGTAGTTTTATTTTGAAAAGACTGGAGCGGAAATTGTGTTGCTGGACATTCGTTGGAAAACGCACGAAAAATACGTTTTTGAAAGTCGTGCTGAGCGTCACGAAAAAAAAAGGGAAATTCGTGTCTATGTACACGAATCAAATAGATTACATTTCGTGACATAAGGTGCCTTCAGATGTGGTCGTGTTTACCGTGTTCACGAGAAGAGTCCATATGAACGCCCCGCTCTTGTGGTATCTTGTGCTAGTTACTGAAAATATTGTAATTTTAGTCGTATATTGTTTTTCTTCATAATTTTATAATATGTCTGATAGGGGTGTAAGAAAATATCGAAAATATCGAGTATCGCGATATTACGTTTTGTGATACTGTATCGATTCTCAAAACCACTGTATTGATTTTAATTAATAGTTTACATGCAAAGAATAACTCAGTCAATACTGTATTGCATTTGCAAAGAGCTGCTCAGTGTATGAAGCCTATCAGAGTAGCGCTCTGATGTTGGATGTTACAGCGACTGTGATAAATGCAAATGAAGATCCTCCTGTTCTGATTGCATAAAAAAGTAAACTTTATTTACTCAGATTTTATGCATATGGTGGTGTGTTCTTTATACGACAGTTTTCCTCAAATTTGATTTAAAACATTGCAATATATCGCCTTCCTTACAGTATCGCAACATCGTAACCCCTTTAACATGAAACGTATCGTATCGCCAAATTCTTGCCAATACACAGCCCTATTGTCTGAGGAAAATGTTGATATTCCCAACAGCCTCATCTTTCTCCTCTGTCATTATGTCTTTGCATTTCCTGCATTATGTTACCCGCTTGCTAGCCTGCTAGCTTGTTAGCCTCTGTGGCTTCTAGATGCTGACAGTAACGTTAATATTACCGTTGCTTAGCAGCGGTGTTCTTCACGACTTAACCACTTGGAACGCAAAACATATCGTGTACACGTCTTCTCATGTTGTAAACACGAGCTCACGAGTTTCATTTGAAGGCACCAATAAACTATAACAGGAATAAACTGGGACACATTTATTTAGTATAGTTTAGTATAGTATAGACTACAGTCTAGACCTACTCTACTGTATATGAAGGGCGTCTCGAGATAACTTCTGTTATGATTTGACGCTATGGTCTATATACTGCTGGGTTGCTTAATCTATAATAATGTATCATCATTTATGAGTTGATTATATTTTGTGTTAATAGTCTTAATCTGAAAAGTCACTAAAGCTGTGAGATAAATGTAGACTTCTCATGTCATAAACACGAGCTCAAGAGTTTCATTTGAAGGCACCAATATTTTACAAACTGCCGTGAGACTGTGTTGGAATGATATAAAAACCTATTAAAAAAAAAAAGCAAAAATAAAGGACCCCCTCTTTGATAAAAAAACATTAATATATATCGTTTGAAATTTCTGAAATAAAGGAGCTGGTTAGGTGAGAGGATTTGAACGAATAAATGTTCTTGATGCTTGTTACTGCAGACACAGATACTATTAAAAGTGCTGAGCTTCCACACATGAGGCTCATGAAGGCAGAGGCTTTAAGTTAATAGTGACCTATATTTGATGAAAATGCACCCGTCTGATTAACATACCGAGACGATGCTCCTGCAGGTTAACATTTCTGTACCGAGCAGCTGGATGATGATGAAATATATGAGAGGTGGTTGGTGGTGTTAGCAGTAGAGGTGTGTGTGTGTGTGTGTGTGTGTGTGTGTGTGTGTGTTTGGGGGGCAGCATAAATTGTGTTAGCTACTTCATTGAAAGACAATGGAGGACAAGATGTTGTGTGTAGTGTCACCCACGTGCTTCTGCAGCACTATTGTCTGCTCTGCTTCCCTGGGAGAGGGGAGACGGAGGGGTGAAAGCAGGAGGAGGAGGAGGAGGAGGATGTGGGAGGAGGAGGTGGGTTAGTTGACTGCTCTGTGTGTGTGTGTGTGTGTGTGTGTGTGTGTGTGTGTGTGTGTGTGTGTGTGTGTGCGGGGAGAAGCACAGACGGCTCGTGGTAATTTGATGTGTGTCCCCGGGGATGTTTGATGGATTAATGCTAAGCAGCTCCCTCTTCCAAAGCACCACCTGATCTTTGGGGCTTGTGCCCCACATATAAAAGGCTGCAGTAGTGCTGAGCTCAGCTAGTCCAGCCATCCCTCTCTCTCTCTCTCTCTCTCTCTCTCTGTCTCTCTCTCTCTCTCTGTTTCTCCCTCGCCACTTTCTGTCTTCCTCTCCATCCTCCCTGTCCTCTTGCTTTCTCTCTCTGTCTGCTGTTTTCACCACATTTTCTCTTTCCTTTAAATCCAGGACAGATTATTGTTATTTTTTTGTGTGGCCTGTTCAAGAGGGCCGCCTGGACGCTCAGCACATTTTTTTTTTTTTTTTAAATCATCCGCCTGCTCACATTTTTTTTTTCTATGAGGCTCTAGCATCAGTTTTTTATTTAAAAAAAAAAAAAAGAAAAATGCCACGTTCCTTTTTGGTGAAGCAGCCGAAGGTCCACGATTTGTCGTCTTCCAACTACTACCACCATCAGCACCATCAGCAGCAGCAGCAGCAGCAGCAGTGGGACGACTCCTACACTGTGACACATGCCATCACAGAGTCGGCCACCAACTTGGCGGTGCGTTTGAGTGAAAATGGTGAGTTCTAAACTTGTTTGTTTGTCTGCTGCAGGATTGATTTCTTTCCTTTTTTTTTGAGATTGCACAAAAAATCTAAAATAACAGATATGTTGTTGTCTTTGTAATCGCTCTTGGAAACCCCCCCTAAAAAAAAAACCCAGCTCACCCCCCTCCCCCCCCCCCTCCCATATGCCTCAGGACTTTTGTTTTCTAACTCGGCGGATGCTAAATAGTATTCAGGTCACGCTGCTTCAATCTGCTTAATACTCAAACCAGATCACACAGCAGCCTTTGGCTTTAATACGGTTGTGTACATGAATGATGAGATATATACGTGCACACGCGCACACAATCTGACGCAAGCCTTTGTCAGGTCCAACTAGAAAGAAGGGGAAGGGGAGAAAGCGGATAGCCACATGGGACGGTGTTGTCCTTAGATGGTGCAGTTGCCCTTGAGTCTCTCATCATCCCCCCCCCCCGCCCCCCCCTCCTCTCCATCCCTCGTTCATCTCTCCATCTCTCTCCATCTGATCCTGCAGGATGTTAGATAGCCACAGGGAGTAGGATTGCAGCAACACAATCCATATGTGGAGCAGCGAAGAGGTGATGGAACAGGGTTTTTAGAGGCTGGGTATTGACTGGAAAATAGAGAGTGCTGCAGGTAATTCAATAAAGTGCAACATGAGCAGTGCTTTGGCAGACGGTGGAGCTTCATCCGTGGGATTTCTGCAGAGGCTGGATGTGAGGACAACCCTTAATGTGTGTGTGTGTTTGAGAAGCATCCAAAGAAATGTGTGCTTTGAGCGGATTCGCATCCCCCCCCCCTCCTCCTCCTCCTCCTCCACCACCAGCATCATCACAGATCTTGTGTTCGAGTTGAATCATTTGTCCCCCAGATTTAGGATGCCAGCTGTCTGCTTCCCTTTGTGTCCCAGTGTGTGTGTGTGTTGGGGGGGAGTGGGCTCAATATACCATTGACTGCTGTCAAGATCAGACTCCCACCCCCCCCCCTCCACCACCACCACCCACCAAACACACCCAGCCCTCCCTTCCCCTCTTTGCCAAATCGCAGTCCCCCACCTGTCACTCAATCTCCCCCTCGCCATCCTCATGAACACTCTCAAAAACGCCACAGATGGGGAATGATCTGATTAAAATGATTTAGTGATTGAGGGGATTTCACTGCTGAGACGCTCTGTTTTGATCACCACCCCCCCCTCCCCTACCCGAACAGATTTAGCCGTGCTGCTGCTGCTGCGAGGCGGCGACAGGTGGATCGATCAGCAGCCAAACTATTCCTCCGCTGGCTGTTTTGTCAGTGTCAGCACTTTGTGTTTGAGCCACAATGTGCCTTTCACATTTTTTCCTCCCTCTGGTAGCACTTGTTGGAGCCAGTGGAGGTATCGATTGGGGGCAGAACTGTGCACCCAAAGACTCATTAATATTTCATCCTCAAAGCTTGCTGAACCTGGCACTTACAAATAGCTTCCTGTATAGGTTTCATATTGATTAGAGCTTTGGGTGAGAGGGCACTTTTCATCAGAGGTTACTGAGATCTTCCAATGGAAGCATAAGTTTGGAGCGTTATTTATTATAACATCTAGTACGACATGGTTGGTACCAATGGATTCATTAGGTTTTCTAGTTTCATATGATGCCAGTATCTTCACTCTAGCTTTAAAACTGAGCCTGCTACAACCTAAAAATCGCACGTTGCGTTAAAGAAATTAGTGGCGTTAAAACAAATTTATTGGATCTACTGATTGGTTAGTTTTCCTGCTTAATTTGTGTGCTTAAATTATGTTAGCTTAATTTTCTTTTCTTTTGTTGTTCTCCTTACGTTGAGGGGGGGGTCCGTTGTATAAACCTGTGGTTTCTTGACCTCTCCCGTCACATTTCTTATTTTTTATCTGGATTTTATGAAGTTTTATGTGCAAATAAATAAACATAAACTAGGGCTGTCATTAAAATATTTACTTGCAATTAATTTCATGATTGTCCAAAGTTAATCGCGATTTATCGCACATTATTTATCTGTTCTAAATGTACCTTAAAGGAAGATTTGTCAAGTATTTAATACTCTTATCAACATGGGAGTGGGCAAATATGCTGCTTTATGCAAATGTATGTATACATTTATTATTGGAAATCAATTAACAACACAAAACAATGACAGATATTGTCCAGAAACCCTCACAGGTACTGCATTTAGCATAAAACAATATGCTCAAATCATAACATGGCAAACTGCAGCCCAACAGGCAACAACAGCTGTCAGTGTGTCAGTGTGCTGACTTGACTATGACTTGCCCCAAACTGCATGTGATTATCATAAAGTGCGCATGTCTGTAAAGGGGAGACTCGTGGGTACCCAGAGAACCCATTTACATTCACATATCTGGAGGTCAGAGGTCAAGGGACCCCTTTGAAAATGGACATGACAGTTTTTCCTCACCAAAAATAAGCGTAAGTTTGGAGCGTTATTTAACCTCCTTCACGACAAGCTAGTATGACATGGTTGGTACCGATGGATTCTTTAGGTTTTGTAGTTTCATATGATACCAGTATCTTCACTCTACTACCATTAAAACTGAGCTGCAACCTCAAAATCACAAGTTGCGTTAATGCATTAAAGAAATTAAAACTTTGACAGCACTAATTCCAATGAAAAGAATTTGTTTCCATGTCTCTATTAATGATCTTTTTCCTTTCCCAGGCTACATCCAGGATTACATCATCCCGTCAGTGTTGCAGAGCACGAAGGAGCCGGGTCATGAGCAGACCGGGCTCTCCTCGGTGCCCCTGTACTCCCCGGGTGGCAGCGGCGGGGAAGAGTTCTCCGACCACGACATGGAGCATCCGGACAGTCCCGTCTCCAGCGGCACGGTCGAGTCCGACAGCAGCGGCCCCGAGCTGGAGGCGTGCGGCATCGACGCCTTCCTCATCTCTGACGGACGCTCCCGCCGCAGGCCCAGCCAGAGGCGTCCCCGCAAGGGAGGCAGCCGATCGGACAGCAGCGAGGGCGTCGGCTCGGCGGACTGCAGCCCCACCAAAGGGAAGTCCAAAGGGCGCCACGCGTGCGGCGAGTGCGGCAAGTCTTACGCCACGTCTTCCAATCTGAGCAGACACAAGCAGACTCACCGCAGCCTGGACAGCCAGCAGGCCAGGAAGTGTCCCACCTGCCACAAGGTGTACGTGTCCATGCCGGCGCTGGCCATGCACATGCTGACCCACGACCTGAAGCACGAGTGCACGGTGTGCAGCAAAGCCTTCAGTCGACCGTGGCTGCTGCAGGGCCACATGAGGTCCCACACCGGGGAGAAACCCTTCGCCTGCGCCCACTGCGGCAAAGCCTTCGCCGACCGCTCCAACCTGCGCGCCCACATGCAGACGCACTCGGCCTTCAAGCACTACTCCTGCAAACGCTGCAACAAGACCTTCGCGCTCAAGTCCTACCTGAACAAGCACTACGAGTCGGCCTGCTTCAAAGGGCACCAACCAGAGGACGACTGCAGCTCCGAGGACTGATGGGACATATTCATCTTTTCATTTCTATTTATACACTTTTTAATAGTTCATACGACAAAAGTCAGAGAAAAAGCTTCTCAGGCTTTCACATGCATGCATCATAATCCTGCCTTTTGATATAAGCAATAACCTCACTTGAAATTATTCAGGAATTATGTATGAAATTCATAAGAAATCTCAGTGTTGTTCACAAATATAAAATATTTTATATTGTTTTTTATAAATTGAATTGCAATAATTTACATGCCAGTATTATTTTATATGCCAACTAGCTCTTAATTTACCTCAAACATATCTTATTCGTTGAAAAAAAATGTATTTGTGTATTTATTAATTTATTTAACTATTTATTTGCCAATTTCCGAAGATTATTTATTTATTATTGGTTGATGTATTTGTGAATTTAACATGGATTTATTAGATGCCATGTATTGGATTTGTTGAAAACAAAAGCCAAAATATATTCTGACGCTCTATATTTCTCTGTCTGATCAATTTGGTGATGACAATAAAACTGATGAAAATAAATAATTACTAAAACTCACTCCCTCATGCCTGCATATGTAACACACTTAGACTTGAACACATTAAATCTAAATATTCAGTCAGTTATTTTTCTGTCCCAAAGTCCAAAATGTCTTCACAAAGGCAAAAAATCCAAACTTTTCTTCGAACGTTGGAAAAAATTAAATATTCCATAATTCACCACAATCTGAATCAAATGTGGGCAGATTTGTCTGTAAAGATCCCCAAAATAATCTAAATAAAGAGATACAGCAACTGGATTGAAGGTTTCATCCACGATGTTGAAGGAAACACCAACATCTGGCGTGTTGCTATTTGACATTAGCTAGCGTTAAGTTGGCAAGTAGCTACCTTGCTAGCTAAAGTTGTCATAAGGAATTGATGCCTTGTCTTGCAGTGTTGATGTTAAAATTAACTAGTCTGTCGAGGAGTTTGGCATTTTGGCCATCGCCATCTTGGAAAGCCAATGCTGAAGTGTCTTAAACCTGCTTTCTCTCTAACAGCCAGCAGGCAGCGACTCCTCTGGTTGCTAAAAGAAGTCTGATTGTATAGAAGTCTATGAGAAAATGAGCCTACTTCTCTCTTGATTTATTACCTCAGTAAACATTATAAACATGAGTTTATGGTCTCAATCGCTAGTTTCAAGTCTTCTTCAATACAGCATGATGTTCATTTAGTAAATTATGGTCCCATTTAGAGTCAAATAGACCATAAAGCAGGGGATGCTTTAGGGCGGGGCTACCTTGTGATTGACAGGTCGCTACCACGGCGTTGTCCGGTCTGGGAGTTGTCCGTGTTTTCGTCTTACAACTTTAACCCTTTCACAGTGTGTTTTCAGTTCATCAAAGTTAATAATAATATTTTTGGTCGACTAAAAATATCTTATTCAGCGTTCGGTTGTACTTAGCTCCACCCTCTGGTGTCTCTTCTGGTTGCAAATAACCAAGATGGCGAACTGGAGGCTTCAAAACGGCAGTCCACAAACCAATGGGTGACGTCACAGTGACTCTGTCCACTTCTTATATACAGTCTATGGTCCAAAGTCTGCATTTCTAGACCTAATATATCATAATGGTCTGTCATATTTCAAAGAGCCAATAAATGCAGCCATCGTTTGCCAATTATGATCAATTATTCAACGGTGTGTTCAGGCTGATCTCATCAACTAGTTACTGTTTACCAGGTATTTGCATTAAAGGTGATCATCAGTCACAAGTAAAGAAACCACACGACCAATAAAACACACTGCAGGATGTTAATAATGGAAATCACAAACAGTAACCTGGTACACTTCCTGCTGCATCGCAACTGTAAACTCAGCATTATTTGGTTCTTTGTTGACTGTTTGAGGTCAACGTCTGCAGTGCTTCGCCTGACCAGCAGAGGGGGCAACCATACAAACACTACATAACCATAATCTGACCCCCCCTCTGCTGGAAGAGTCCGGACTAACACATAAGAAGAGGATTAATGTGTTAGTCCAAACAAACACGTTGAAAAGCTGAACCTTCACAGCAGGGTGTATCAGCAGCAGCACCCAGCCTGAAGCCGGTCCTCCTCCCTCCCTCCATGTTAGGAGATCCAGATCCTGGACCTTCACAGCACAGCGCTGCAGCCGGACCACAGGATGTTATCCGGGTCAGGTGTCATGAGAACTGGGCTGCTGGTCCAGACCAGACAGGACTGAGCCCGCGGTGGCCACCAGCCACCGACCCCTCATGGGGAACACAAGTATGTGTCTCTGTAGACCACAGACTGGAGAGGGCTATTTACAGACACAATGGCCACCATTCAAAACACATGTATGTACACATGTGCACACACACACACACACACACACACACACACACACACACTATAGGGGAGAACAGGGTCAATTTGACCTAATGGGAAGATACAAATATACCTTCTGAACCAAAAGATCTTATGAAAAAAAGTCTGAATATTTCCCGAAAAATGTCCAAAAAATGCAGAAGAAAATTCCAACATATGTCCGAAAAAAGTCTGAATATAGCCCGAAAAATAGTCAGAAAAAATGTCAGAAAAATATCAGAAAAAAGGCGATGGAATGCCAGAAAACTGTATGAAAAAAGGCCGAAAAACATACAAAAAATGAATGAAAACATCCGAAAATTGTCAGAAAAAAGGCCGAAGAAAATTCCTACATATGTCAGAAAAAAGTAAAAAAAAAAGTAAGAAAAAATGTCTGAAAAAAGTCAGAAAAATGTCAAAAAAATGTCTGAAAACATCTGAAAATTGTCAGAAAAAAGGCCGAAGAAAATTCCTACATATGTCCAAAAAAAAGTCTGAAAAATGTCTGAAAGAAGTCAGAAAAATGTCAAAAAAATGTCTGAATTTGCGATAAATCACGATTAAATATTTTAATCGATTGACAGAAGATTTACTGCTTTTCTCTGTTTGATGTCGTTGTGAATTAAATATCTTTGGACTGCAGTTCAGGCAAAACAACATCCCCTTGGGCTGCTGGGTAAGTGGGCTTTTCCCCCACTATTTTCTGACATTGTAAAAACCAAACAATATAAAAAATGATGGACAGATTAATTGACTATGAATATAATAGTTATTTGCAGCCCTTGAATAAACACAGGCCGATATTTCCATAGTAGGACAAAATGACAAAATGAATAATGAGTCTCATTGACCCCTTTATGCCCTGTGGCCAGACTCTGAAGAGGATACAGCCATAAAAACAAGTAATCATGCTCTACTGTACACGTCGGAAGACATGAAACCTCCTCCGCAGACAAAGGAGCAGAGCGCCGCTGCAGGTCAACGCTGCTTGCCAATCAACACGGAGGATGTGACCGCCGTGTCCAGAGCACGGAGAATGACCTCAAGGCCAAAACGGATGAGTCTTTTTATAGCCTCCTTTATCAGACCTCAAGCCACGTCGGTTACATCACGTCAGAGCAGCTTTTATAGCCAACTTGTAGATTTCTCTGCTGCGATAAACTCCGCTGACCCGCGGAGGCCTCGGCTCAGAAGTCCCAGGTGACTCTGGAGGAAGGCCGCAGGAACGTCAAGCCCAGCCTGGTGGACATTAAAGGCAGCGTTGGGCTCCTCCAGAAGAATCATAGCGTGTGAGTCGACGTCCGGTATCGCCGGGGTTGACTTGATGTTTGGGGGGCTTCGTGGATCCCACGGGAGATGATGACACACTAGTTCATCAGCCCCAGGATCCAGAAACACCTGCTTCTTTTAGATATCATACCCATAAAGACGCTTCAGGGTGTTTATTTGAGCTCCGGTGTTACCTTTAGAGGCTAACACGAGAAACTTTCACCCATAAAACATTTCACTCATTGGGAACTCGGGACCAGTCGCTAACAGTGATGTCATTTCATATGAAAAGACATCTTCAAATGAAGAAGTCTTTAACGCGAGAGGTGAGGCAAGAGGCGGAGGCCATTTGTTGAACTTTTCACAAAACACCGCCCCACCTGTCCTGGTGGCTCAGACTGTCAGGAGCTGTGAAAGACGATCAGTGTCTTCGGGAGGTGAAGGAGCGGGGGAGGAGGTCGAGGAGGGTGGTGGGATGGGACACACACTACAGGGGGGAACAGGGTCAATTAGGCCTGATGGGAAGATACAAATATACCTCGTGAACCAAAAGAGTATACGAAAAAAAGTCTAAATATTGCCCGAAAAATGTCCGAAAAAAAGCAGAAGAAAGGTCTGACATATGTCCAAAAAAGGCAGAAAAAAGTCTGAAGAATGTCCAAAAAAAGGCAAAAGAAAAGTCCGACATATGTCCAAAAAAAGTCTGAAAAAAGGCAGAAAAATGTCACAAAAAGGCCTAAAAATGGCAGAAAAAAGTCTGAATATTGCCCGAAAAAGGCAGAAGAAAGGCCGAAAAATGTCCGAAAAAAGGGCAGCAGAAAAGTCTAACCCATTTCTGAAAAAAGGCAGAAAAAAGTCTGAATATTTTCTGAAAAAAGGCCAAAGAAAGGCAGAAGAAAAGTCCGACAAAGTCTGAAGAAAGGCAGAAGAAAGGCCAAAAAATGTCCGAAAAAAAAGGCCGAAGAAAAGTCTGACACATATCCGAAAAGAGTCTAAAAAATGTCCAAAAAAAGTCTGAAAAATGTCCGAAAAAAAGACAGAAGAAAAGTCTGACCTATGTACGAAAAAAGGCTGAAAAATGGAAAAGGAAAAAGACAGGCCGAAAATGTCTGAAAAAATGTCCGAAAAAATGCCAAAAAACTTTTGAAAAATTTCGGAAAATTGTCCGGAAAAAGGCAGAAGAGAGGCTTTCACCCAAGACAATCAGCTCCTTCAGCGGGGGAGGAGGTGGAGGAGGATGGGCAGATGAGTCTTATCTTGAGGTCACACTGAGGGTCAAATGAAAGGTGATACTGTTGCTACCGTTCTGGGGGGGGGGGGGGGGGGTTACAGTAGCTCTGCATGAGAAGCACCAACTAATGATGATGATGTCATTAATCATCCTTGGGGTTAACTGAGGGTCTAAATGGACACAACAACTGCTACTGAAGAAGAAGACAGATAAATACTGTCAATCGATTCAAATTATTGAACTTAATTGTGATTAATCGCATGACGGTCCGTATTTAATCACTTGATTTATTACCTCAGTAAACATTGTAAACATGAGTTTATGGTCTCAATCACTAGTTTCAAGTCTTCTTCAATACAGCATGATGTTCATTTAGTAAATAATGGTCCCATTTAAAGTCAAATAGACTTGCGTTGTTCAGCGTTCGGTTGTACTAAAAGACACTCTAAGGAGTCAGCTGTTCATTTTTTTTTTCAGTAAATACATTACAAGCAAGCCTGTTTTTTTGCTAGCCAAAATTAGCATCCCAATTAATATCACAGTTAATATGAACTACTGATGCACCTTGCTAACCAAGCTAGTGCTAGTGTTAGCTGCTACTCTTCCCCAGCTCCACCTTCAGTCTGGGTTGAGTTGAGCCAAGATGGCGGCGCACATAGATGCAGCGGCTCTCCTTTTCGGTGCTTTTTATGTGTGTTTTTGTTCTTATGTCTGTTCGCAAATGTTAAGTTGAGTCGTGCGAATCCCATCTACAGCCGCCTAGATCTTCTGATCATAGGAGTACAGTGCATGTTAGAAAGCATTCGTGTCTGCCATCATCCTGATGAGCTCAGAAAGGAGCTACAGCCTCACCTGTGCTGTTTAGACAACTAGACACAGGTGAGCTTAATTAGCATATCCTACAACTAGGATGGGTGGAGGAACAACACTTCTTTGTTTGTCCTGCTACCAGCCAGACCTGATCCCCTGTCTTCATCCAGTGGGTCTAAAGTGAGTTATTCTTTAAGGTTTATCACTTTGATAATGTCTCTGTTCACTTTATGACTAAATGTATAGGTTAAACTGGAATATGTTTGTGGCTTTCAGTTAACTATGATTACAAAGAGTAAATGCATGTGCATGCATCTCCCTTGCTTTTGTATTTAATGCAGTTACACCACTTGATGATGTTCAAGGGGAGTTCACCTAAATAAAGTCCTTTTTTTGGTGGCTTGATTCTGGTTACCTCACGTCCAACGTCTGAATGTCCCTGGTCTCCAGCATTCGCAGATTTGGTCTCCTAAACAGTGCAACCGAGGGCTGAGCTGTCAAGCAAATACATATTTTCTATTTATAATATATATATTTTTACTCTTCTTTATTTGTACTATTTAATATATGTGTAGCCTATGCACCGTCTGTGCAATGACAGTAAAGGAATTCAATCCTATTCTCTTGTTCAAATATGGTCATTCCTGGTTCCAAAAAAAACAAGATGACGACGGCCAAAATGTCAAACTTTAGGCTTCAAAACGGTATTCCACAAACCAATGGGTGACGTCACGGTGACTACGTTCACTTCTTATGTACAGTCTGTGGTCTGTAGAAAGAGATGCATCATATATTTACTGTTGTTTCAAATGAATAAAAGAGACAAAGATGAGGACATCACAGTCAGTTCAGTGCAACATTACGACAACGAGGGACAAAGACTTATTGATTTGGAGCTATTCCAAATATACAGTACTTATTATTAAAGATACTGTAGATGTTGTTTTCATGTACATTAAACTCTAGGCTAAACTACACCACTACAGTGTGTCTCCCCCACCCACTCTAATGAGGCACCAACACAGATAAATCATAAAGGCTGTTTGCAGCTGGCTGTTAGGAGGAGGAGGAGGCTCTCTTCTCTTCTCTTCTCTTCAGTGCAGCTGTTTCCGATGAGTCAAGTTATCTGACCGCAGTGTTTCCCAGCAGACGGTTAACGCTGACGGGCCGTACGCTCATCGTCTCGTCACTCCGCACTGTGCAGAAGGGATATTACAGAGAGGGAGGATACTGTCTGATGTCGGAAAGCCTGCACCGTCTTCTCTTTGTCTGCCACTGCTGAATGCAGACAGAAGCTGCATTAAAAGATCTTTTGCAAAGCAGCATTATGATTTGTCATATAGCATGAAAAGCACAGGTGTAACTAATAATATCAATGATGTAGAGCATGCACAGTACCACAGCTCTGTAACTGGCACACCTAAATAGAGTGCAGCTATTGTTAAAGACCTTTTAAAGGAAATTCAGAGATTTGTTTCTAAACACATTAGTAATGTTGGAAAATAATGACTGAAAACATGTGAAAAGATTGTGAACATTGTAGTACTGGATTGTGGAGTTAGACCGTTAAACTGTTTTAAGCCAGTTTTGTGTTAAGGATTTTTTGGGCGGGGCTGAAACCATGGCTCGATGACGCAGTGGAGCCGTCCTTAACATAACCCCACCCGTCTACAGAAACCTGGTTTTTGAAAGGCAAAAGAGAAACCCAGGAAAACGACAGAGTGTCAGAGAGTATGGAGTACCAGGACCACCAATGTCTTTGAGACTACCAGGACCACAAAAGCAAGCACTTTGTCCACGGCCCCGGGAAGCGGCGAGGTCCGGGCGGGGGGGCTGTAAAGACACGCCCGAGTCTTTCTTTGCGCGGACCCCACCCGTTTACCTCTCAATGGTTTCACGCCCTCTTGTTCTTTTCAACTTTCCCTTAAGATACTTGTCGACTATCGGTCTCGTGCCGGTATTTAGCCTTAGATGGAGTTTACCACCCGCTTTGGGCTGCATTCCCAAACAACCCGTCTCCGAGAAGACCGGACCGCGGCGCGACTGGGGGGCCATTACCGGCCTCACACCGTCCACAGGCTGAGCCTCGATCAGAAGGACTCCCAGAGCGACACCGGGCAAGCGGTCTTCAGTACGCCACATTTCCCCCAATCTGCCCGTCGGACGGCAATTCGGCGCTGGGCTCTTCCCTCTTCGCTCGCCGCTACTGAAGGAATGCACCTTCCCCGCTTGTGGGCGTGGTTTCAGCGCCTTCAGCGGACTTGCCCTCCAGCGTCTCAGAGCAGAGAATACTGCTTAATTTTCTGTGGTGTGACAAACCCAGAATGCATATTTATTTTTGCTTTACAAGGACTTTAATGTTAGAACATGCTTTTCCTGCTGGGAAATATCTACTGTGAAAAAGATCTATTGGTCATAAAAAATTAAAACTGGAGTCAGCGAAACCAGCAACGGTACGCTAGATTTTGGAAGTATCTAACATCTACAACCCCTGAAATATTATCACGTTATCAAACAAACAGCTTTACTCTCACGTCCAGCAGACACAGTAAAACAGTTGGCCTTCCCCTGTAACCAACCTCAAGTAATGATACCACTTCGGCTTCTGGACCCTTTTTTGGACACATCGAACATCCCATAATAGTCTTATTTCAGAAGACTTTTCCGCCCTGGTGAAAACAATATGCCTTTAATTGGAAAGATTATGACTAACAGCAGCTTCATCCCATGATATCAGCTTCAAAAGGTGTTTAGTGAAACCTCGTACTTCTCACATCTTCCCCGACACACACTTCATTAGTTCTTTAATCACCTCAACAGGCATTTAATGGCATTCCTTTAGGTTGATGGGGGGGTTAAAGTATTTACGGTTCCAAACTGTGAAGCTGTTGGGGGGGGGGGGGAGAGAGAGAGAGCAGCGGGTCGTGTTGCTGGCGGGCTGCGCGTGGTAAAACACCATGGTGTCCTGCTTTATGAGTGGAACCAGGTTCCACACAGGTCGCCGTTGTTGGTGCAGCTGAGCCGGGGGGGCCAGGGGCCGCCGGGGCCCCCGGTTTGATGTGTCAAAGGGTTGTGTTTGTAAAAACAGACCCGTTGATGACACTCTCTCCCTTTTCCAGCGCCCCCCCTCCGCCCTCCGACAGCACCAGTCAATCTGGAAGCCATTTGCTGGGTTTCCACAGAGAAAGTTCAGGCTTGATCACCTCCAGCATCTGCTGAGTGTTTATTTACCCACAACCATTAACCCATTAGACAAACTGGAGCAGGGCAACTGTAGAGCCACCGACCACCGCGGCTCTCTGAGGACACGAGACAGCACTGTTTCTACAAATAATCTACAAATACACATTATTAAACTACTAAAGTACTAACCCCATTACTAGGAACTAGGGCTGTCAATCAATTAAGATATTTAATCGCAAATTAATCACACATTTTTTATCTGTTCAAAATGTACCTTAAAGGGAAATTTGTCAAGTATTTAATACTCTTATCAACATGGGAGTGGACAAATATGCTGCTTTATGCAAATGTATGTATATATTTATTATTGGAAATCAATTAACAACACAAAACAATGACAGATATTGTCCAGAAACCCTCACAGGTACTGCATTTAGCATAAAACAATATGCTCAAATCATAACATGGCAAACTGCAGCCCAACAGGCAACAACAGCTGTCAGTGTGTCAGTGTGCTGACTTGACTATGACTTGCCCCCAAACTGCATGTGATTATCATAAAGTGGGCATGTCTGTAAAGGGGAGACTCGTGGGTAACCGTAGAACCCATTTACATTCACATATCTGGAGGTCAGAGGTCAAGGGACCCCTTTGAAAATGGCCATGACAGTTTTTCCTCGCCAAAATTTAGTGTAAGTTTGGAGCGTTATTTAACCTCCTTCGAGACAAGTTAGTATGACATGCTGGGACCAATGGATTCTTTAGGTTTTTTAGTTTCATATGATACCTGTATCTTCACTCTAGCTTTAAAACTGAACCCGCTACAACCTAAAAATCGCAAGTGGCGCTAGTAGCTAGTAAATTTATACAGTATAGTGGAGTAAAAAGTACAATAGTTGTCTACTGAAGTAAAGTTCAAGTGCCTCAGATATACTTAAGTTGAGACAGACAACATTGTTTTTCATGAACTGGTCAATTATGAGATATTAGGCTGTTTTGCTTCCATAACATGTCTTCTTTCAGACTAGTGGAAAGAAAACATCCAAAATACACATTTAGGTGTTTATTTTACTACTTTGTCTGTTTGTGTCTGTAGATTTCTCCTAAATTCACCAACAGTTACCATTAGATAATGCCTCATTTGCATATTTAAACATAACATTTCAGAAAACTTGTAATACAAATAATAATTGTCTTAATGTCAGTAATCAGCTGGGGAAGTTTCATGATGATATCTCTTAGTTCAAATGAGTTTTTCCTCGGAATCTGAGCCATAAATCTCCACTTCAGCAGCTCTTACATCCATCAAACTTTCATTCCTCTCTATATTCTGAAGGTTTCTACTGAGGGGTTTGTTCATATGTCATTCACAGCTTTATACAACATTTGGTTGTCTAAAAAATATGGTGAAAATGTTTGTTTTTATGGCTGTTGACAGTATCTTCTGATTTATGGAGTGACAAAAAGAGTTCTCTCTGTAAAAACCTTTGACTCTAATATGTCAACAAAATCAAACTAGACTTTTGAACCTGGCCTCATCCAATGTTCAGATTTCTGTTCTAGAAATGTATGAAAATTAGCACCATAATGCCTCATTTGCATATTTAAACAAAACATTTTCAGTAAACTTGTAATACAAAAATAATTGTCTTAATGCCAGTAATCAACTGGGGAAGTTTCATGTTGATATCTATTAGTTAAAATCTTTGGTGTCTGTCCTTGAGTACAATATTTGCGTAAATGTTGTTAGTTCTGTTGCACCACTTCTCACAACATTGTTATTGTCATATTTGGCTCCGTGTGGAAGCATCTGCATCTGAAGGTCATCATGTCCCTGAAGAGCCCGTTTTTAGATTAATAAATGTCAGCCAGTGTTTGCTCTGCGCTCTCCTCTCATAAAAAACTAATGTCTCATTTTGGTGAAGGTGTCCACACGTCTGTGACTTTTAGGACCAAAACATTTGGGAGGATGGAGCCCGTGCATGCGCCCCACCCATCCCCCCCCCCTCCTCCCCCTTCAGCTGAGCCCGGGCTGCTGGAGCTGCTATAAGAGCCCTCCCTGACAGGGAGACTACCACACTGGACCATCCTGAGAGGAAGTGTCAAAACAAACTGGAGACTTAAACCTTTTGGAGCGACTTTTACGCGCGGCTCTCGTCTGCATGCAGCTGTTTTCTACTCGACAATAAGGGATCGTCTTCTCCCTGGAAACACACATGATGGCTTTCACTATGCTGAGGCCGGTGTCCACGCATCCCTTCTCGTACCCCGCTGACCTGACCTTGATGTCGGACGACGAGGAGGGGAACCGCAGCGAGAGCGACGGCAGCACCGACCAGGGCTACGGCTGCTGCGGGATACCGGGGGAGAGCTACGTGCGGGACTCCAGCGGCGGCTTGGTGGTGGTGCCGCACCGGAACGCCGCTAACGCCAGGGAGAGACACCGGACCCAGAACGTCAACACGGCCTTCACGGCGCTGCGGACGCTCATCCCCACGGAGCCGGTGGACAGGAAGCTCTCCAAAATCGAGACGCTGCGCCTCGCGTCCAGCTACATCTCTCACCTGGCCAACGTGCTGGTGGTCGGGGAGGGGAGGGAGGACGCACAGCCGTGTCTGAGCTCCGTCTACAAGGAGGTGAAGGGAGGAGGAGGACGAGGCAAACAGCCCCGGAACATCTGCACATTCTGCCTCAGCAACCAACGGAAAGGGGTAAAATATCCATTTAATACGCGCTCACAGATAAACACTATGTCCTTCTCACTGGCACACACAGCATATTAGATCTTCTGTTCCTCTAAGTACTGTTTAATACGGTTTATATTGAATACACCATGCAAAGCTGTTTACAACTTTTATTATACATCCGCCTGTTTCTGCATCATCGTTCCTGCAAAATACGCAGCGAGACATCCAAGTGTGCGCGTTGCCAAATGCAAAAATTTAGGGTGGGATTAAAACGTAGCCTACTTTATGGTAGAGCTGCTATTAATGATTATTTTCATTGTTGATTAATCTGTTAAATACTTTCTGGGTTAATCGATTAGTTATTTGGGCTATAAAATGGTGAAGAATGTCTCCTTAAATGTCTTGTTTTGTCCACAACTCAAAGATATTCAGTTTACTGTCACAGAGGAGGAAAGAAACCAGAAAATATTCACATTTAAGAAGCTTCGATCAGGGAATTTTCAATCAAATCAAAATCAAAATAGTTGGCGATTGATTTAACAGTTAACAACTAATCGATTAATCGTTGCCGCTCTACTTGATGGGTCATTTGTGTGCCGAATGTCCAATAGAACCATAATATTCATGAAAAGGTATTAATTGATGGATTACAGAGTGTGTATCTTCGTGGATACACGAGGGAACACAAAAGTTGCACATTTATAAATGGGGTCTGGTCAGCATGAAGCAAGAAGGGCAGGTCAGTGTGTTCAGAACGCCAGTTAAATAAAATATCTGAATATT
This sequence comes from Sebastolobus alascanus, assembly GCA_916701645.2. NCBI lineage: Eukaryota > Metazoa > Chordata > Actinopteri > Perciformes > Sebastidae > Sebastolobus > Sebastolobus alascanus. The sequence goes on from CAKAOJ020000363.1 coordinate 470,810, forward strand.
AATGAAGTGAATATTGTTTTGAAGAATGTAGCCAATTAGTGCTGTCTTGTATTTTTTATTCATATTTTCATAAATTCTGGTGTGACATCTCATGTGTATGCTGTTTTATTTCAGCATTGTTCAGAATTCAGGGATGTGAGCTGTGAACTTCACTGGATAAATACTTGTAGTCTTTTTCTATTCAGTTACTGAGTTTGAGTAAATTTACATCTCCACTTGACTGGACTTTTTCATCATCAAATTGTTTGACTGGAATGAGTCTGTTCCACTTTAGAGGGACAAACGAGCTGCATTGCATCTCAGTAAACTGGTGTTAAAATCTCTGTGTTGGGAGTTTGTTTATTTATTGGTGCCGTACCATTCACTGCATGGAGATATCACTACTTTTTATCCATTTTTTTTTTTAGACATAATTGCTCTGAAGCTATTTAATATGCTTTAGAAAAGTAGGTATTCACCGATACTGGATATCGGATTGATATTGACTCAAATAGCTGGATCGGATATTGGTGAAAATAGGGCAGATCTATTAAATTCAGTTCTATGTTTATATATTATATACATTATATATTGCAATTTTAATTGCTGTTTAAGTTTGACCAATTTGTTGGTGTACGATTTATGATTTTAATGATAAATAACAATTAAATACATTTAAATCTGTGTATTTATTTGGCACATTTTGTTTTGCAAATGTAGGAAAGCAATGTTTAAGTTAAGCCTGATGTTGTCTTACACCTAAAAGAATAATCTCAGTCACTTCCACACAGTGAGGCGTACAGCTGATTAATTAAACACTGGCATTGGATCGGTACTCGGTATCGATCGATACCCAACGGTATCGGGACTGAAAAAGTCGGATCTGTGCATCCCTGTAGGAAAGTCAATCAAAATATCTGAGCTTAGAAATTGTGTTTAGGTGAAATATATATTTCCTATAGACACACAGTGACAGTAGTTTCCCTCTTTGTTCTCAGGTGAAAGACAGACGAGACTGTGTGAAGATGCACGGAAGCAGTGGGAGACAAATAAGTCGGCGGTGAAACTTGTCCGAGCTAGACTGGATCGACTCTTCAGAAAGAGACTCAGGGAAACCTGCACCTACTGACCGTCCACAGAGTCTGGAAGCATCTCAGTGTCTGAGGACGACTCTGACTTCTGGCTTTGGCTCATCGGTCTCTTCACCCTGTATGAGATAAGAGGACTGGCACCAAAACCATCAGCTGATAACAGCCACTCTTTCCAACCCAATGTCATAGGGGAATATTGTAAAAGTGAGTACATTCAAGCTGCTTTCTGTTCAGGAGACTGGTAAAATAGACTTCTACACAATGAACGATCTTTCAGGAGCAGAATATCTATTGAGTCTCTGAGCATAATGTTCTTATTCAAACAGGTTTTCTGCTGTTTATTTGTATTTCACAGCAGTTTGAGAACTACAGAAGAATATACAACATTACCCGCTCTGGATTACTAAAAGGTTTATTAGCACGAAGCAGCATGGATAATGATAATTATTACTTAAATGGGACATATCATGAAAAACTCACTTTTTCAGTGCTTGTGCTCATACATTTGGGTATCTGGAGTTCCTACCAACCCACAAACTGTGAAATAAGACGACCAGTCAGTTTTTTGTGGGCTGTCTAGATCAGAAAACATGTGATTCAACAAGCCAATCAGATTTAACTCCCCTCCCTACAGTATGTTGTATGCAGCCTCATTAGAATATACCACCCACAGCTTGAGATCTACCTTTGCAAAGGTGCGCCATGTTTTTCTCGCTAGCCAATCAGAGCAGACCGGACTTTTCCAGGAGGAGGTCTTAAAGAGACCGGCGCTAAAACTGAGCGTTTCACACAGAGAGTGAATACAGGTATATTCAGAAAGACAGTATGAAGAAAAATACAACTCGTGACATACGGCCGCTTTGTCACGTCCCTTGGTGTCACTTTATTTTAGGCAACAAAACCACTATAGTTCGGTTTAGGAAAAAACAACATGGTTGGGGTTAAAACTACTATGTTTGTAAAGTGAAAATAAAACTGAACGTTGTGAACACGGGACACGAACGAATAGCGGTCTCCTTGATGAAAGCCTTGTGGTAGTTGGACCCGTCCACCTCCCATCCCTCCCGCTCGGTGTGTCTCTTTTTGCTCTTTAAACTACGTCGCAACACTCCTGGAGCTTTTTCTCTGAGGGTTTACTTTTGCCGCGGTTGGGTTTACATTGTAGGTAATTGAACGCCAGGTGTATTTCATACAGGTGCTAAAGGGTGCGTTAGTATCACACGCCGAGGGGCGCGGCAAATCCTCGGTGTTTGACGCCTTGGGAATGAGAACAGGCTGGAAAAATTAGGTTTTTTTGAACATTAAAGCATGTAAACATGTTCTTGTAGAAACCTAAAATAAAAGTATGAACCTGGAAATGAGCTGATATGTCTCCTTTAAAGGCACAATCCATCATACCAATGTAGATAAAACGATATCTGTGACATTCAAAACAAAAGGATTTGAACCGGCTAGATGAACTTAAAGCTCTTCATATGAACTGACAACAGATGATAACTTTATCAAAGTTGTATGATGCTGGTTGAGGTTGGACAGACGGATCTATTAGAGACACACAGATGCTCTTGGTGCCCCTCATATACTCTACTGGGTAAAGTACCGATGAGACAAACTCCCATAAAAGTTTGCACCGTGAAACTCGGAGGACTTTGTGAAGCTTGTAGCCGACAGCGGAGCAGCTTCAGGAGTGATAATGTGAGAGGACAGACCGCTCCATCCACCTACGCTGGTGTTGTGAGGCTCCGTGCAACAGGACAGAATATCTGTGGGACACTACTTTGTTTGCTTTTTCATTACATGTTGTAATCTACTTTGAAATTAAATTTATTTTTACATAAACGTGGCTCTCTTGTTTGCCTTCGTAATGGTTTCACAACCTCAACAGTGGTTTTAACTATATTTTCATTACAAAATATTATTGTCGAGTTGCAGAGTTTGAAATATTTTTAATTATTATCCCGTAAATGGAGCATTTTCAGATTAAGACATGTGTGATATGCTGATATTATTCAGGTTTTAGGAGCATTCTTTGGAGATGTATACAGCTCATTCAGATTGAGGTTTTTTACTGCAGTTTGTGACACCCGGCCTCTTGTCTGGTCAGAAGGAGAAACTCACCTACTGTTAAACATTATGAAGACTTGGATATCAACAGGTTTTTGGATATGAGCAAATATCTCAACGCCGACCTTTTCAAGAAGGTTGTTGAAGGAATGAAAGAGGGAGGCTGTGTTCACTACCAGTTATGTTAATCAGAGTATGAACGGCTGCTTGTAAACAAGAATATTCATTTTCATTAGCCATGTAAACTGCTTAGTAGGAATATTGTCTTTTTCAGAATAAGGGCAAAAAACAGAATATTTTGTACATGTATAAAAGTAGTCAGTGTTGCCGACTAGGTGGTCATCTTTGGAAAAGAGTTGGCAACACTGGGCTGAGTTTTTAGGTTGGATCATTTTTTTAAATCTAGCGCACTCTTGCTAGATTCTCAACATTACCAACCTTAGCTTTAAGAGTTGGTTCATTCAATTTGCAAGAAAACAAACAACAGAATTCGTGAATTTCTCTTCTTTTTAAATGACCTCAAGTGGTATGTAGTCATGCAGATAGTTTTCCATTTATTTATCCAGGTTTTTAGATATCTGTCCCTTGAGATTTCTGTCTCCAGCCCAGTACAAAACATCTCTTTCAGAGACAGTGTCCCCGTTACGCTGGACACTCCACCGAACACACACATTTTATTATGTTCTAATGAAGAAATAGTGTTCTGTGGTAGCTACTGTATTTGGGTGGAAGACATAGACTGTATATCAGAAGTGGACGTAGTCACTGTGACGTCACCTCGTTGGTTTGTGGACTACCATTTTGAAGCCTTGAGTTCGGCATTTTGCCCGTCACCATCTTGGTTTTTGGCAACCAGAAGTGACACTAGAGGGTGGAGCTAAGTACAACCGAACGCTGAATAAGACATTTTTATGCGACCAAAAATTTTAAAATTAACTTTGATGAACTGAAAACACAGACAACTCCAAGACTGGACAACTCCGTGGTAGCGACCTGTCAATCACAAGGTAGCCCCGCCCTAAAGCATACCCTGCTTTATGGTCTATTTGACTCTAAATGGGACCATAATTTACTAAATGAACATCATGCTGTATTGAAGAAGACTTGAAACTAGAGGTTGAGACCATAAACTCATGTTTACAATGTTTACTGAGGTAATAAATCAAGTGAGAAGTAGGCTCATTTTCTCATAGACTTCTATACAACCAGAGGAGTCGCCCCCTGCTGGCTGTTAGAGAGAATGCAGGTTTAAGGCACTTCAGCATTGGCTTCACTTCTCAGAACCGGAGGTTGATCACTGGTGGAAGCAGAAATCTCATAACCAGATATATCAAAACCTGGATTAATAAAACCATAACTGCAGTGGGTGAGTGTTTATGTCATGTAATAATATAATATGTGTGAAAAGACCCTTTATTAACACTGCAAGTTGCAAAAGGTCGTCTCTGCAACATGTGTACATCCTTCAGATGTTCCTGATATTTTTCAAAGGTTATAAACCACATGTAGAGTTCATGTAAATTTAGGACAGCAGGAACCTAAAGAACAAAACCACTTAACCACCTCGACCGCTCAGAGGAGGAAACCTATACGGGGAATTCCAGTGAAGGTTTACCCTCTCCGTCTGAGTAATGCCAAGGAATCTGAACAGAGGAAGTAATCAATCTCTTCCTCTCTGAGACGGTCGTATCGCAGCAGCATCTGACCACAGAGTCAGGGTGCTGGGTGCACAGTGCCAGTTAGGAAGGCATGAATCAGAGTCAACTATGGGAAAAAGAAAGGTGTAAGGCAAAACAGGAAAGACACAAATTAGCGTTGTTGGATCTATTGTGGTGACTGATGATTACTCATGGGGACCATCAGCGGGTGGAGCACATTACTGGAGCCATGCCAACAAGATCAACCAACGGAGGGGAGGAAGCACACTTTAAACGTTGGTGTTAGAGCTGAAAATAAAAGTTTGACAAATCAAACACAAGAATCTCCTGAATGGAAACTGGAGTATCTTCTGTATTCAAAGTATTTGGACATTTAGAAAGCAGTATCCAGGAAAAAAATGTGAGGGCTGATCTTTGGCATGACTCTGCTCTCTGGTAGTAAATCTCTCGGGTTTGGATCCACATGTGGTGTTGATCAGTCACAGCTAATATCACCTAGCACCCTGTGTCCAGACAAACACAGCTGCTGATGAGTTAATGTTATAGAATCAGTGTATACACACGCAGAGGCTGATAGAAATACAGTTCTTTAATTGGATGTAAAAGCAACAGAAAGTGCTCAGAGGACGTAAAGAAGATAAACGCCAGCAGATTGATCTGAAAAATCTGCATCGCACTGCAACAATCAATAAAAGTAGACGAGATGTTCACTGTGATGAAATACCTCATTCAAGCAAGTCTCTGCAAGCTGAGAATATAAAACACTACAGTATTTCTTAAAAAACATAAAAGCAATGTTAAAGGAATAGTCTGACATTTTGGAAAATACACTTATTCGCTTTGTTGCAGACGGTAAGGTGAGAAGATTCACGATTGTCCATAGTTAATCGCGATTAATAGCAAATTAATCACACTTTTTATCTGTTCAAAATGTACCTTAAAGGGAGATTTGTCAAGTATTTAATACTCTTATCAACATGGGAGTGGGCAAATATGCTTCTTTATGCAAATGTATGTATATATTTATTATTGGAAATCAAATTAACAACAAAAAACAGTGACAAATATTGTCCAGAAACCCTCACAGTTACTGCATTTAGCATAAAACAATATGCTCAGATCACAACATGGCAAACTGCAGCCCAACAGGCAACAACAGCTGTCAGTGTGTCAGTGTGCTGACTTGACTATGACTTGCCTCAAACTGCATGTGATTATCATAAAGTGGGCATGTCTGTAAAGGGGAGACTCGTGGGTACCCATAGAACCCATTTACATTCACATATCTGGAGGTCAGAGGTCAAGGGACCCCTTTGAAAATGGCCATGACAGTTTTTCCTCGCCAAAATTTTGCGTAAATTTGGAGCGTTATTTAACCTCCTTCATGACAAGCTAGTATGATATGGTTGGTACCGATGGATTCTTTAGGTTTTCTAGTTTCATATGATACCAGTATCTTCACTCTAGCTTTAAAACTGAGCCTGCTACAACCTAAAAATCACAAGTTGCGTTAACGGTGTGGCATTATAACAAATTTGTGTTAACATGTTATTATCGTGTTAACTTTGATTACATTAAAACATGTAAACATGTTCTAGTAGAAACTCAAAATACAAGTATGAACCTGAAAATTAGCTGATATGTCTCCTATAAGTATTTACCTTCTCAACATATCCTCATATAACTGTTCGTATTCCTCATTTGTCAATTTCCGCTTGTTACGTGCATACAATCTTTTTAAATTAAACATCCGTCTTCACAAGAAACTACTTTTTATGTTTAGGAAAAGATGGTGGTTTGGGTCAAAATTACTACGGAAGTGGCGTTAACTTAAGTACGTACAGCAACGTTGACTTCTGGTTTCACACGGGACACAAACAGCGGTCTCCTGGTGAAAGTCTGGTGTTTGTTGCTCTTTATATTTCCTGGTTCACGATTACGTGGATTACATACAGATTGATTTTGTGGGATGTACATATACGAATTAGAGTGCATTCATGTATAGCTACAAGCAATGAGAACAACCTGCACATTTATGTTAAATAGGCAAAACATGGACTTTTTTTTAGATCCCTAACAGGTTTTTGCTCATAGTACGAGGTGTAGTGGTTGATTTAGGATTCCTGCATCGTTTCTACTAACATGTGCAGCTGATGTATGCATACACTTCTATTGAAGCTGTGTTTTCATAGAAAACTTTGTGCATGTGACACGTCTCTGTGTGTGTTTGTGTTGAGAATAGCGTATCCACGTACACTACAATACTTTACGATACCTCGGGCCTCTGTTTTTCTACCATAACCATTCCACTTACTACCACAGCGTGCGGCGCAGCAGCCGAGTCACGGCCCAACCGTGAGATTTATCGCAGATTTTAAACGTTTGACAACACAGTTATGACTAAACTGAATCCTTTAAATCACCCCTGAAGTGATGTTTGGAGGTACACCCCTCTGGAAGGAAAGTTATTGCGCTCGCAGTCCTCTGGGGCGGCACAAATAACTGCACACTTGCATAAAGCATCCCAGCCCTCCAAGTTTCCCTCCACCTGTCAGTGCCGAGGCCTAATTAGAAGCTGCTGTGTGAGCTTATCCTGCAGCTCCGAGGGCCCGGCGGAGCCCGCTCAATGGCTCCCAGAGGCCCCCCCAGGCAGGAAGATGTCATAGAGGAACAGGAAGGAAAAAGGCTTGAGCGCTCGACCCGGCAGAGGCCCTCCCCGAGGGGCCCCGGGCTCTGGGTCAGTGCCAGCTTTGACATCAGTCGGGGGTCCAGATGACCCGCCGTGCTCAGCTGATACTTATTTTAATTCCTGGGTGGGAAAACACGGCTGAACGAAACTCTGAGACATGATATAAAACTATTTAAAATCGTATGTAGATGAAGTATAAGCAGTGGTGGTAGAAGTAGATATTTTACTTAAGTAAAAGTAGAAAAGTATTAACAGCTAAATATACTTCAAGTATCATAAGTAAAAGTATTTATTTTGTAGAATAGCCCATTCTATAATAATAAACTGTATATTGGATTATTGATGTATGTGTACATTACTTTTAATTTAAATTATATATTTATATATATATATATATATAGCTTGTCTTATTGATGTAATAACATCATTTTTTATTTGTTGATTCAAGTTTGTAATTCTTAATCTGAATCTAGAGAGTAATTAGTAACTAAAGTTAATAGATAAGAGTAAAAAGTACAATATTTCTCTGAATTGTAGTGGAGTAAGTGTAAGTACAAGTACTTGAGTAAATATACTTAGTTACCCTCCACCACTGATTATAAGTAAATACTTTACAGGTACATTTTGAACAGATTAAAAATGTGCGATTAATTTGTGATTAATCACGATTAACTATTGACAATCATGGGATTAATCACAATTAAATATTTTAATCGATTGACAGCTTTAATATCCACTCATAGCAATCTGTGAATGTAGGAAATTTTGGAAAAAAATCATGCAGATTGTATTGCATTGAGTTCTGATGTAAGGACAACCATAGAGCGAGAAAAGAAGCACGTAAGCGTACCTATATAAGTGACTATAGATCAGAAAAATATGGTAAAAAGTAGCCCTACGCTGATAAAGGCAGAGATAAAACAGAGGGGAAAGATTTCATATCTTTTGTATATTATTGGAATCCTTTATGTACACCAGAGATATAAAGGGAAGTATGGAGCTGGGGAGGTTTCTTATTAAAGTCAGTGATATCCCTGTACAGGACAGTATAAAGTTCCATCTGAACGTAAATTAATATGTCAGAGTCGTCAGCGGCGCTTTCCCCATCTGCAGCCTCATCTGGTAAGCATTAGTGGAGGATACCACGGGGCAAATAGGAAGGGCCAAGACCGCGATACAGTTCCCCTCCACCACGCTCGGCCCTGAACGGACCCGTATGGTGCTGTAGCTCAACGGTTTGACAGGGCAGACGCCTCTGGTTCAACCCTACAGTCCCCCCCCCCCCCCCAACAGCCAGCCGGCCCCGTCAGAGTAATCGCCATTGGACACGCACTGCGGGCCCTTTCATGGGACAGCGGCCTTGGATAGACCGCTTCCGATTTTTATGATTGTTTTCCACTGATGAGTGGAGTGGGAGCAGCGCAGTGCTCAGCAGCAGCCAAACAGGCGAAGACACAGAAGAGTGTTAGACTGAGGAGACTGATTCAAGGCCGATATCAATACAGACTTTTTTAAAGATATGGTGCACAGTCCACGCTCTGTCCAAATACAACCAGTCCACACTCTGTCCAAATACAACCAGTCCACACTCTGTCCCACTATAACCAGTCCACAACTTCTCTACCTCAGTTCATATCCTGTATTATATTCCATATCTGACATTTCTTAATATCTATTTTCTCCTATATTTTATTATCCAGCACTATATCACTTTCTGCACTACATTCACTTTTTCTTTAAATAGTCCTGTATCTCAGTTGTTTTTTACCCTGCACTATATTCATTTTGTATTCATTTTTAACAGTTCTTCTGCACATTGCATATTTTGTTTTATACTCTGTATTACTTACATGTGTCTTGTTACTACTTGTGTCGTTCTACTAATATGTGTACTACTTACCTGTGACGTTTTTACTAACATGTTTGCACTATGGAACTGTGATGCTGGAAACTTGAATTTCCCTCGGGATCAATAAAGTTACTATCTATCTATCTATCTATCTATCTATCCATCCATCTATCTATCTATCTATCTATCTATCTATCTATCTATCTATCTATCTATCTATCTATCTATCTATCTATCTATCTATCTATCTATCACACTCTGTCCCACTATAACCAGTCCACTCAGCCATGCTGGTCTGGTCTATAGCTTTGAGCCATGAAGCCCCTCTATTAGATCTTTTTTAGGACACGGCACTGGTCTCCTGTGTCATTGATACACCGTTTGGTGAGCCCGGGCTGATATACCAGAGGTGGGAGACCCTGCCTGCTGATGTCCATTAGGACCAATAGGACCAGTATCACCGACATATCGGTCTAGCGGAGCAGACGAGTGTGTGGGCGAGTTCTCTGTATGCGTTGACACACTCTCTCCTCTAAGCAGCGGACACTCTCGGGACTGTTGTTTCCCTCCCAACATGCAGTGGGAGGAAGCGGAGGAATGACCTGAGACATTAGTACAGACAATATCAGTCCACCGGGGCAGGGCTCTGATTGCTCTCTGCTTGGCTCCTGCTCCTGCTCTCTACCTCAGACTCAGGGCGGCGGTCCTCATGCAGAGGTGAAAGGTGACTAATCTGAGGCCTGATTCAATATGTCTGTACAGACGGCTCTGGAGGAGGAAAGAGGCGGACTTCCTCAGCAGCCTGACGTCCATCACAGACCCAAAGAGAAATATGGAAATACACCAAAGTGAACCCCGAGAAAACACATTCCCACCCCGGTTTTTCCAACAGATAATTAAGCTGCTCTGTGCACTTCCCTTCAACCCCAGAGTTTGCTGCAGAATAATCACAGGTAGTGTTTGGCAGAGATTCATGGGAGAGAACTCCAGAAAAACACACACAATACAAAGCAACATACATTAAGTCATGACACTGCATGGGAAAAACTCTCCGAGGTATAAGGAAGCCCGTGGATCTGCATTTTAACAAGCCATGAAGAATGATCCTGGGGACAATAAATGCAATTGTTCAGCGCTCGGAGCCTCCTGTAAGCGGGAGATGGATGGCAGGAAGAATATACGTCTGAAAACTTTGAACCAGTTTCAACACCCACAGCAATTGTTGAGAGGATATCCTCAATCAAGGCCCCAAAGAGCACAATGAATAGTCTGGCTGACAGAATCCTGCTGCCCCCCAACAACCTCCTCGACCTGCCGGCTGCCCGGTGGAGAAGAATGAGCGTGCCGGCAGCCGCTCCAAGCACAACATTGAACGTTTCCCATTGAACGATGCCAAGTGGAGTCTGCTGCCATTTTAAACACGTCACTCATCTGATAATGGATTAGTGGTTGCTGGCATTAAAGTGAGATAAAAACCTGCCATGGTTCTGGTTATTACTGCATTCACACACATGGTTGGATTAACCAGTTATTTGGCCTGTTAACCTATAGGAGGCTCAAGGCCAAAGATTTGTTGACGGGACCTATATTTACACCATCTTGTTACTGTGCTTTTTGTGCATATACCCTGTCCCTGTCCCACATTATGTTATGGTACGTGCAAGACCAAGACTTTCATTGGGAAAGAGATGTCTGTAACTCAGCGGATAATTTATTTTTGAGGTGAATCAACTTCCCAGTATGAACACTAATAGCCCTTATTTAAATCATTACGTTTTTAAAGTTGTAAAATCGCACTAATAGCTGAATCCAGAGTTATTTCCCTTCCTCCGTCCATGTGAATGAGACCCAGAACGAGGCTGGACCGCAAGCCGTGACGACGGCGTGACGTTGGGACCCCGTGACCCGATGTTCCATGTGCCCAAGATCCGGGTACTTTTCCAGGCGGAAGTCGAGCCATTTTGTCTTCATGCTCCACTGAGCAACTTTCATAGGAATGAACGAGGCCCCGCCTCCAACGCTGGATCCAGTTCTCTTTATACACCCATGGATACATGTCCACAGCCTCCGTCCTTTCCACGCTTCCCATTCATTGTCTATGAGTGTGTTCCAATCCACGTACTTCTGGAAGTACACTTCAATGTAGTGCACTGTGTGCACTCTGTACTTACTTGAGTAGTGCGTAAATTTCAACGGGGTAGGGTCGTCTCAAATCGAAAACTCTGCGGCGCCCTTACCAGAAATGACGATTGCAACATTTCACCGCGTCTCGCTACCGCTCGCTACCGCTCGCTACCGCTCGCTACCTGCCAAAATATCTTCTTCTATTTCGGGGTTTTACGCCAGCTGGCACATGAGCTGGCATCTATAAGGTACGTTGTTCAGCTCCGCAAAAGCTCCTGCATCATCATGTTTGAATGGTGGTCGTGGTCCCGCCCCTTCCGCTACGTAGCCAAGATGACGACCGTTGAGGGTGAGAAGTGTCCAGCGTTCCACACTCAACGATTTGACCATTTTGAGTACAACATCTCACAGTACTTACAGTGCACTGCATTTTGCCGTACTTCACAGTGTGAACGCACTTATGCACTCAAAATAGTAAGTGTAAGTACAGAAGTACGCTGATTGGAACACACTGTATGTAAGCTGCCGTGCAATGCATTCTGGTAGCGTGGCGGCGCTATTCGAGAGACGGGGCCGCTCCTCACTTGCATAAAGTTGAAGTCTCGGCTACTTTATGCAAATCAGGGGCGTCCGGTGCGACTCGCTGCCTCTGGAAACTCCCTCGAAACTTTTAAACTAAACGTTGTTGATCCAAAATAAAGACAGATTCAGCAACTGCATGGATTATTTCTCGCATAGAATGTTTTCAGAAACACATTTCCGTGAACTATTTCCGTGATATAAGAGAAGAAAGTCTCCAAACGAGCAGCAGGATGACATCGTCAAATATCTTGTTTTGTCCACAACTCAAAGATATTCAGTTTACTGTTACTGTAATATTCACATTTAAGAAGCTGGAATCAGTGACTTTTTTTTAATTACTCAAACCGATAAATCGATTATCAAAACAGTTGGCGATTAATTTAATAGTTGACAACTAATCGCTGCAGACCAGAGCCGGCCCTGACCAATATGGTGCCCTATAGGCGAGATTTTAGCTGGTGCTTCTTGCATCGCAGCCAATTCCACCACCAATCATTGTGTTCATACACACAAAGATAGAAAGCTTTGCAGATCAAACTTAAAAGAAAACGTGTCTTTCTCAAAACTATGTTGCAGATTATTCCCCAAACACCTGAATATTCTTTCCAACTTTCCCTAACGAATTTAAGGTGGGAGTAATGGACGTTAACTCTAGCTATTTATTAAATTAACGAACGTTACTATTGTCCAGAGTAAGCTATTAGCACAGATTCAACGGAAACAATAGATAAACTATTCATTCATCACATTACATCTGTCTTTTTCCCAGGTGATGCTTCATTCAACCCAGAAAATAGGGCCTATTTAACAGGCTACAAGGTTATGTTGTTGTGGGCTTTTTTGTAATATTTTGAAATAATAGCCTAGTATTAAAATAGTATTAGTAAAAATAGTAAAAGTCATATATTTGGATTTAGCATTTGCCTATACCACCTATGCCTAGGGCCGGCTCTGCTGCAGCTTCTTTGTGCTCAGACACCCAGAAACCATTCAGTACGCCTGGTCGGTATCTGAAATACTACCTGCCTCTAGATTGTCCTTCTGTCAATAATGGGACGACTTTTAATTAAAATCAACTATATTTAGTAAATATGCACCATGTGGGTATAATGTAAACTAAAATAATTCCAGTCTTATAACTAGATTTTGACACAGGGCCCCAGCTATATGCAGAACCTGTGTTCATTGATGTTGTGCTTCAGTTTTACAAATTCCTAAACAAATTTGCAATTAATCAAATGTAATGTGTTCGTTTGGGTGGCCGTTGCCCACGTTGCCCAGTGGATAATTCAGTCTTGACTTTACAGATTTATACTGAGAGTTGGGATTGTTTCTCATTAAAAAGGGAGTTGCTGAAAGATGAGCAGACTGAAGTACAGTGTGGATGGTTTCTGAATGTTGCGGCGCCCCCTCTTGGACACAGTAAAGACTTTTTTCCCCTGATTCATTTCTTTAAATTATTTTTTAAAGCTTCCTTTCTTGTAATATCAAATTCACACAGTGTATATCAATGTTATCTCTCTTTTTTGATTTGTTTAACTATTATAACCTTTCAAAAACTGCAGTTATGAAGACGTTTGAAGATTCAAGATTCTTTATTTGTCGTTTGTCAATTCCAGTTAAACAGTCATTGTCAATGAAAATCTATGGTCTCAGGCTCCTTCAACAATGCTCATAAAATATGTATATATATATATATATAAAAGGGGAAATAAAATAGTAATGTAAATGTAAATTTGTAATTTTGTTGATGACAGTAAATAGTTTTCAGTAGTTTAGTTCAGTTTACATTCAGTTTTCAATAGGGAAAACTGAATGTAAACAGGATGTAGTATGTACAGAGAAGTAGTAAATATATATATATATATATATATATACAGTATATATTAGGACTGTCAAAGTTGATGCAATAATAACGCGTTAATGCATATTCATTTTAAAGCTAGAGTGAAGATACTGGTACCAACCATGTCGACTAGTTTGTGAAGGAGGTTAAATAACGCTCCAAAATTACACTAACTTTCTGGAGAGGAAAAACTGTCATGGCTATTTTCAAAGGGGTCCCTTGACCTCTGACCTCCAGATATGTGAATGTAAATGGGTTCTATGGGTACCCACGAGTCTCCCCTTTACAGACATGCCCACTTTATGATAATCACATGCAGTTTGGGGCAAGTCATAGTCAAGTCAGCACACTGACACACTGACAGCTGTTGTTGCCTGTTGGGCTGCAGTTTGCCATGTTATGATTTGAGCATATTGTTTTATGCTAAATGCAGTACCTGTGAGGGTTTCTGGACATTATGTTTCTTGACATTTGTGTTTTTAAATTTTTCCGACTTTTTTTGGAACTTTTTTTGACATTTTTTCACATTTTCGGAAATTTTCCGACATTTTTCAATTTTTTTTCAACATTATTCATCCTTTCCTTTTTTTTTTTTTCTACATTTTCGTACATTTTTCGAAATTTCTTTTTTTTTTTACAATTTTCAGACTTTTTTCATTTTTTGACATTTTTCAGATTTTTTTTTTTTTTTAATTTTTCAATTTTTTTTTTGACATTTTTCAGACTTTTTTTTTTTTTTTTGACATTTTTCAATTTTTTTTGACATTTTTCAGACTTTTTTGTTACATTATTGCTCACATTTTTCTTCTGTAATTTTTCGAACTTTTTTCTTTTTACATTTGAATCATAATCACATGCAGTTTGGGTCATGTCATAGTCAAGTCAGCACACTGACACACTGACAGCTGTTGTTGCCTGTTGGGCTGCAGTTTGCCATGTTATGATTTGAACATATTGTTTTATGCTAAATGCATTACCTGTGAGGGTTTCTGGACGTTATGTTTCTTGACATTTGTTTTTTTTTACATTTTTCAGACTTTTTTTGGGACTTTTTTTGACATTTTCTGACATTTTCGGAAATTTTCCGACATTTTTCCAATTTATTTTCAACATTATTCAACCTTTTCTTTTTTTTTTTTTTTTTTACATTTTCGTGCATTTTTCGAATATGTTTTTTTTTTTTACAGTTTTCAGACTTTTTTCATTTTTTGACATTTTTCAGATTTTTTTAATTTTTTAATTTTTCAATTTTTTTTTTACATTTTTCAGACTGTTTTGTGACATTATTCCTGCCTTTTTTTTTTGTAATTTTTCGAACTTTTTTTTTTTTTTTTACATTTGAATCATAATCACATGCAGTTTGGGGCAAGTCATAGTCAAGTCAGCACACTGACACACTGACAGCTGTTGTTGCCTGTTGGGCTGCAGTTTGCCATGTTATGATTTGAGCATATTGTTTTATGCTAAATGCAGTACCTGTGAGGGTTTCTGGACTATATCTGTCATTGTTTTGTGTTGTTAATTGATTTACAATAATTAATATATACATACATTTGCATAAAGCAGCATATTTGTCCACTCCCATGTTGATAAGAGGATTAAATACTTGACAAATCGGCGGCTGAGCTGTGGTTTGTCCCTCCGCGGCTTCCGTCGCGCTACTCGGGGTCGGCGGCCATATTGTGTCTGATGCAGCAGAAATCTCACACAGTGGCTCAGAGAAGCACCTGAGACGGAGGGAGGAGAGGAGAGGACCCGTTGGACCCGCTGGCCTGACAGACACCTCAGCTCACCGGGAAGCATTTCGGTCGT
Organism: Sebastolobus alascanus; assembly: GCA_916701645.2. NCBI lineage: Eukaryota > Metazoa > Chordata > Actinopteri > Perciformes > Sebastidae > Sebastolobus > Sebastolobus alascanus. The sequence continues at coordinate 486,504 of CAKAOJ020000363.1, forward strand.
GGAACTGACCAAAGGGGGTAAATATCCACTCAGTGTTCCTCTAACTGTTCATAATACAGACTCCTGTTCTCTGTGGAAGCTAGCATGCTAACATTAGCATCATTTTGAATGAATACTGTAACGATAACTGTTTAATTTAACGTTATTTAACTGGTCGCACATAAGTTTTGCACCCATCGTTACACCTTTAGATGCAAGACGACCGTTGGAGCTTTTAAGTAAGTTATGATTTAATTTAATTTAGTGTTTAATTGACTAACGTAAGCTAACTTGGCTATGGCCAAATGAGTCGATGCTATTATCGTGGTGTTCACTTTACGCTAAGCTAACGTTAGCTTAGCTTAGTTATCTGTTGATGTGGGGGCTAACGTTAGCTTGTTAGTTAACGTTGGTTAGCCAAAGACTTAACCTGTCACATAGGGGGTAGCATAAGTTAGAATATAAACCAATAGATATCATTAATGATTTAAATAAAGTAGCTAACGTTAGTCGGCTGTTAACAGCTAGCCTTAAAGTGGCAGTAGGCAACAATTTTTTGGCGTAATTTGGCAAAAATTCCATAATAACCTTTCAGCATATTGTAATTAAAGTGTTCTGAGAGAAAACTAGACTTCTGCTCCTCCTCATGTCTCTGTTTTCAGGCTTTAGAAAAATCTAGCCCGTGACGGCAGATTTTGACCAATCACAGGTCATTTCAGAGAGAGAGAGCGTTCCTATTGGCTGTGCTCCGGTCATGTGACCAGAACTTGGCTTCCTTCAACAGATTTTACAATGGCGGCCGCCTCACAAACTTTCTCATTATACAGCTAAACAGTAACTACAAGATGATTCTGAAAACATCTGAGGAGAGAAATAGGCATTACAGTAACATAATATTGATTCATATCTGATCAGAGCTGCCTAGTTTGACCGTTTGGTCGGAGATCGCGAGTGATTGACAGCCGGCTCTCATAGACTGCAGCTGGACAGCGGACCTTGTTTTCCTCCGGTAAGTGAAATCCTTCAGATGCCGTTAGGAGCACCGGAGGACACAGTAGGACACAGAGGAACATGGTTTTTTTCAGGTTACCTGTTTCATGTACTACTGTCAAGATATAGCGGCCGTTTTCTAAAAATAACTTTTTTAAATCATATTTGCGCCAATATCGCATACTGCAGCTTTAAATGTTTCATATAGTCCAATATCACAAAACTCAAATTTGCCTCAAGTGGCTTTACACTCTTTACAAGTAAGAAGCTAACGTTACTAGCGGGTAACCTGCTACTTCAAACGTCTCATTATTTGACACATTGGCCTCAGAGAGCTTCATTTATGTCCACATGGGGTGGAATCGTTAGCCGGTAGTGACTCGGTTCTGTCATATGAAATGCTGTCTTATCAAATGTCAATTGTGTTGTCAACCATCACAACACTTGCCAACCTTGAGACCTCAGGACTAGGGAGGATTTCAAAACCAAAGGGGGGGTCTGGAGGTCCTCTCACAGAAAAAATTGAGTTTCAGAGACTTACACTAAGTACATTACAAGTACACTGCAACAGTATTTGTATGTTACATAGGCCTACTTTTAATTTTTTCTTTTAATTCTCAGGAAAGATAACTGAATAATTCACCCCTCTGGCGTGAATTTGTTTGAATATGTGGCATAAACTATCAGTTTTTATTCATTCATTTATTTTTTTACCCCTGCTTCAGTATCTCTTTCTCTTAGTACTCTCTATTTCTCTCACTCACTAAAGGCCCGTTCAGACACAACACGACAACAGCATCACTGCGCTCTAAAACCCTTTCTTTCTAATGGCAAGCGCCGTGCCGCTGCGGTGAGCAAAGCCCAACTTTGAGCGCTGCCTGCTGTGATGTGTTGCGAGCGCAGCTCAAACCGCGTTGTCGTGAGCATTTGTTCCACCGGGAAACAACATTTGATGTAGCTCTATTGTCGTCCGGTGGAAACAGTAGGACTTATAATGTACATGCTGTACAGCACCAGAAACAGGTTGAGATAACGAAAAGGAAAAAAAGTGTGAACATTTGCCATAAATCAGGAGAATTGTGACCCCGGGAGGAAACCAGGAGAGATCAATGAAAAATCGGAAGGATTGGCAAGTATGGTCAAGCTGCAGATTTATGTGCCAGCTAGTGTAACAGTTGGAGGAATAATTCACTATAAAGGACAATTTAAAGCAACCTGCGTGTTAGAATTCTACTGGAGGTCTACACTCAATTGCCAGTTCATTAAGTACATCTGGCTAAGACTAATGCAACAGTGCTGCTATAAATTCTACCTTCACGAAGGTTAATATGTTCAGTTTTGATAAAACTGTTTTAGAGAGGAGCTGATTCAACTGTGTGGTCATTTTGGAGGCTGTAGTTTACGTTGTCGTTGAACTATATTGCATTATACAGAGAGGTTAGGGCTGCTCGATTGGCAAAAATCATAATCACGTTTATTTTGGTCAATATTGAGATCACGATTATTTAACAGGATTACTCATTGACTTTGGAAACATGTATTTAGAAAGAAGATTTTGTAAATGCATCAATCTGTACTTTGAGAGCTAAATTAAGAGGTTAAATCTATGAAGAACTTTGTGCTCTTGTACACAATTTAATCGTAATAAAATTGGTTGTATAGATACGAAGGGTGATGAAACCAAAAAAAGTTGCACCTAGAAAGCATGGTATACGGGATGGGTGGGTTTGCCGTCATGGTCGCACTGAGGTCAGTCCGCCCCGGTCGACAGTCGAGCAGGGAGCCCCGTGCCTTCCCGCAGGGAGAGAGGGCGCAGCGAGCACTAAGCGTTGAGGTCTGGGCGAAGGGTGCTGTAAAGCGCCAACCTTCACCGTTGGCCTTTCCAAGCTAGAGCTGGTCGCGGCTCACCACTATCGAGAAAATAAGCCTGGCGAGGGCCAGCCAGCGCCGAGGGGATCCTCCCACACGGCCGCCGCTGAGTGTCCGTCCCTGACCCCACAAGCGAAGCGAAAGCGCACCACTGTAAAGGAGAGGGGTGCGCTGGATTTATAACACGAGAAAATGAGAGCGTCATTGCGAAACAGAATGCAGCACAATAATTGTTTTTTTGTTTTCATTATCGTTGGCAGCCAAAATCGGTAAATTCGATTTATTGCACAGGCCTAAGAGGGGTTGTTTCTGTGATCTAGCCTTCCCTCACTGATGTCAGTGGAAGTGGTAAAATAATAGAAACACCTGTCAGGAACATTATAACCTTCAGGAAGGCAGGATTTATTGCAGAACTTGGTGTACTTAATAAAATGGTAACTGAACGTACAGTATATTATTTACATTTCAGGGAAAACTCCTATATCAGTCCAACAGCACTACTCCATTGATGGAAACTTGCCTCATATACTAGTCAGGACAATGACAATAATTTCTTATCCCAAATGAATTTGGGTTGTAAAGAGATTAAAGTGTGACGGTGCTGCTCTGATGCTCTGTCAGTGGTGTCATTCAATGAATAGATTTTGCGGTGTGAATGAGATCAATAATTACACAGCTCATCCCGTCCTGCCCTAGTAATTCAACAGGCTGTCAATACTTTCGTGAGTCGGTGGCGATGTTTTTAAAACACAATGTTTAAAATGAGCCCTCAACTAGAGCTGGAATTAATTTTAGCCACTTCTATCTGGTCACCACCCGGAGCTCATGATCGTAGGAGAAGGTTAGAGCTCGATCTGTAGCTGCAGGCTCAGCTCCCTCCTCACCACAACAGACTGGCACAGTGCCTTTATATGCTGCAATAGTCCGCCTGTTGATCTGATGCTCCATCTTACCCTCAAAACACCCGAACTATCCCTTTAAGACACGATACCAAACATGCACTGGTGTGAGGACTTGTGTATCTTTGCAAACTGCTGACACGTGTGATGTAATCATTAATTTTCTCTCTCTTTCTCTGTCAGCTATCCCACCGTGCCCCTGGTGGCCCCCCCCCGTCCTCAGGCAACGCCCCCCCCCCAAACCCCTTGCCCTGTTGGGATCAACCCCCCTCGTCCCCTACCTTCCCTCCTCTTCCTCCCTCCCTCCCTCCCACCCATCCTCCCTGTACTCCAACCGCCCTCCGTTGCAGTAAGATCTGCCATCCACATCTGCCAAGCTGTCGGACATGTCAGGACCCGTGCCGAGCCGGGCCCGAGTGTACACCGAGGTCAACACTCACCGGCCCAGGGAGTACTGGGACTACGAGTCCCACGTGGTTGAATGGGGGTAAATACCTTGTTGACCCATAACACAACATTTGCAGCGTGCAACTCTTCAACCAAGCTGATGTTTGATTTTTATTTTTCCTTTTCAGAAATCAGGATGACTTTCAGTTGGTGCGTAAACTCGGGCGTGGCAAGTACAGTGAAGTCTTTGAAGCAATCAACATCACCAACAATGAGAAGGTGGTGGTGAAGATACTCAAGGTAAATCTATAGAGACAGAGGCTTTGATCAACAGTGGCTCTTATCGAATCATTAAATCCTGCTTAACTCTGCCTCGTCCTTTTCCCTTTTAGCCCGTGAAGAAAAAGAAAATCAAGCGTGAGATCAAGATTTTGGAGAACCTACGTGGAGGTCCTAACGTAATCTCCCTCATCGATATCGTGAAAGACCCTGTGGTGAGTGTAGTATGTTGATTAGGCAAGACATGATTTATATTTTGTAAAAACAAACTTGTGTTGTGCATGTTGGGGTTCTGAAATATCATTACTGTACCAATAGCGTGGCGAACCCACCACCTGTGCAAGCTTACCGATTTCGCTTGCGAAGTATGTTACTGTAAGTACATATCCAGCTGTGGCTGTAAGTAGGGATGTCACGAGAACCGATAACTTCGGTACCAAGTCAATGCCAAAATTCAGAAATTCTTACTTTAGTGTTTTTACCCTGGTATCGAATTTGTATCGAGAATCGTGGAATTTCACTGGTGTTGGTATCGACTACTACATTTCTGGTATCGTGACATCTCTAGCTGTAAGTTAGATAAATGTATAATTGTATTCCTATGTTGTGTCCGGGCTCTCTCCAAAGAATGGAGCAACAATTAAGTTTAGTTTTTGATTTATTTGCACATACATAAAACTGCTATTTGCACATACATAAAACTGCACAAAATCCAGTCAATGAACAAAAAAAACAAGAAATGTGTCATGAGAGGTCAAGAAGCCACAGGTTTATACAAAGGACCCCCCCCCACCCAACCCCAGGAGAAAAAAACAATAACACAAAAGGAAGAAAGAACTAAAAACATAATTTTAAAAATACAACAAAAGTTAAACAACAAGAAGCACACAAAATGTGCAGAAAAACCTAACCAAACAGTGGAAAACAATCCAAAAAAAACAATGAAATACATACAAAAAAAAACACTACAGAAAAAAAAAAGAAAATATTTCTAAACATATCATTTAAAATCTGTTGTTTCCAATTAAGATTTCTGCTTTGACTTTAAAAGAAAAACATAGTTTCATGCAGACTTTCAAGCCACGTTTTTCCTCCATTGTTCATCATGACAGTCTGACTTACATAGTTGAAGTTGGGCCCAAAGAAATGCGAAGCAACAGGGGGGTCATCCTGTTATTTGTATTTACTGTAGACTGACGTTTGAATGGATTAGTTAAATAATGAAAATGAGATGTGCAGAGGTGGAAACACCTGTCTTCACAGTATATTTCTGCTTTAAAAGGAAACCACAATAAAACTCAGCAAATCAGCAAATATTCGTTGGTTGTTAAGGAAAAAGGCCAAACATCTCTTTTTTGTAGCTTCTCAAATATGTTGTTTAGCTGCTACCCTTTGTTTACCATCGTTGTAATTTGAATATCTTTGAGATTAGACTGTTCATCAGACAAATTAAAGCGCTTGAAGACGTCGCCGTGGACTCTGGGAACTTTCAATTGGCATCATCACCATGTTCTGATTTTTCCCTATTTGCATCATTATAAATTAAATACATTTTTTGATTGTTGCTCAGACAAACAAAACCAGTTTTAAGACATCACTTGAGCTCTGGCAACTCGTGACTTTAGAGGCTGATTAATAGAATATAAAACTATTAATAGATAAAGTTGGTTGGTTAGTTGCAGCTCTGGTTCATACTGTGAGCAACACGGGGTCATTTGTGGGTAAAGTCAGCAGACTACTTGTGATTCAACTGCTCTTCAAACCCCCTTTTGGAGAAGTCTGATAACTAGAAGTCAGAATCAGTTTCTTTGCTAACTTGTGAACAGAAAATAAACGTGCATTTGGAGACATGGCCATCGTGTTGCTCACAGTGTGCCTGCCTGGATAGTTTGAATTAGTAACATAGTTTATTACAATGTTGCTGTTTCAGTCAAATAGATTAATTTAACTGGTCCTAGTGGTAGATATCGTTGGTTGAGACTCATTGAATACACAAACTATTTTTATTTTTCAGTCCCGGACGCCCGCCTTGGTCTTTGAGCATGTCAACAACACAGACTTCAAGGTAGGAACTAAACTTTTTACTCAATAAAACGCTGAAGATTATGGAAACCTCCTTTCTTGGCATACTCGTTGTTTTCCGTACACGTGTGTGTATGTGATGGAGGGATATGAAAGTCCAGTGCTATGTCTTCGGTGCCAGAGAGTCTACCATCTTCTGGTTCTATCCTCAATCGCTGGCACATTGCCACAGCTCCATTGTTGAGTGATGCATGACTGTTAAATGAATGTGTGCTGCCTGTTTACTGTAAGACATTACCATGGAAAAGCCTAATGACATCGCTTTGGTCTCCAGCAACTGTACCAGACCCTGACAGACTACGACATCCGGTTCTACATGTACGAGATCCTCAAGGTGAGTCCTCCACGGTTCAGCTGCCTCTCGGCTCATAATCTGTAACCTCTAAACCTCCTGAGGGCCAACTCTGAGGGTTTGTCCTTTATTTTTCATCTCAACTTTTCTGAGTTTTTATACTTGTTTGGGTACTCGTACAGTACTAAGTCTAGGTTTAGGCCATCAACACTGATTACGTTTACATGCACAAAATATTCCAGGTTTTGCCCTTATTCTGAAAAAGGCAATATTCCTACTAAGCTGTTTCCATGGCTAATGAAAATTAATATTCCACTAATATTCCCATTTACATGCAGCTGTTATGGCCAAAATCTTCTATCATGGTATATGTTATAATATATCAGTAATTTTTCTGTAAATTCAATAAAGAAATAGTTTAAAATTACTGTACTCACATGAGACAACACTTGAGTTAAAAACAAAAGACTCAAAACAGGAAAACTAAATTATTTCAAAATGGAATCTTTAAGGTTCCTGAGAAAAAATATTTTAAGTGTTACAGGTGCAAATAAATACCTGCCTTACTTCAGTCAGCGATATAAAAATCCCACAAATTTTTATTTTAGAGTATACCAACAGACTACTATATAATACTTAACTTTTCCTGCAGGATTTGCTCATATTTTCATTTCAAAAAGCTGACAAACAAAATAAACTACAGTGTACAAATGTCTGGTTATCTTGTAACCAGAGCTCTTCCTCATCTTGTGTTGGGATGCCTCCTCCTGCTCTGTATTTACAACTTCACTCTCCTCCATGTCTTCATCAAATCATCTTACCTTGCGAGGCACATGGATTCACAAGATCCCGCGGGAATAGCTATCGCGGTGGAAACGGTATTGTCAAATCTCTACTGTTGCACGGTATATACTGTCATATTGCCCAGCCATAGCAACCGTTAGTACTCCGCTTAACGTAACCGGTGGTGGTCTTGTTCTTCTGTGTGAACACAGCCTCCCTCTTTCATTCCTTCAACCACCTTCTTGAAAAGGTCGGCGTTGATATATTTGCACATATCCAAAAACCTGTTGATAACCAAGTCTTTCATAATGTTTAACAGTAGGTGTGTTTCTCCTTCTTTACTTTTGGCATCTCTGCAAACTGTCGGCTAGTTGGTTTTTTGTTCAACACAGAGCTGACCGTAAGCTGGCAAGAGGCCGTGTGTCAAAAACTGTGTGAGAGTTTGCTGTATACATGTCCAAAAAGAAAATGCTCCGTTCAGATTAAGGCTTAATTCAAAAATATCCAAAGGGAATATGCTGTTTACATGACTCGTATAAAATTCACAATATTGTCATATTCAGAATGATAATGGTGGAATGTAATGTAGTCATTGTGTGTGTTTTCTAGTTGACAATATCTCGGTGTGAGCAATCGATAACAAAGTTTCTTTTGCTCTTGTTTGCAGGCTCTGGACTACTGCCACAGCATGGGGATCATGCATAGAGATGTGAAGCCACATAACGTGATGATCGATCATGAACACCGCAAGGTGAGCGATTAAAGGCCCTTTCACACCTACCTCGATTTGTCTGGCCTTTTCAGTTCGATCCGAAACCAAAATTACAGGTGTGAAACTTCCCCGGAATAAACAGCCAACTGTGGTCCGACAAAAAGAGATGATCTCAGTCTGGATCAAGTTGAACCAAGGTCTGGTTTAGGGATGTAACGAGAACCGATACTTCGGTACCAAGTCGATGCCAAAACTCTGGCCTCTCCGGTAGCACTCATGCTGCGGAGGTCTACCTGGCGCTGCTGTTTATGCACACCGGCTGTGACAGCTCCATCTGCCTCGCGGAGATTATCTCATTAACGTTATGGTTCCCTTACAGCGTTGGGATTAAACGTGAAATATTGCCAAATAGGTGCGTTTGCTTTTCGCTTCGACAACAAATCCTCTCGGTCAGTCGACTCTCTCTCTCGTCCCGTGTGTGAAATCTGACTCCTGCTGCTCTGAGCTGACGGACCAGATGCATTCACGGTCAGTATGTAGCGTCCGTCGTCTGACTATCGATTGATAACATGCCGCTGATACGCCAAAATGAACTAAATGGTTCAATTCTTTTTATTTAATACTTAAAGGCTACAATGCCGAAGTTTTTTTTGTAATGTTCAAACGTTTTTAATAAAAGAGTGCGTGTTGAATTACATGGGATTTATCGGACTTTCGGACCGATTACAGGAAGTTCTGACAGGCCGGCGTCGTGCTATATGAGTAGGGAATAACTCCAGACATAGAGTGGGCGTAACGAGTGTGTGGTCGAGAGAGTGACTGTTGCTCAGAGCAGACGTGTTGGAGATCAGAGCGGGGAGGAAATTAGTAGTAAAATTATCCGTCAGCTCCTCAAGACGCAAGTAAAGTTCCTGTGTCTTTGTGTAGCTTTTTGTTTGGCTTTTGCATCTCTACTTCTGTTCATTTTCTCTATTGTGTTGTGTTTAACAGTAATATATTCACTGTCTGTCTGTAGTTGCTAACTGCTTCATTTCTGTGTCTCTAGTTGCGCCTTATCGACTGGGGTCTGGCCGAGTTTTACCACCCGGGACAGGAGTACAACGTCAGAGTGGCCTCTCGCTACTTCAAAGGACCCGAGCTCCTGGTGGACTATCAGGTACAGCTCGTGTGCTCTAAGTATCTGAGGGATTCTGGGATGCCCTCTGCTCTGCTTTGGTCTTGATTATCTGTCACACGCGTAATCTGAGACGCTGCTGGTTCAGATTTCAGTGTTTCAGAGCAGAGTAGAGGTTTGCAGCTGACCTTGGATTTATTGATGTTTTTGTGTGTATCCAGGAAGGTATTCATAACACATCACTTACAGTATATCACCAGCCCTCCTGCAGCTGTGGGCTCAAACAAGGTTGTTTCTGATTGCCAGAGAGAGGAACTGCATCTTCATGATACATCAGTGCTCATTTAAACGGTGTCTGGCTGGATTTCAGGGAGTCGGAAATGTTGTTTTCTCTGCTTTAATCCCGTCTGTGCTCCCGTTAAGACCTGTACTGTGTGTGTTTTAGATGTACGACTACAGTCTGGATATGTGGAGCTTGGGCTGTATGTTGGCGAGCATGATCTTCAGGAAGGAGCCTTTCTTCCACGGCCATGACAACTACGACCAGGTAAACGCAGAGCAGGGTTTCTGTAGCTGCTTTACTGTAAAGGCAACACACAGTTCTCTTCATCGGAAGGCTACACGTTATGGCGAGCTTTGACTTGTGGAAGTTTTATGCCTCCCCACCAGTGACCAGCCAGCGGCCGGAAGAATTATGTTTTCTGACTGTCCGTCCGTCCATCTGTCCGTCCCATTCTCGTGAATGTGATATCTCTGGAACGCCTTGAGGGAATTTCTTCAAATTTGGCACAAACGTCCACTAGGGGTGCGTCCAAAGTCTCTTAATTGCATCCACGATTCCCTCACTTGCATCTTAGACTGAGGTCTGAGACGAGGACAGAGCGAGCAGACTCGAGCGCCGCGGCTCGCACAGAAAAACGTGAAATCGTGCAACGTGACGATTGCACAGTAAGCATTAAAAAGTCCACTGCATTTTCCATAAACGCCACATAGACAAATGTATGAATTATCTTTACATTGCACTTTTAGAAGTTCAGTTGATTGAGTAGATTCACATGTTTTGTTATTTTTGACATAGATTTATTTTATAAATAATTTAATTTAAAACCAATACATAGGCTAGATAATACATGGGATTAAAAACATGTTCCCCTTTAAAGTAATCTTGTTTATTTTAGTTGAATCAGAGTGTATTTATGTTTCTAGTAAAAAGGCATGCCCCGGACCCCCCCCCCTAGCTAGCTACTTTTTCCCACTGGCTGCTATAGATACTTGTGGAATTTCCTATTTATTTAAGCATATAGCACAGGCCTTCGTCACATGGTTATACGATATTATGCTGCATTCTTTTCGACTTCGAGTATCTCTTTTTTCACCATATATGTGTTTGCATCCCTGAGTGATGAAGTGATGACATTGTGGAATAGACATGGATATAAACTGCAACTTGACTGGTTGCTGGAGGCATACAACAGCGAGGCTGTAATTTTATGATTATTGTGATTGCTTAAAAAAAAAAAAAAAAAAAAAATGGACATGTATGGATCTCGTGAGAGTGGCCAGTATCTTCTGTAACATATGTGTCTGAGTTCACTGTCGGTTTGTGTCTGAAAGGGTTAAAGTATCTCACCCAGAGCTGATAGTTTGTTCCTTATTTGTGCTCCTGTAGTTGGTGAGAATAGCGAAGGTCCTGGGGACTGAAGACCTCTACGACTACATCGACAAGTACAACATTGAGCTGGAACCTCGCTTCAACGACATTCTGGGAAGGTTAGAGCTGTTTACCGACGTCACATGATGGTGATGATGATGATGGTGGTGTCTGGGAAATGCAGGCTTTTGTTTTGTAACTGTACAACTGATTTGAAAGTAGTAAAAAAAAGTCTGAAAAATGTTCCAAAAAAAGTCTGAAAAAAAATCTGAAAAATGTTAGAGTAAAAAAAAAGTCTGAAAAATGTCAGAGTAAAAAAAAAAGTCTGAAATTTTCCAAAAAAAAATCTGAAAAAAAATCTGAAGAATGTTTTTAAAAATAAAAGTCTGAACAAAAAGGTGTGAAAAATGTCCAGAAAAAAAAGTGTGAAAGATGTTCGAAAAAAAAGTCTGAAAAAAAAATCTGAAAAATGTTTTTTAAAAAAAAGTAGAAAAAATGTCCGAAAAATGTCTGAAAAAAAGTGTGAAAAATGTTCTGAAAAAAAACTGAAAAATGTCAGAAAAAAAAGTCTGAAAAATGTGACTTTTTCATACTGCTGTAAAATGTCAGAAAAAAAAGTCTGAAAAATGTCAGCAAAAATAACTCCACAACAGCTGGAGTTCATCCCTGCTCCATGCGTAAGTAATTTATCGCATAATTTCAACTGTCTGTGTTCTTCAGTGTAAATAGTTTTTTTAAATGTGTCTTTTGTCTTCAGGCATTCTCGTAAGCGATGGGAGCGATTCGTCCACAGTGAGAACCAGCACCTGGTCAGCCCCGAGGCTCTGGATTTCCTGGACAAGCTGCTGCGCTACGACCACCAGGCCCGGCTGACCGCCCGCGAGGCCATGGATCACCCTTACTTCTGTAAGATGCCCTCATAATAAACAACCAGTGGTTTTCTTCTCTGTTTGTTTATAAGAACATCACAATCAGTACTGGCAATGTCACAATAAGTGCTTTCTTTCTTTATTCCTGTTGTTCCTGCAGTCCCCATCGTGAAGGATCAGTCTCGTGTGGCCGGAGCAAACCTGCCCAGCGGGAACACAGCTGTTAGCACAGCCAACATGATCACTGGTGAGAAAGAGATGACACTGTCCCACAATCTAGATAAAACATTTATGGAAACATCACTCCATAATGTTTCTGTTTCTGTACTTAAAGGGATATCCCTTTAAGTACAGAAACATAATATTTATTTTAGACAGAGAAAGATGAAGAAACGTGTGGTACTTTGTAAATGATAGTAATATCCACAATTAAAACCCCGTACTACTCACTTCATGTTCTACATCACTGTCCTGCAAATATTTCAGAATAAAAGCCTCGTGTTAACAAATGTGAGGCATTCCGTCCATAGAAAAAAAAACCGCATGAGGGCTTTTATTTTGAAATGAAAGCAGGAAGTGTTGATTTGTTGAAATAAGTATCTAGTATTATTTTTCTAAGCGTCTCTCTGCCCCCCCCCCCCCCTCCTCTCAGGTATCTCTGTCTTGCCAGTCTCCGTTGGCCTTGGCTCCCTCACTGGCTCTCCGGTCCTTTCTGCTGCCACCAACGTCCTGAGCACCCCGCTGCCCGCTGCTGCCGGCGCCCCGCAGTGACACCCAACCCAACTCCTCACTCCCCCCTCCTCCCCCAGGCTCTCCCACCTCCACCACCACCACCACCCAGGGGAGAAACGAGACGGGTGCCACTCTGCCAGCCCTTCACCTGAACATCCAACCTAACTCAGTGTGACCGCGCCGCCTCGCCGGAGGACGCCGTCTAAGAAAAAGAACGATGTTCCTTTTTCCTCCTCGAACAAACTTAACCTGACATCTGAAATGAATGTTCTGTGTAACTGAACAGGTATTCCTTTCATTTCCCCTCAAGCCGTAGTGAATACAAAGGGTGTGTGTGCGTGTGTGTGTGTGTGTGCGTGCGTGCGTGTGTGTGTGGTGAGAGCGAGCGTCATCCACGCTGTGTTTTTAGTTTGGATTGTGATCAATAAGTACGTCAGCAGAAGGCAAAAGAAGAGAGATGTTGGCTATCAGGACCAAAAGGAGCACATCCTGTATAGTTTACTACCGCGGCATCGTCTAAAAACACCTGATGACACTTCCTTTACCCCCCCCCCCCCCCTCCCTCCAGATCGCAGGAAGTGATTGGTGCTGTTCAGGTGAACATGATGACACTTCAACACTTTTCTCTGCCCGAGTAGTTCTGTCTTGCCTTTCTTACCAAACCAGATCACCAGTCTTCTTTTGATATGCGACTTCTCCGTCATCCGTTAATTTTTTTTTTTTTTTTTGTATTGAAACGTTCTGGACTGCTGGACGAGGTTCATCCACCATCGAGCGGTTCGATCTCTTACGAAGCCAGGTAAGGTTCATTCAGGTTCTACAAAGAAATGGTTTCTCAAAAACGTGCTGCTTTTCCAGTTCCTTGAATTACTTCAAGTGGCTTTTTTCTTGGAATTACTTCAAGACATAACCAAAGTTTACTCCGTTGGTTGGAAGGAGAGACTGACCAAACCTAGTTGTTGTTCTGTGGGAGTTTCTCACGGAGATGCTGTCACGCAGGTTTACGATGTGGGTTCTAGTAAATACGACGACAACATGGAAGTGCTGTTAGGAAAGCTCAGTTAATGTGTAGTGGACACGAGTAAGACTGGCTTCTCGAAGGGTCCCCGGTGTTCTAGTGACAGAGTTTTGAAAGTGTAAGTTTTAGACCCTGATGTACATATAAACGCATCTTTTTCTTTTTTTTTTTTCATCTCAAAACCTGAAAAATGCAAATAAATCCGAACATGTATACATCGACCTGAGAGCGGAGCAGTTTGAGTCCCTACATCACTGTATATATATTTTTATGTCCTCATGTAGAAGACTAGTATTTGAAGGTATTTGTGTAAATAAACACGTGTTTTATTTATCAGGTACATCGCGTGACTGATTTTATGTCTGTCATGTTCATACAGACCACTCTTCTCTCTCACACACACACACACACACACACACACACACACACACCGACCGCGTTACATCAGTTACAAAGTGAAAATTATGGATTTTTAATTAACGATAATGCTGCATTTTTAAAGGATGAGTTCAGAGTTTTTCGTAAGTCTAGAGATGAAATGGAAAAATGCCATTTTTATCCCTTTTAGATCACCTCCCCGGTCATATTATTCACCTATTTAACAATATATGCAAAATAAATTTAGCGGCTATATATAGATATAAACGGCTCATTCTAAGGTAACAAAAACACGATTCTTATTTTCAGGTGATCGTACACTAAAGAAAACATACTCATTAATATTATATTCCAATTTCTGCTGGTAGTTCCCCCTAAATGTTACACACTGGTCCTTTAGAAGCCAAAAGGAGTCTGTTTGATCACACAAAAAAAACACACTTTGTTAGCAGGTTTCACAAAGATACCACATATATTCCATATATACACATATTCCAATATCAAGTGCAACAGAAGAAAAGCTTACAATCGGTGTAAAACTATCCTGGTATTTATGTCAGTATAACATCATATAATGAATCACCCCGAGGCGTTAACTTGACAGTGACACTCTCTGGTACTGTGACGAAGTGTTTCTCCAGCTGATGATGCGACAGCACTCCTCGCTGTGGTAAAACCTGCAAAACAAGACCAAGGACACAGCGTCTCAGCCATCGGACATGATTATCGGACAATTGGCGATTTGTTCATTTTTAACAAGGGGGGGGGCGTCTGCATCTTCAGCACCAAGGACAGCATCATGGATTTATCAATACACAGTTAGGCTAACCTTGGGGTCAGCAACATGCGGCTCTTAAGACCCTCTCCAGTTGCTCCCTGTGGATTTTTAAAATTGGAAATGTTTACATTTTCATTATTATTTATCATTGTTGTAGGTCTATGGTACGACGGAGTATTAGGGCCAGACTGAGGAAAAAAATAAACCAGAGATCACGAGAATAAAGTCATAATCTTATGAGAATAAAGTCATAATATTATGAGAATAAAGTCAGGTTTACGAAAAAAAAGTCGTAGTATTATGAGAATAAAGTCATAATATTATAAAGTAGTAATTTTACGTTTTATTTTATTTTTTTCTCGTAAAGTTATGACTTTATTCTCGTTATATTACTACTTTTTTTTCTTGTAAAGTTATGACTTTATTCTCGTTATATTCTGACTTTTTTCTTGTAAAGTTTTGACTTTAATGTCGAAATATTACGACTTTTTTCTCGTAATATTATGACTTTATTCTCGTTATATTACGACTTTTTTTCTGGTAAAGTTTTGACTTTATTCTCGTTACATTACGAATTTTTTTTCGTAAAGTTATGACTTTATTCCCGCATTATTACGACCTTATTTCTCATAATATTATGACTTTATTCTCGAAATCTCAGATTTTTTTTTCCCTCAATGTGGCCTTAATACTGTGTCGTACTTTGGCCCTCGCTGCATTAGACTTATATACTATATACTTGGACTATAAGCTGTGTTACCTTCATCACAATGCTCAAATGTTTTGCAGCTCCAGACAGATTTTTATTTATTTTTTTTTGCCTAAAATGTCTCTTTTGATAGTAAAGGTTGCTGACCCCTGGCCTAACCCCTATCCCCCCCTCATATCACCCACTGTGTGTTTCCCATCAGACGAATCTAGATCGTACTTGTTTAAGCGCAGCTCCTTGTCTATCTCCTCTAGAGTCTTCCCTTTGGTCTCCGGTAGCACGAAGTAGAAGAAAACTGCAGCTGCCACAGCCGTCATCCCGTACAGAAGAAACATCCCCGACAGACCGATCACATCTGATGATAGAAAAAACACACAGTTCAGTCTCTGCTGGACATCATGTCACTTGTAACTAAGGAAGGAAAAACATTTGAGTTGTCAGTCGATGAAAAGCACACGTGTAATTAATCACTTTGGCTTTTTACTCACTGGTTTACTGGGAAATGTTAATAGAACATCATTAATGTTATTAGTCACACCTTCACTTTCCCCACTGCGACTGGTCAAAATGTCCGCCATTAGAAAGGTGTACGGGAACTCACCGATTAAATTCAAGAAGGTGAATGTGACCAGCAGGTGGGCGGCCCAGTTGAAGCAGTTGGTGAATGCGAAAGCTCTTCCTCTGATAGCAGCTGGGAATATTTCACTCAGGAGGAGCCAGGTCACTGGATAAAGACACACAAAACAAACTGCTGTAATAACCTGCTGGAAAAGGTGAGGCTCTATGCTGCATCATTTTAAAGACGGTAAAGTTACATCAGGCATATTTGCATGCCAGCAGCTCGAAAATACTTATTAATTTAGGCTGCTCGTATATTAATTAGGGCTGTCAATCGATTAAAATAGTTAATTGTGATTAATCGCAGATTTTTTATCTTTTCAAAATGAACCTTAAAGGGAGATTTGTCAAGTATTTAATCCTCTTATCAACATGGGAGTGGGCAAATATGCTGCTTTATGCAAATGTATGAATATATTAATTATTGGAAATCAATTATTAACACAAAACAATGACCGATATTGTCCAGAAACCCTCACAGGTACTGCATTTAGCATAAAACAATATGCTCAATTCATAACATGACAAACTGCAGCCCAACAGGCAACAACAGCTGTCAGTGTGTCAGTGTGCTGACTTGACTAAGACTTGCCCCAAACTGCATGTGATTATCATAAAGTGGGCATGTCTGTAAAGGGGAGACTCGTGGGTACCCATAGAACCCATTTACATTCACATATCTGGAGGTCAGAGGTCAAGGGACCCCTTTGAAAATGGCCATGACAGTTTTGCCAAAATTAAGTGTAAGTTTGGAGCGTTATTTAACCTCCTTCTTGACAAGCTAGTATGACATGGTTGGTACCGATGGATTCTTTAGGTTTTCTAGTTTCATATGATACCAGTATCTTCACTCCAGCTTTAAACCTTCACCTACTACCTACTTTAGGAGCAACGGAAGTCAGATGGCGGCTGGCGGTATCACGGTTTAACACTCTGCGGCTCACGTTACTGCAGTTTCACAAGCATGTCGGAGAACTACGGTGGCCTTCAGGTAACGTAAAAACATGAAAGGCTCTCTCTAGAGCCACAGTTTGGTTTGTCTGTTCTGAGCTACTGTAGAAACATGGAGGACTCTGTGAAGAGGACCTGCTCCCTATGTAGATATGAAGGACTCATTCTAAGGTAACAGAAACACAACGATTCTTAGTTTCAGTTGATTATACACTAATGAAAACATAGTTATTAGTATTATATTACATTTCTGCTAATAGATCACCTGACATGTTACACACTGTTCCTTTAAAAAAGAGTGAATATACAAACTTGGTCCAAATCCAACGGAGTACGCGCTGACGACAGCCATCATACACACGAGTATGATCCAGTTCACGACTGTGCGGTGGACGCTGGGAGGAAACGCCAGAGGAGAGGCCGCTGGTTTCTGTCTGACTTTATCAACATCTTCATCTTGTGTGTTGTTATTAAAGAGTCTTTCATCAAACACTGACTGATTCCCAACAGATAAATGAGGTAGATCTGTTGTGTTGACGCTGAAGTCCTCAGAGTTACAAGACCGCTCAGCGTTCATGGATGAGTTTCCACTGAGGAGTCCGATGGTTATGAGGCTCAGCGCCATGACGGAGCATCCGCTGATGAGCAGCGGCCTCCTGCCCACCCGGTCCGAGAACACCATGGAGGTCAGGGTGACGATCACTTTGACCAACCCCAAGCCGACGGACGCCAGCACGGCCGAGGCGTCGCTCTGGAACCCGACCGAGTGGAAGATGGTGGAGGCGTAGAGGAGGACGTTCGGCTGACCCGTGAACTGCTGGAAGAGAACCAGCCCGAGGCCGATGACGGTCCGAGACCTCATGTTGTCTTTACGCTGGAAGAGGTACAAGCTGTTGTACTTCTTGTTTTCCACGCTGGAGCAGACTTCTTGGTTTCCGTCAGCACTCATGAGGTCTCTTTGGTTCAAAGACTCCTTCGTGCTGGATGGAAGGAACCAGATGGAGACCAGCTGGATCACAGTCGGTACTACGGCTAACCCAAACATCCACTTCCAGCCTCCGGTAGAGTCAGACAGGATGTAGTTCATGGCGTACGCTGCCAGGATGCCCACAGTGATCCCAGCTTCATACAGCGTCACCAGGAACCCCCTGCGGTCTGCGGTAACCATCTCAGACACAAAGATGCAGCAGGACATGGAGGATATGCACATGGCGAAGCCCACCGTCATCCTGCCCACCACCAGAGCAGAGTAGGATCCGATGAGCAGGACCAGACTGCCGGTCAGAATCAACACGTTGCTGAGGAGGATGGAGGTCCTGCGGCCCCGGTGGTCGATCAGGCAGCCGCCCACGATGGAGGCGAGCAGAGCGCCGATCAGCAGAGAGCTGACCAGCGCCTCCTGCTGGACACATGAGAGCCTGAACTCGGCTTTGAGCTGCAGCAAAGCGCCCGAGATGATGCCCAGCTCGTAACCAAAGACCAGACCGCCCAGAGTGGACACCACGCTGGCCAACTGGAGGACGGAGCTCCCTGGGAGGAGGGAAAACATGTTAATGTTTCATCTTTATGGGGTTTTCACCAGATCATCTGGATTAATTATTCGCTGTGAGACGGTCAAATCCACCATCAAGGTGGCCTAAAGATGCAGAACCATCAATGGCCACTAGATGCTGACTCCATATATATCCATTCAAAAAATAAATACAAAGACGATATTTTTTTCTTCTAGACAGTAGATTTTACTTCTTAGTGGCCATTTAAAAAATCTGTAGTTTCATTATGGTATAAAGGTCCAGTGTGTAGCATTTATATTAATAAGTATGTCTGAAAATAAGAATTGTTTGTTTTCGTTAGCTTAGAATGAGTCGTTTTTATCTTTTTTGTTTTTTACTTTTTATTTATTGACTTACTTTGTTCACCAAGATACAAAATCATTGCATCATACAATATCAATGAATAAGACCAAGGACATGCCGTAACATAAACATCATATTACTATAATATTATGCACTTCCTTTCTTTATAATCATGATTATTATTATTTTTAAAGAATTTTAATTTATTTTCCAGTCACTTATTTACTTACCTATTACTTACTTATAATACTATTATTATTATTATTATTATTATTATTATTATTATTATTATTATGGCTGTTTGTTTGGCTGTTTTGGTTGCTTTAATTTAATTTAATTTTTATTTTTTAATCATAATAAATACAAAAGATAAAAAAGAAAAGAGAAGAAATAAAACAAAATAAAAAAGGACATGGAGAAACAGCCAAATAAACAGACAAAATAATATAATAATAATTAATAATAATAATAATAATAATAATAAATAAATAAATAAATAAATGAATGAAAAAAAATAATATTATTAATAATGATAATAATAATAATAATAATAATAGTAAGTAAATAAGTGACTGGAAAATAAATTGAAATTCATTAAAATGAACGATGCACGTAACGTTCATCTCTCCAACTGTTCTGCAGCTGCTTCTCACATTAACCTGAGTCTTTCATGTGCAGCATCTATTGACAGAAATGCAAATGAGGCACACAGACCCGAATCCAAAATGAAAGCTGCTGGATCTCAATGATTAAATATTAGTCTTCCATTCATATGAGGAGAAATGAAGCTGAGAACAGTTCTTTGCAGTGTCTTTGCACATTGGATTGATTTGAATAGTTTTATGATTTTTAACGACGCTTGATGGTCTAAATGTAGTTTAGATTTCAGCACAAAATGTCAGCTGCGACCAGTGGGGCAGTCTGAGAAGTGAAGTCAATGCTGAAGTTTCTTAAACCTGCATTCTTTCTAACAGCCAGCAGGGGGCGACTCCTCTGGTTGCTAAAAGAAGTCTGATTATATAGAAGTCTATGAGAAAATGAGCCTACTTCTCTCTTGATTTATTACCTCAGTAAACATTGTAAACATGAGTTTATGGTCTCAATCACTAGTTTCAAGTCTTCTTCAATAGAGCATGATGTTCATTTAGTAAATTATGGTCCAATTTAGAGTCAAATAGACCATAAAGCAGGGGATGCTTTAGGGCGGGGCTACCTTGTGATTGACAGGTCGCTACCACGGCGTTGTCCGGTCTGGGAGTTGTCTGTGTTTTCGTCTTACGACTTCAGTTCATGAAAGTTAATTGTAACATTTTGGTCGCCTACAAATGTCTTAAGCGTTCAACGTTTGTGTCACCTCTGGTTGCAAAAAAACAAGATGGCGAAGGCCAAAATGCCGAACTCGAGGCTTCAAAACCGTAGTCCACAAACCAATGGGTGACGCCACGGTGACCAAACAACGTATATTGATAAGAAGTGAAAGTCAATTGTTCGTTCCATTGCAACATCAGCGCCCAGCAGCGAAGCTACGCCTCCGCCATTTTGGACTGAAAGCGACTACCGGACGCCAGTAAATGTCCGCCTATGAAGTGCCGTACAAAAGTAAAACAGAATTATTTCTATTCTATTGTCATATTCTACCGAAATGGCCTGTGTTGAACGATAAAATATTATAAATATAATAAGCGTTTTCAGTCCAAAATGGCGGCTGTTGTAAAAAAAAAACACAGAAGTTTTGTCTCTTTGCTTCTTTACTCTTTGCAGTGACTACGTCCACTTAGGATGAGTATCTGCACTGACTTTAAACAGTTCACACTAGTCAGCCCTTTAGTAATATAATAATATTGCATTTCATGCATTTGTTACTTTCCTTTCTTTACTTTACATCAGAGTAAAAACTAAACACTCTGCAGAGTTCATTACAGTAACTGATTTACAATAGAAAATCACTCATTTACTAATAACTTACCCATTGCTTCTGTCCTGTTACATTCTCATCTCAGTCAGACTGTGCAGGTCTGGATTCATCTCCTGGAAGACATCCTCTGTGAAATGTAAAAATCAAAACATAAGAAAAGAATAATAATGATGATAATACGAAGGTGCTCTCCTGGTCTGTCTGTCACCCACTGGGAGTCTCGTGTCCGGCTGTTCATAGAAAAGACCAGGGAGCCCACAAGAGCCTGTTGCAGCCCCGTCGCCATGACAACCCTCTTGTTGATTGCCATGATTTCATTAGTGAGTCCACTTGAGATGGGCTCAACAAAATACACGACTGTGTGGCAATCAGTTTAGTCTTCTGTTATTAACATCACCTGATAATGACGAGCAGTCAGGAGGAAACTGCTCCACCTCCACGACTCAGACATCTACAGACATGAACTGAACATTTCAGAGAAAATAAAAATATATAATGAAAAATATTCTTAAAAATGTATTTGAAAAAATAAAATAAAAAATACAGTTAAAAATATAGTTTAAAATGTGGTTAAAAATAAAACTATAAAACAACAATATACTTAAAAATGTACTTAAAAATATAAAATAAAAATATACTTAAAAATATAGTTTAAAATGTTTTTTTTTTTAAAATATACTTGAAAATAAAAATATAAAATGCGAAAATATATGTAAAAATGTATCTAAAAATATAAAATAAAAAATACACTTAATAATAGTTTAAAATGTGCTTGAAAATAACATTTTTATTTTTAAAATATATTTAATAAATGTGATTAAAATGTGCATAAAAATGTACTTACAACTTACAATTATAATGAAATAATAATAATAACAATTTTAAATTAAAATAGACTTAAAAATAAAAATATCAAATTAAATATACTTGAAAATAAAAATACAAAATGAAAAATATACTTACAAATGTACTTAAAAATAAAAAATATAAAATACAAAATATAAGGAAAAAAATATACTTAAAAATATACTTAAAAATAAAAATATAAATAAAAATATACTCAAAATGGAAAAGTAATCACGCAGCAGAATGGACCCTGTTGGTGTTATAATATGGACACTCTACCATGATTACTGCAGCCTGTTCATGTTGTGGCAGGTCAAAGGCGACCTGATTTACATACTGCTGGGTTGCTTCATATATATAGCAATGCATCATATTTTGTGAGATTTTATATGTGTTTTATGGAAATTAATCTGCAAAGTAACTTGTTGTCAGATAAATGTAGTGGAGTAAAAAGTACAATAGTCCCTCCAAACTGTTGTGGAGTAGAAGTATAATGTGGCATACAATAGAAATACTACAGTACTTGAGTAAATGTACTTAGTTTGGGTCTATCTCACCACTTTTCTCCTTTAGTTTAAAATAAAACACAGTTGCAGTATACAGTCCTCCCTGTTTACAGTTCCTGATAACTTATTATAACAGTTCCTGTTGGAGACAATAGAGCAGTGATTATTATCACCAGTTCCTGAAGCTGTGGTTAAACTGGACAGACTGGTGCATCGCTGCTGTGGTTATAACATCGTTATGAAGACACTTTAATCCGCTGTGAACTGGTAGAAGTTCTGCTATGAGAGAAACGGACTCACCGTCTTTATAATGAAGAGATGCTGCTGGAAAACTCCTGGAAGTCCGCAGCTACGTGGCAGGACAGAAGTCAGTGTCAGGTTGCAGAAGAGGAGAAACTTTGTGGTGAAGTTTTGACGCCAGAGGTCGACAGACACACATCTGTGCTCAACTGTTCCAGGAAGGAAAGTCCCACAAAGAGGCTGAACCTGAACTCAGCACAGAGCAGCTGGTTAAAGGAGCAGTCAGTAGTTTTAGGATTGGATCATTTCATTTATAGGTAATAATAACATATGAACTAAGAAGTTAGTGTGTTTCACCACAGTTTGAACTGAGTACATTAACTCAAGCACTGTACTTTGAGGTAGGATATGGAATATTATTTCATTCAAATAATAAATAAGTCTATAAAATAAATCCTGACATAAATAAATGAGGCAATAAATAATGTAAATATAAATATATAGATGAGTCAATGTAGTTCAATAAATGAATGAATCAACAAACAAATAAAAAAATAAATCTATGAAATACATAAATGAGGCAATAAATATGTAAATATATGTAATTATAAATATATAAATTAGTCAATGTGGTTCAATAAATGCATGAATGAATGAATGAATAAATAAATAAATCCTGAAATAAATATATGAGGCAATAAATATATAAATAATATAATATAAATATATAAATGAGTCAATGTAGTTAAATAAATAAATAAATAATTAATTAATTAATTAACAAGTCTATGAAATAAATCCTGAAATAAATAAATTAGGCAATAGATATGTAAATAAATATAAATATAAATAGATAAATTAGTCAATGTAGTTCAATGAACTACTGAAATAAATAAATGAGGCAATAAATATGTAAAAAAAATGTAAATAGATATATATGTATAAATGAGTCAATGTAGTTCATGAATGAATAATGAATAAATAAATACGTATATGAAATAAATCCTAAAATAAATAAGTGAGACAATACATATATAAATAAATAAAAATATAAATACAGAAATGAGTCAATGTAGTTCAATAAATAAATAAGTCTACGAAATAAATCTTGAAATAAATAAATGAGGTAATAAATATATAGATAATATAAATGAGTCAAGGTAGTTCAATAAATAAATAAACAAACAAATAAATAAATAAATAAATCTATGAAATAAATCCTAAAATAAATAAATGAGGCAATAAATATATAAATAATATAAATGAGTCAAGGTAGTTCAATAAATAAATAATAAAATAAATAAATAAATAAATAAATGTAGCTCAATGAATAAATAAATAAATAGTTGTTTTTTTTAAAAAACATTTTTCAAAGGACTACTTTAATTTATTTCATGGGACTTTTATTTAATAATTCCACATTTATTAATTTCAGGGGACTTTTATTTTACAGCTCTTTTTATTTCCATATGGTTCAGGTAACAAGTAAAAAGTAAAACTTTTAATTTGGCCATGTGTCAGTGTGACATTTCCTTCTGTAGTTTGTGTGTGTTCCATCAGTGGCCGCTAGGTGGCAGCATGTAGAAACCAGAGCAGAGGAAGCAGCAGAGCAGCAGAGAGAGAGAGAGAGAGAGAGAGAGAGAGAGAGAGAGAGCGGAAGTAAACATGGAGCAGAACAACATGGCGGTGCCAGAGTTCCTCAGCAGAGCAGAGTTAGTGAAACAAGGAGCAGAAGCCCGGCTGTACCGAGCACAGTTTCTGGGAAAGCCCACTATCGTTAAGGAAAGGTTCCAGAAGCGCTACAGACACCCGGTGCTGGACGAGAAGCTGACCCACCGGAGGACGGTACAGGAGGTCCGGTCCATACTGCGGTGCCGGAGAGCGGGTGAGTTCTGCAGAGACCACCTGCTGGAAAAAAACAAAACCCATTATCTTAAAAAAGATGTTATTAGAGGTAGTAGAGAACAAGGTGGCCTTGAGCTGTTAATATCTTGAATAGTACTTTTAAGGTTAAGTGGATTATAGAGTTTTTGAAGAATCCCAACAGTATCTGGAATGCTTTCCCTGCATATTTATTTAATTCTATTGGTGGCATTGATTTTTTTGCTAAAATGCAATTTTTCTGTAGACAAAATCCCAATTAAACTAGCAAACTTTCATAAGCAAACACTTTTAGCCTGGAAATTAGCATACAGACACAATTTCAGTCCTCACAGATATTTTATTTGGAATAATAAGGATATGTTGTATACAAATAAATCACAGTTTTATGGCTCATGGGTTGACAATGGAATTTTGTTAGTTGGTCAACTGGTAAATAATAATGGTTTGTTGATGTCATATTCAGAATTTCTTCAAAGATTTAACATACCAGTCACACCCAAAGAATATGCTATTATTTTTGATGCAGTTCCCACAGGTTCTCTTCAATTTTTAAAGAATTGTAATCACACAGAAACTGACATTATTAGTTCTGAGCATATTTTTATTGGAAATATTAACATTGTGAATAAGCCATGCACTAACAGACTCATTAGAGATGTTTTGAACTGTGTTACATCTCCTTTTGGTCGTCTCTATATACGGGTGATTTACAGTGGAGAAAGGCTTGTTGTGTTCTAAACAAATATTGAATCAATAATAAAGTGAAAGAAGTATCCTTCCAGATATTACATAGAATTTACCCTGTTAAAGAAGTATTAGAAAGATTTAAAATAAATACAGACTCTACATGTGTTTTCTGCGATTCAGATGGAGAAACAATATTTCATTTGTTTTTTCACTGTAATCGTTCGACTTTATTTTGGACAGATATGCAAAATTTCATAAATAGAGAAATGAGTACTAATGTACAGATTAACGTATTTGATGTGATGTTATATTTTGTGTTTTATGGGATGGAGAGCAGCATTACCTACAGTATATAATTCAGCTTCTGATTATTCTTGGTAAATTCCACATCCACAAATGGAAATGTTCTGACTCCAAACAACCTGCTGTCGTTGGTTTCTTGTTGAACTCGAGCAGTATGGCACCTTACTGGAAAATGTCAAAAACCAAAAAGGCTGTAAAGTCTCTCAATATTTTAAAGGAAGTACATTTTCTTGAACTCTGAAAAGACTTGAAATGAATGGACATTGAACTCCTCTTGCAACTAAATCTGTCACCCGTCAGATTCTGTGACATTAGAATGTGTCTTGGAAGACCCCTCCTGGGCTCCTATTGTATAGGCCTGATTATAAAACCAAACATTCAAGTAGAATAATATTTTTTATTATTTGTACTTGTTCATTTGGTTGAATGGTTTCATTACAGCTTGCTGCAATCCACTAGGACCACAACTAATGATTTTTTCCCTAATTATCTTTAACACAAAAAAGGTTGAGAACCACTTATGACCACAACTGATTGGTCGATGGTCTCTAGACTGTGCTAATAATATGATATCCAAGCATGCAAATAAAGTACACTTATTATACGTATACTAAAACACTACTATTATTTATTTATTTGTGATTAAGTACAAACAAAACTACAATGTAAAACTAACTTAGAATAAAGTACCATTTGTGTAAGGAAACTACAATACACTTTTAGCTAAATTAATTTCATAAGTACGCTAAATTAACACTGTATAAGTATTTGCAATTTAATATACTTTTCAAAAGCACACTGCGATACAGCTTAAGAAAAACTTATATTTATGTGCATTTTTTGTAAGCATACTTTAAAACACTTAATTAGAAGTGTTTTAAAGTACGCTTTAATAAAGCATACTAATAGTGTATTATAAGGGACTTGAACAAATAATTACACTAAATTACCACTATAAGTATTTGCAATTTTACTACTTTTTTTTTTAGTTTTTGGTGAATCCAAGCTAACCAGTCACACAATAATGCAAACAAACTAACAGATCGAGGCAGCGGTAGACCAACAACTTCCATGTTCTGCGAGGTTAAATCACTGTTTTTTTTAAATGGAGTCTGGTGGCTTTGATGAGATCATAGATAACGGCTTCAGTGTCGACCGTCATCTACTGTAGGAAATACACTGACTATGAATAAGTACCTCATACGACCCCACTTCAAAACACCTAAACTATCCCTCTAAAGACTACAGAGTTTATAAATTGAACTTTTTATTTGTTTTTAAAGATTTATATCTTCATTAGTAACCAGTGGTCTTGAGGCTGAGAGCCACAGACAGAGTAGAGAAGTCAGAAAGTATTTAGAGACGCACTAACACGTGACTTTTGCATCCAACATCCAACTCAGCTTCTCTTGTCCTCAGGCATATCTGCCCCTATAGTCTATTTCGTGGACTACACATCCCACTGTATTTTCTTGGAGGAAATCGTGGGTTCCTCGACTTTGCGTGACCACATCAACTCCACTCAGCGCTCTGATTCCTGCAAGAAGCTGGAGCGGCTGGCCGAGCGGGTCGGACACATCCTGGCCAAGATGCACGACGAGGACGTCGTCCACGGAGACCTGACCACGTCCAACATGCTGCTGAGGTGCGGCCCGGAGGACGGCGAGTCCGACCTGTTCCTCATCGACTTCGGCCTGAGTTACATCTCCGCTCTGCCGGAGGATAAGGGCGTGGACTTGTACGTGCTGGAGAAGGCGTTCCTCAGTACCCACCCCAACACAGAGGCGCTGTTTGAGAGGCTGCTGAAGAGCTACGCAGCCTCATCCAAGAAGTCGTCAGCGGTCATTAAAAAGCTGAATGAGGTTCGGTTGAGGGGGAGGAAGAGGTCGATGCTGGGGTGATGATCCAGTACCGGGACGAGCCTCTCTGGAAATTATGTTTCTAC
Source organism: Sebastolobus alascanus (assembly GCA_916701645.2). Taxonomy (NCBI): domain Eukaryota; kingdom Metazoa; phylum Chordata; class Actinopteri; order Perciformes; family Sebastidae; genus Sebastolobus; species Sebastolobus alascanus. The sequence goes on from CAKAOJ020000363.1 coordinate 513,776, forward strand.
AAATATGTTATTATTACAAAGATGTTATTGTGCAAAAAAGAAGTTGCATGAAACAAAAATTGTTGTGTAATAAATGTTTTTTTCTTCTTATGGAACGCTGGTATACATGCTCATTATCTCTAACATGAACAAGGTGGGATAGAGCATCTTTGGGATTACGCACGAAGAATTGTGCATAATTTTTAGTAAGATATCATTCGAACCGTTGTCTGAGGATAGAAACAGAGCATAATTAAGTCCCGCCCACACAGGAGGGGAAAACAATTCATCGCTCTCCATTGACTTTGTATTGTGTGACGGTGCCTCCTTGTAAAAACGGCTCGCCATGCACTATAAAAGTCTTGGTATGTTACTGCACTGTGTGCCAAGGTAAAAACCTTGCATGTGATTAATACTACAAAATATTGTCAATTAAATAATTCAATCGTAGCTCCCTAGTTTTATCTTTTTTTCAACATGAAAACATACTTCTATTTCCCAGTATCCATTTTTAGACATGTTTTTATTAAACCATAAGTGAATATCTACATAAATAAACACAATTAAATAAATACACTAGTGATAGGAATTTACAAATAGTACAACATAATAATAAAATATAACAAAAAGGGAGGAAGTAAGACACAAAGAGTATGAAAACAAACATCATTATTAGTTCATAAAAACAATATTTACATATAAACAAGTCTATAAAAACATGAACTAGAGTGATGGCTAGATGGAGATATTAACAGCAGGCTCCCAGGTGTCCTCCCATTCTTTACCACTGTGAAAAAGAACAAACGGTAATAATAAATACATTTAGTGATGGATTATAATGCTCTGTGATTTTAATGGTTCTCCCATAAATTAACCCACAGCATCGTGATAAAGATCTAACTGGCTTTTATAAGTCTGACATTATTCTTTGCTATTAATATTGTTAATACTCTGATTAACAGTTAAGATGTCATCATGTTTTTAAGTGCAAAAATCCAACATTAAGCTCATCAAAATCTGAATATTGACCTACAGTGAACCATAAATCATATATTCTTTCCTGTAGAGGGTTATGTTGTACAATTACCAAATTCACACATTTATTTTCCAAAGTTAGGTTTTGGGTTTTAGGACTCATTACGCCGCTAGAAGCCCAACATGGTTGAGAGGCGTGAGACTGAAGACTTTATGTGTCTGCTTTACTAAATCATTTGTATTAACGCCCTTTTCACTGGAAAGAAAAATGATCTTGCAGACTAATTAGATACTTGTGTAGAGTGGAAGAGGTAGTCTCTCTAATTAAAGGTTAATAATAATCACGTTGTTCCTGTGCACCAGGGCCAGTTCAGTGAAAACTGTTGTTGACCATATTGAGTGATGTATTAGCCAAAAGGTCTCTTACCAAGCTGAACAAGACTTCCAGTGAACCCTGACCTCCTCTTTTCCCTGCAGAACAAAGGAAGGACACGTTTCAAATAGTATATTTAAAGGGCTGAGCTGATACATCCAGCTGTATCCAGATGCTGCAGGATTGGTTCCCTCCACAGACTGTATATAAAGATGGCCGACGCATCTCCACTTCCTCCCACTGTATAAAAGTGAACGAGCGATCCAGATGTTTTGGCTTCACTTTTGGGGAGCTGTCATCGTCGTCCATCTTTATAAACAGTCTGTGGTTCCCACAATTAATTAATAATAAATAAGGGGTGAAATGCAAAGGTAAAATTGTGCATAAATAAATACATATATTTAAAAAATACATATTAAATAATTTAAATATAAATAAATAAATGCAAAAATACATAAATCAATTTAAAAATTAATAAAAATAAATACATAAATACAAAAAGGAAAAATTAAACAATAAATAAGGGTATTAATACAAAGATGAATAAATAAAGAAGCAAATAAAAACAGAAATATCAATTTATGTTACATTTTATCAATTAACTAATGGCTACATTTATTTTTTATATTTCTTCTACAATTAATGACTTATATATTTATTTGTTGTGTCATTTATTTATTTATTAATTTATTTCTGATTTTGGCAGGTTCCGTCCTATAAAAGGTGGTGTCTTTCAAAGAGTTGTCCTACAAAATACGGACCACAGAGTTGTGCTGTTGCCGCAAACATTCACGATTGTGACATGAAACCTTTCTCTCATGTAGAGCTCAAAGGTCTCAAATGTAGCGCCCACTCAAAATAAATAAATAAATTAAATTAAACACAATTGCATGCGTCTGAGCTTACATTGTTGGACCTCCTCTCTATTAGTTTCTCAGAAAAGAAAATCTTCTGCCAGGTGTGCTTTTTGCAGCCTGAAAATAAGCAACAGAATAAATAATAAGATGATTTGTGTCATTCATTTTTTAAAATTCATTATAAATATAGAGATAATATTTTTTTCATGATGCATAAGCATGTGACTGTTGGATAGCTAGTAAGAAAACAATCAGATTACATGCTCTGTAGGCTAGCCTAATACTCTGTAATCAGATTAGATGAAGATAAATATATATATATAAATATATCATAAAAACAACCTGTGTGTTCATTTCTTTTCCTTTTCCCCTTTTTCATTGTCATCGGGCCGTGAACAGGAGGACAACAGGAGAGGGGAGGATCAGGAGGAGGTGGAAAAGAGAGAGGGAGGGTTGGTGGAGGAGGTGAGGAGTGAGGAGGAGTTGTAGGAGGAGGAGGAGGAGAGAGAGAGTGGGTGTGAAGAGGAGGTGAATCAAGAGAGAGGGTTGGAAGAGGAGGTGAAGAGACACAGGAGGTTGTAGGAGGAGACGGAGAGGGGGGAGGAGGAGTCGTAGGAGGTGGGTGGAGGTCAGGGTCAAAGGTGAGGACGTCGAAGGCCTCCTCCTCCTCCTCCTCCTCCTCTTCCTCCTCCTGAGTGAAGGCGGTGGATGCTGATGCTGCTGGTGTTGCTTCATCAGATGGAGCTGTAGACGTGGCAAGTAGCTGATTGTAGTCTGAGAGATGAAGAATGATAAGTAAGTTATGAAAGTATTTATATACTAAGTGTGAAGGCAAAGTTATAAAAAAGTATTTAAGTAGATGAGTTCTTACTTCTGAGAAAGTATTCATACAGGGTGGTCATGTCTTTAATAATGTCCCGTACCGGTCCGTCTGGTACCGGGCCGATGCCGGTGATGACCTCTATCTCTGTATAGCCTCCTCTCCTCTCTTTACCCATAATGAGCAGAGGCTTAAAGCCCAATTCATGCAGCTTCTTCACCTAAAAACACAGACATTAACAATGAAAGAGTTATCAGGAATTGGCTTAATAGACCTCTTAAGTGTGTGTCGTACCAGAGTTCCCTCGCTCTCCCACAACGTGGGAAAACCAATGGTTTATTTAGGCTCTTTATCATGAACAAGCCAGTCTTCTAATATACATTTCTCTCTTGGCAGCAGTTTAACAAAAGGAAAAATCGCTAGCAAAAAACTAGCTTAACATTCCAGCATAGGTTCCTAAGATCACCAGGGAGCATAATGCAATTGCAACATCTGCGTCTTTGGCATCAGCAATTTGGCTTTTAAAAATTGGAAAGCTAACAAAATAAAATCCTTTGGTGAAACACATTAAAGGTGCAGTGTGCAGGATTTGGCGGCATCTAGCAGTGAGGTTGCAGATTGCAACCAACTTAAACTTATTGTTGTTATGCATGTTTTATTGTCATTATGTATGTTTTATTGTTATTATGCATGTTTTATTATTGTTACGCATGTTTTATTGTTATTACGTATGTTTTATTGTTATTTCGCATGTTTTATTGTTATTTATGTTTTATTGTTATAACGCATGTTTTATTGTTATTAAGTATGTTTTATTGTTATTATGCATGCTTTATTGTTATTACGTATGTTATATTGTTATTACGCATGCTTTATTGTTATGTATGTTTTATTGTTATTATGCATGTTTTATTGTTATTACGCATGTTATATTGTTATTACGCATGCTTTATTGTTATGTATGTTTTATTGTTATAACGCATGTTTTATTGTTATTAAGTATGTTTTATTGTTATTATGTATGTTTTATTGTTATGCATGTTTTATTGTTATTGTGCATACCTGTTTTATTGTTATTATGTATGTTTTATTGTTATTACGCATGTCTTATTGTTATTATGCATGTTTTATTGTTATGTATGTTTAATTGTTATTATGCATGTTTTATTATTATTAAGTACCTTTTATTGTTATTAAGTATGTTTTATTGTTATTACGTATGTTTTATTGTTGTTAAGCATGTTTTGTTATTAAGTATGTTTTATTGTTATTAAGTATGTTTTTTTGTTATTAAGAATGTTTTATTGTTATTAAGAATGTTTATTGTTATTAAGTATGTTTTATTGTTATTAAGTATGTTTTATTGTTATTAAGAATGTTTTATTGTTATTAAGAATGTTTATTGTTATTAAGAATGTTTTATTGTTATTAAGTATGTTTTATTGTTATTAAGAATGTTTTATTGTTATTACGCGTGTTTTATTGTTATTATGTGTTTTATTGTTATTATGTATGTTTTATTGTTATTATACATGTTTTATTGTTATTATACAAGTTTTATTGTTATTGTGCATGTTTTATTGTTATTATACTTGTTTTATTGTTATTATGTATGTTGTATTGTAATTACGCATGTTTTATTGTTAAGTATGTTTTATTGTTATTAAGTATGTTTTATTGTTTGGTATTCATTGTAGCATTTGTGCTTCAGTATTTGTTTGAAGAGAAAATGTTTTGTTTTTATCATGAACTATGATGGAGTGTGTTTGATGAAGTAGTAGCTGTACAGGTGACCCCAACAGAGGTGGTGTTGTGTGTTGTGTGTTGTGTGTTGTGTGTTGTGTGTTGTGTGTTGTGTGTGTAGGGCCAGCGTGCCTAAGGAGCCTTAATAATCATGTAATAATCATGTAATAATCATGTTTTCCAGGCATGCAAAGACCTGAAGAAAGAAGGAATGTTCTCACTTACACATATACGGGCTGAGTCCACCACTCTGCTGGCGTTGCGGTGCTCCTTCACCTTCCCCCCCCAGTCACCGGAGCGTAAACTCTCCTCCTTCAACTTAATCCTCTCTTTCATAGAGAGGCTGGCAAAGCAGGACTGGCATGTTTTACGGTTGGCTGCGTTCATGCCCTGGCAGTGAAAGCAAGGCTTGATTTTAGGTTTGGTCATCTTCTGCAGATATAAGAACATAAAAATGTTGTAAGCATTAGAGAAGGGAGTATGAGTGATACATCCACCACAGCACCACTTATCTCACTATCGTATCGCTACGGTAACGTGAGGGTTCAGTATGTGCTGGTTGGATCACTCCTAATGAGCAGAAACAGCCGGATGGAGACGGATGACTTTCTTAAGCAGCCCTTAACTGTTCCTCTCTCTCTGCGGCAGCTTCACAACAACAACACTTCCTTGTTCCTCACTCACATGTGACTGAACCAGCCAATCAGAAGCCAGGAGGATATACACTGAGGTAAATGGGAGGAAAGCCTCAGGAGTAGATTCCACATGTTATTGAAACTGTTTTACAGTCACTGATGAAAGTATATAAACATGTAAATAATTAACTGTGTTAACATAGATATGTAAATAGTTAACTGTATAAACATAACTCACCATTAACTCAAATATATATATGAATTGACTCTTCTGAACAGTACACTACTGTTCAGAAGAGAGCAAAAAAAAAACATAAACTCTAAAAGAATTGATGGTGAGAAAACTCCAGGCAAAAACATAGTTTTTCATACACTGGTCAATGTTGAGATTTTAGGCTATTTTGCCTCCATAACATGTCTTCTTTTAGACTAGTGGAAAAAAAACATCCAAAACATACATTTAGGTGTTTATTTACTACTCTGTCTATTTGCGTCTGTAGATTTCTCCTAAATTCACCATAAATTAGCAATAGATAACACCTCATTTGCATATTTAAACATAACATTGCAGAAAACATGCAACACAAAAAATAATTGTCTTAATGTAAGTAATCAACTGGTGAAGTATTTACGTGACTCTTGTGGTCCACCATATGTTTAATGGTGTTTTTGTAAATCCCTTTTTGATTTGGACTATTTATTGATGGATTAATATTTCATTTTAAAATTCTTCTTTTTACAGCCCATTAAAATGTTAAATGATGAATTACTTTGTAATTAGTATTCATAGATTAATAAATTAATTTTTAAACAATAATGCCTATTTTTATTGTACAATTAGTTATTAATTAATTAAATGCTTCATTACTAATTACCTGACTCTTGTGGAAGTTTCATGGTGATATATATTATGTATTCACCTGTAGTGTCTCCTCTTAAAGAAGTTGTCCTCTTGACTCTTATATATTTTTTGAAATGATAGGTCTATAATGGATGCTAGGCTAATGTGGAGGCTAACGGTTTGCCTTGTAATACTAGGCCCATAGAGCTATTGATAGCTAGCTAGTGAACTAATCTAACGATATTTTCAAATTCAACCAAGTCATGTTAAAGTTTATTTTTTCATGTGCACAACAACAGCACAGTATGATAATAAAGTTCGGTCAATGGTATTGACCGAACTTTATTATCATACTGTGCTTGACAGCTGTGGCCAGAAACAAACTAAGAAAACACTGAGAATATAAAATAACGTTACCATTATTTATGAAATTAAACGTCTTGGACAAATTGTATAAATGTAGTTCAGCAGCAACCTCAGAGGTCTCATTAATAGAAGATTTGACTAATTTAATAACAATCTTACCTTTTCAGCAGAGGAACCAGACATGGATACGGTCATAGGCGTTTATCTGACTTGACGTGCACATTAAGTGCTTACCTCATTAGTATTCATTAATTACTATATGCATTCATTCATTTTATTAATAACTTCAAAGAGCATAGCTAAGTATAAACCATTATAAGTGGATCACAGGATAGAGAACAACTGGTCTAGTTGTCTTTTTACTGAGTGCTCCTGTTTTTCAATTCATCATTATCAAGAAAAATAATCAGTTTAAATCACAAAAAAGTGGTGAAAAGTATAATTTAATATAATTCACAATTTTGCATTTTCACTGCAGGTGTTACAATAGGTTGCACCACAATAAATTGCACTACAAAACTATGACAATATGCATTGTGGAGCTGAAAAACTGATTACAATATTAACAGGGACAACAGATGAAAAATAGCCTTTTGGCTAATTCTGGCATTTTTTGTACCATGTGTATTTATTAATTTGCACTATCCCTTCACAACTACACGAAACGAAACTAATTATAAAAAGTTTTGTGATCCTGATGTTTATACCTGGAAGATTTTCTATATTTGAACAATAAAACAGAGAGAAAAGTGACAGGTTTGGGCCTCTCCATCATGTATCTGTAGTGCTGCATTGTGTGATTGGAGGTCGTTACTCCTCTCCTCCACGAGGAGGCGCTGTAGGACAAACAAACTCAACTGGTTTATGAAGGTTTTCATGGAAACAATAACTTTGATTTATTTATGTCATGTTTTTAATGATTTATTCTGCTTACTTTTTTATTTTATTTAGATTTTTATTGTCTGTTTAAATTGATGTCTACTGTGATATCTGCTGAGTTTTGAGGATGATAACTGTAATTGTAATTATTGCCTTATTATTTGTAAATTAATTTTGTGAATAACAAAAAAAGAACGTTACGTTTTGGGCATACTGGATTAAATAGTACATTATGTAAAATAGGAAAACATAATACAGGAAGGTGTGAATGATGTAATCAGGAAGAAACTTTAGAACATGTTATGCTTTACTGTCCGAAATGTGATGCTCAGAGTAGGGAACTGGTATTTGGAGAAAGGAAGTTGGGTTATAATCTACGTAGTCTCTTAGTGTTATTCATTTCTGTTTCAATATCTCAGGAGACCAACTTTGATAGAGACAATATGACTTTATTTGTGTGTGCATATACATATATTCTCTCTCCACATATATACGTTTGTATATATACATATATCTTACCTTTATATATATATATATATATCTATATATATATAGATATATATATATATCTATATATATACTAAAGAAAAATTAATAAAAAATAAATACAAATTGAAAAATTTGAAAAAAAATCTTAATATATATATATCTACATATATATAATAAATAAATAAATAAATAAATAAATAAATAAATAAAAGTAAAAAATATATTTTTATACATATATATTTTTTAATTTAATTTATTTATTTTATTTTTCTTTAGTAGTAAACTAGTGAATAGTTAGAATCCTGAATCACCCTCCAGACCAGTTGGTGGCGGTAATGAGCCATGAAACCGCCATAATAAAACTCCCACGAAGAAGAAGAAGAAACGTCACGTGCTTCCCGCTTGACCAATAAGATTGCCGCTTTTTTTTTTGGAGGGAGAATTCAAGATGTCTGCTTCCTTGTTGTCAACAATCTAGTAGCGACGAAGAGGAAACTCTGACCCAGAACTCCTTCAGAGGTTCGTTTAAAGGACTATAAACAATATTATACTATACATCTGGAGTCTATAAAGAGAGAAGGGCGGAGGGATTCACACGGACTAGAGGGAAACAGTCAGAAACAGCGTCAAAAGAGAGAGTTTGACGCTGTTTCTGAAGACGATGGGTTTCACTCCACTTGCTACAGGCGTTAAATAGACCTAAAGTACCCGGATGAGGCCGAGAAACGGGTCGTACACATAGTCTGTAATGTTATATATATATATATATTATATATATATATATATATATATATAATCTTTATATATGGTGGTCTTGTTTATAATTTGTAAGAAGATAAGAAGATGGACAAGCACATGACTGTGGCAGGAAAGATGGACCATCTGTCAATCATGAAGATATTGACGCTTCGAAATGCAGGTAATTTAACTCTCATATTTATTTCTTAAGAAAAAATAAACAGTCAGTATGTTTACTTTGACATTGCACATTATCCTTTATTATTTCTATGACTGCCTTGTAAAGCACTTTGTAATGAGCACTCGCTTTAGTAAGTGCTTAGAAATAACCTTCATTATTATTATTATTATTATTATTATTATTATTATTATTATTATCAACCACATAAGATGTATTTGTTAACAGATGAAACCTTCATTGCACAACTAATAAACTACAATCTAGTGTTAAACATTACAATTACACAGAAAGTTGTGACTTTCTACAACACTTGGTCATTTAGCTCTTTGATCAGGCGACAGCCAGGCGTTTAATAATAATAATAATAATAATAATAGAAAAAAACTTGGGTAAAACACAATAGAATAGGAAGAACAGAGGCCTCTTTTATTACTACTGGATGAATAAGACTCTTCAGGGAAAGACGAGACCTACTTGGACTGTATTCAACATCTACTATACATGTAGATGGTTGACCTTGGTGACATTTAGTCATATTATTGACTCATGCACATTTCTGCAGGGTGCATGGAGGAGGAGGAGGAGGAGGAGGAGGAGGTGTCGGCGGCGGGTCAGAGTCCAGGAGGAGGTGCATTAGAACAACAGGTACTGAGCAGCCAGGTGAGTGTTTTAACAGCCAAGCCTTTATGATCTGTGACATAACAACCACGTGGTCCTGTGGAGTCTCTTTGAACTGAGAGAACACACAAAACTGGTGCGTCAAAAGTTTTCTTTCACTTCATCATGTACTGACCAACGAGTCCAAATGGAACACCTACAGAACCTAAAAACTATGATTAAAGTCTTGGTTATTGTTCTGCACTGTAGAGGTAAGAGTCAAGCTTTGTTTCTCATTGTTCTGGTATGAAGTTGTTTATCTTTTGCACAATTTATTGTCTTGTTTTTTTGCAAAAACTCGTGTCCAGGTAATCCTCTCTGTGTTTCCAGGTTCCTCGGCCGACACGACGAGGAAGCTCAGTGTCTTGGTGGGTGCAGACGTGACTCTCGGCTGCCTGTTTAATAAACTGTCCAGGCTGGTGGAGTGGAGCGCTCTCACCATTGAGTGGAACATGGTGGATAAACACGCCGGGAAGAGCCTTGTGTACACGTTGGAGGACGGCAGAGCGCACGTGAACAGACACGGCTGTGTGGTGGACAGAATGCAGCTGCTGCAAAGTGATGCATCTCTGCAGCTTCGTAATGTGACTGTTGGAGATGAAGGACTGTACACCTGCAGGATCATCACACCTGTAGTCTACACAGAGACCACTTCACTGGAAGTGCTGGGTATTATTATTATTATATATTCCTCTGTCTGTTTCTACTCTAATATGTGTCACATGAATTAGAAATACTGTCAGAGCTTTAGGTAGAATTTTCTCTTACCAGCCTAGAAAAACTACCACATTTTATAATAACCATCATTAATAATTATGGAAAATTGATAGTTAATTAAACTTTAGTTAAGTTATTTTACTGTTAACAAACAATGAAATAATTAATCATGTTTACTAATTATTAATAATTCTATAATTTGTTATTTTAACAGTTTATTGTTATTATCACATTTTATATAATATATTAAGTATTTGTTAATGATTTCCAAATTATTTGTAAACCTTTAAGAAATTGTTTGTAAAACATCTATAAATAATACATAGATTATTTTTTTCAACACTTTGTTAATGTTAATAACTGGTTTGTAAACTGCCTTTAAATATTATTTGCTATTATAAAGTTGTAACTGATGATTATAATACTTGTTAAATGGTTAATAAATACTTTGTAAAGCATCTATAAACATTATTTAGTTAGTTAATAGTTTATCAATGGTTATTAATTGGTGTCTGGTCCATCTATGTACTGTATGTAATGTTTATGGATGTTTTACAAACAATTTCTTAAAGGTTAACAAACAATTTAGTAATCACTAACAAATACTTAATATAGTAAATAAAATGTTAGAATGTGTGCAACAATAAACTGGTAATAAATAATGTAATCAAAGTGTAATTGTTATCATCTCTTATCAGCTATGATACAATATAGAATTTATAAACTAATTATTTCATATTACACAATCTAATGATAAAATAATTGAAATTAAAGCATTACTAATAATTAGTAAATGTATAATTTTATTGTTTTTTGACAGTAAAATAATGAGACTTTAGTTAATGATTAACTAACAATTTACCATTTATTAATAGTGGTTATTATAAAGTGTTACCATGAAGGGTCTTTCAGTAAATGAGATCACTGAGAGAGGTTATAGAAAAGTTTACTCTCTAATAACACAGAGGAATGAACGTACTTCCTGTTAACTGACATACGTACACAGACCTACGTGGAAACGAGGCGTGACCCCAAAATAACACGTAGCTTAAATGTTCTGTTTTTGACGTCTCTCCTCCAGCTCGGCCTTCAGTGTCTCTCCCAGAAAAGGCATCAGTGACGGAGGGGGAGGACAAGATGATCCAGTGTGACATCACCGGTTTCTATCCAGAGAAACTGTCCGTGACGTGGCACATCCAGAACGGCTCCCACACCGTCCACGCGGGTGCGAGTCACCTCTCCCGAGTCTGCACCGAGATGGCCATTCACCATCCAGATGGCACCTACAGTATTCGCAGTGGCATCACGCTCCACTCCTCCGCCGTGAAGGACGGCGAGATGCTCGTCATCTGCCAGGTGGAGCACCAGACCTACAGCGGGCCGTACAACAGATCTGTTACACTCACTGTTCAGGGTGGGACTTCATCTTTTCTTTCTTTAAATGAAAGTCATTATCCACACTGAGTTACATATTTATTATATGTAATGTGGATCTCTTAAATCCTTTCTCCCCCTGCAGCTCCACCACAGCCTCTTTACAGCGCCGTCACACTGATAGCGGTCACCAGTGTCATCAGTCTGCTGCTGGTCACCTCCGTCATCGGAGGAGCTTTGCTTCTCTACAGGTATTTCTGTAAAGGTACGTCTCAATGTGAACAAAGTGCATTTTGTTTTATTGAAACTTTTTTCAGTCATTACAGTTAAGTGTGGATGTGATGGAGTTTGATGGATCACATATTAAGGCCCAGACACACCAACCCGACATCAAAGAATTAGTGGAGATGTTCAGTGTATAGATGTAGAGAAAAATGTAGAGAAAATACTTGACTGTCTCATTTGTGCACTAACATGCATTTCTATCAATCTCCACAGCTCCAGTAAGTGTTTCTGAGATCAGCCAACCCAGCATCATATACGCTCAGGTGCAGACCGACCTCAGATGCACCGTCCGAGGAGCTCGACAGCGGGAGGTCAAAGTGAAATGGTTTAAATTAAGAAGCAGTGAAGACTCGGCGGTCCAGTCAGAGTCAGTTTCTCTGCTGGTCAGTGAGGATCTGAGTGAACAGGCTTGTCTCCATTCAGATGGCCGACACCACACATCTGTCCTGCCTGTGTGTCTGACCGTCACTGAGGACATGACCAGATACCAGTGTGTGGTGCTGTGCAGGGGGAGGAGCTTCAGCAGGAAGACCACAGTCCAAGTTAAAGGTGAGGATCTGTAGCTCATATAGAGCATGTACTGTATTCATGTCACTGTATTATGTTTTCTGAAACGATTAGAGATCACTTGATGTTGATAGATGTTGTAGACTGTTCAATAATTTGGTGGACAGGAGTCAGAGATTTGACAGCCGCTGGTCAGAATGCCAATATTTCGGGGACCCCCCCTGACCTTTTGTCTAGTGCAGGGATCAGCAAACATTTTGATATGAAGTGCCATTTTTTAATTTTCTTTTAGTCATAAAAAGTCACAGTATGGTATGCCATAAAAAATAATAAAACAAAAAATCATTGTATAGTATGCCATGAAAAATATCATAAAGTCATAGTATAGTAGGTTATAAAAATATAATAAAAATGAATTGTATAGTATGCCATATAAATATCATAAAAAGGTCATATAGTATATCATAGAAAATATTATAAATTCATTGTAAAGTACAGTATGTCATAGAAAGGTCACAGTATAGTACGTCATAAAAAATATAATATGAAAGTCCAAGTATAGTATGTCATAAAAAATATTATAAAAAGTCATAGAATAGTATGTCATAAAAAATATAATAAAACATTATTGTGTTGTATGCCATAAAATTACATAAAAAAGTAATAGCATAGTGGGTCATAAAAAATAAGAAAAAAAAATTCACTGTATAGTATGCCATAAAAAATCATATAAAAGTCATTGTATAGTATTTCATAAAAAACTATAATAAAAAAATAATTGTATAATATGCCATAAAAAATGTAATAAAAAAGTCATAAAAGTCATACTATATATAGTATGTCATAATAAATATAATAAAAAAGGTCATATTATGGTATGTCAGAGTGTTTTATAAACATTCAAAGAAGCATTTTTTCTCTCATAAAGATCAGGCTAACTAACCTCATAATAATATTTATCACAACCAGTGAGAGTATATCTGAAATTTAAGGAACACTAAGGTCATCCTTTTACCAGTTGCATTATCTTTACTTTATCTTATCTAAATGCTTAGTGATATTTTGAGCAGATGTACAGAGGGACATGTGAAGGAATATGTTCTGTATTGTTATCATTATTATCTCCTCCTGTGAATGACTCTTATATGATTTAACACGACTTCTCTCCTCTCACCACCCACTCCCAACGCCTCCAGTGGAGCCGTCTTTCCTCCAGATCTCCAGCATCCCTCAGATCCCCAAGGTGGAGAGGCTGCTGGTTCTCTGCTGTCGGGTGGAGAACTTCTACCCCCAGCACGTCGACCTGGAGTGGTCCAGGAACGACGGGGAGCAGGTCCGCACCGTCACACACTTTGGACCTTTCTCCGACCACAGCCGCCTCTACAGCGTGTGGAGTAAGATCCAGCTGGTCATGGCCAGAGAGGACGAGAGCGCCGTCTACACCTGCCGTGCTTACCACTCCAGCTTCCCTGCTCCGGGTTACAGAGACGTCCTGTACCACATCAACACTCAAGGTAGCAGCACCAATATAATGTATAATATATAATATATAATAAAAAAATTAATAAAAATATAATAAAAAAAATCATAATATAGTGTGTCATAAAAAATATAATAAAATATTCATTGTATAGTATGTCATAAAAAATATAATAAAAAGTCATAGTATAGTATGTCATAAAAAATATAATAAAAAAGTCATAGTAAAGTATGTCAAAAAATATAATAAAAGAGTCATAGTATAGTATGTCATGAAATATAATAAAAAGTCATAGTATAATATTTCATAAAAAATATAATAAGTCATAGTATAATATGTCATAAAAATATTATAAAATATTCATTGTATAGTATCTCATAAAAATATAATAAAAAGTCATAGTATAATATGTCATAAAAAATATAATTAAAAAAAAGTCATAGTATAGTATGTCATAAAAATATAATATAAAAGTCATAGTATAATATGTCATAAGAAATGTAATAAAAAAAGTCATAGTATAGTATGTAGAAAAATTTCATAAAAAAAGTCATAGTATAGTATGTCGTAAAAAATATAATAAAAAAAGTCATAGTATAGTTTGTCATAAAAATATAATAAAAAAGTCATAGTATAATATGACATAAAAAATATAATAAAAAATGTCATAGTATAGTATGTCGAAAAATTTCATGAAAAAAATCATAGAATAGTGTCGAAAAATGTCATAAAAAAAGTCATAGTATAGTATGTCGAAAAATTTCATGAAAAAAAGTCATGAAAGTTTGTCGAAGAATTTCATGAAAAAAGTCATAGTATAGTACGTCGAAAAATTTAATTAAAAAAAGTCATAGTATAGCATGTCATAAAAAATATAATAAAAAGTCATAGTATAATATGTCATAAAAAATATTATAAAATACTAATAGTATAGTATGTCATAAAAATATAATAAAAAAAAGTCAGTATAGTATGTCATAAAAATATAATAAAAAAGTCATAGTATAGTGTGTCATAAAAATATAATAAAAAAGTCATAGTATAGTATGTCATAATAATATAATAAAAAAAGTCATAGTATAGTTTGTCATAAAAATATAATAAAAAAGTCATAGTATAATATGTCATAAAAAATATAATAAAAAATGTCATAGTATAGTATGTCGAAAAATTTCATGAAAAAAGTCATAGAATAGTATGTCGAAAAATTTCATGATCAAAATAGTCATAGTATAGTATGTCGAAAAATTTCATAAAAAAACTAATACTATAGTATGTCATAAAAATATAAGAAAAAATTAATAGTATAGTATGTCATAAAAATATAATAAAAAAGTCATAGTATGATATGTCATAAAAAATATAATAAAAAAAGTCATAGTATAGTATGTCATAAAGACTTCATAAAAAAAGTCATAGTATAGTATGTCATAAAAAATATAATAAAAAAAGTCATAGTATAGTTTGTCATAAAAATATAATAAAAAAGTCATAGTATAGTATGTCGAAAAATTTCATGATAAAAAAGTCATAGTATAGTATGTTGAAAAATTTCATGAAAAAAACGTCATAGTATAGTATGTCGAAAAATTTCATGAAAAAAGTCATTGTATAGTATGTCATAAAAAAATATAATAAAAAAGTCATAGTATGTCATAAAAAATATAATAAAAAAGTCATAGTATAATATGTCATAAAAAATATTATAAAATATTCATTGTATAGTGTGTCATAAAAAATATAATAAAAAAGTCATAGTATAGTATGTCATAAAAATATAATTAAAAATTAGTAGTATAGTATGTCATAAAAATATAATAAAAAAGTCATAGTATGATATGTCATAAAAAATATAATAAAAAAAGTCATAGTATAGTATGTCATAAAAATATAATATAAAAGTCATAGTATAATATGTTATAAGAACTATAAAAAAAAGTCATAGTAAAGTATGTAGAAAAATTTCATAAAAAAAGTCATAGTATAGTATGTCGAAAAATTTCATGAAAAAAAGTCATGAAAGTTTGACGAAGAATTTCATGAAAAAAGTCATAGTATAGCATGTCGAAAAATTTCATAAAAAAAAGTCATAGTATAGTATGTTGAAAAATTTCATGGAAAAAAACGTCATAAAAAATATAATGAAAAAGTCATAGTATAATATGTCATAAAAAATATTAAAAAATATTCATTGTATGATGTGAAAATGTCATAAAAACGTCATAAAAAATATAATGAAAAAGTCATAGTATATGTCATAAAAAATATAATAAAAAAAGTCATAGTATAGTTTGTCATAAAAATATAATAAAAAAGTCATAGTATAATATGTCATAAAAACTATAATAAAAAAGTCATATTATAGTATGTCGAAAATTTCATGATAAAAAAAATCATAGTATAGTATGTTGAAAAATTTCATGAAAAAAACGTCATAGTATAGTATGTCATAAAAAAATATTATAAAAAAGTAATAGTATGTCATAAAAAATATAATAAAAAAGTCATAGTATAGTATGTCATAAAAATATAATGAAAAATTAATAGTATAGTATGTCATAAAAATATAATAAAAAAGTCATAGTATGATATTTCATAAAAAATATAATAAAAAAAAGTCATAGTATAGTATGTCATAAAAATATAATATAAAAGTCATAGTATAATATGTCATAAGAAATAAAAAAAAAAGTCATAGTATAGTATGTAGAAAAATTTCATAAAAAAAGTCATAGTATAATATGTCGAAAAATTTCATGAAAAAAAAAGTCATCGTATATGATGTCGAAAAATTTAACGAAAAAAAAGTCATAGTATAGTACGTCGAAAAATTTCATTAAAAAAAGTTATAATATAGTATGTTGAAAAATTTCATGAAAAAAACGTCATCAAAATATAATGAAAAAGTCATATTATAATATTTCATAAAAAATATAAAAAAATATTCATTGTATAGTATGTCATAAAAATTTCATAAAAAAAGTCATAGTATAGTATGTCGTAAAATTTCATAAAAAGATCATAGTATAGTACGTCAAAAAAATTCATAAAAAAAAGTCATAGTATAGTATGTTGAAAAATGTTATGAAAAAAGTCATAGTATAGTATGTCACAACAATATAATAAAAGTCATAGTTATAGTATGTCATAAAAATATTAAAAAAAAGTCATAGTATAGCATGTTGAAAAATTTCATAAAAAAAGTCAGTTTAGTATGTCGAAAAATTTCATGAAAAAAAGTCCTAGTATAAAATGTCGAAAAATTTCATCAAAAAGTTATAGTATAGTATGTCATAAAAAATATAATAAAAACAATTCAAAGTATAGTATGTCATGAAATTATAATAAAATATTCATAGTAGAGTATGTCATAAAAATATAATAAAAACGTCATAGTATAGCATGTCGTAAAATTTCATGAAAAAAAAGTCATTGTATAGTATTTCAAAAAATTTTGTAAAAAAAAGTCATAGTATAGGATTTCGAAAAAATTCATAAAAAAAGTCATAGTATAGTATGTCATAAAAAATATATTAAAAAAAGTCATTGTATAGTATGTCATAAAAAATATAATTAAAAAAAAGTCAAAGTATAGTATGTCATAAAAATATAATAAAATATTCATTGTATAGTATGCCATAAAAAGTAGCTCCGGGTTACAAAGATGTCCTGTACCGCTAGTACCTTTAGATAATAGTTTTGGTTAAATCTGTAACTGCAGAACATTGTAAAACTGAATAATGATAATGATAATAATAAATAAAAAGTCATGAGACCTATAATGTAAAACACTTTGTAGCCTTGAGACAAGCATCACTTTAAATGTTCCTTTCTAATCAGCTCAAAATTAAAACCAAATTTCTGATCAGCCTCATCCTGTCACCGCAGGTGAATTCATGTCAAAATTCTGCACATACAGTAACATCTTTTAACATGTTTTCTGGCCTGTATCATATGTCTGTTTGAACAGGAACTCCTCCTAATGTGATGTTCATCGACTGTGAACCTCTGTGTCCTACGCTGAATGAAGAGTGTACTCTGCACCTGTGCATCAAAGACTTCTGTCCTGAGGACGTGTCGGTGACTTGGACTAAAGAGGGAGAGCTGGTTCCCTCCGGCGTCTTCAACACGCCCCCGAGCCTGAACATCAACGGCCTCTACTCCATGTTCAGCTTTCTCAAACTCACCCCCAACAAGGAGGACCAGGGCTCCGTGTTCAGGTGCCGGGTGGTCCACAGCGCCCAGAGGGAGCCTGAGGAGAGGCTCTTCACGCTGCCTGCAACCCACAACCTGCACCTGATGGACGGCTGCTGACCTCCTCACTGTATGTAAACT
The DNA here is from genome assembly GCA_916701645.2 of Sebastolobus alascanus. Classification (NCBI taxonomy): domain Eukaryota; kingdom Metazoa; phylum Chordata; class Actinopteri; order Perciformes; family Sebastidae; genus Sebastolobus; species Sebastolobus alascanus. The sequence continues at coordinate 532,007 of CAKAOJ020000363.1, forward strand.
CTTATATTTCATTTGGATTTGTGAAAGTCGGGATGCAGATGTTATTTAAAGGTACAGTGTGTAGGATCTAGCGGTATCTGGTGGTGTGGTAACAGATTGCAACCAACTGAGTACCCCTCAGGGGTGACATGCAAGGGGAAAATCATGCAGAAATACATAAATAAATAAACAGGAAAATTAAACAGTTAATTAATTAATTTAAGAGTAAATAAATAAGGGAATTAATACAAAGATATATAAATAAAGAAGCAAATTGAAACAGAAATATCAATTTATGTCACATTTTATCAATTCATCAAAGGCTACATTTATTTTTAATATTACCTTTGCTACATTTAATTATATATTTATTGATTTATCGAGTCATTTATTTAGGATTTTGGCAGGTTCTGTCCTCCATATAAAAAAGGATTCCCTTGAAAAAGCTGCTCCATCTAAAACCAAGTAAATATTCACTCATTATTCATTTATTAATGGAAAATTTTGTCTCCATATATGTTTAATTGTGTGCTCGTTTGTAGCCAAACTTTATAGAATTAGTGTACCAAATCTTGGAAATTAAGGAATTAGAAAAATAACAGACCCACAAAATAATGTGTTACCACAGAATTAATTGTTTGAAAGGATCATTTTGATAATGATCGTTTTAACATGAAATAATTATTACATTTAATTGTCCGACATATCCAATGATACTCTGATAAACATGATGCAAGGTGGAATAGCTCATTTATTTGCACATTGAATCTCAATAGTAAATTCAGTCAAAGCAAACATAAAAGTATCATAAATCAGTCAGAAGCACTGAGAACTCACATAATAACTACAGTAAATCACTTTGGCTTACAAGGCATTTCAGTGTTTTGTATCATATTCCTAAACATATTTAACAATTCAGTTACCATTCCCTGACTCTTTTTTTATAAAACACAACTTATTTTTTGGATTTAAAAAAGACAGAAAATAATAAAATCATCACCCATATCGGCTTTAAACAAATCAGTTGATTGTAACGTGCAGGATTAATTTTACAACCCGAAACTATCACATCTCAAAGACACATTTACATTGAATATCTTGGTCCTTAAATATTTGGCAGAAACTTAGTTAGTTGGTAATAATATTTATTAAAGTAGCTGTAACTTGACTTTGAGTCATATTGTAGGAATGTTTATCAACAATAGTTCACTACTCTCATGTACGTCATATTACTCTTAATATATTCAATATATTCACATATCTGAAACATTTTACAGACGTATAAGGCAATGGAGGCATTGCAGCAAACTATATGAGCTTACTACTGTGTGCAGTTCACAAACCAACCCTCATTATTAATACTGTAATACATTCATCATTTTTAAGCAGTGTAAAAAATATTTGTATTTGATTAAATCTGTTGTTACAGCAGAAATGTTGGACCTTGTATTTGATTTACAATTCACATATAAACAAATGGAATGATTTTCTTCATAGTGTGTTTTTTGTGCTTCAGTAGAAAAACTGCGATTGTCCAATTAATGTCTGGTAAGAAAGTACAGACGAATTCGGTGACCCCTTTGTGTTCCGCTATCTAGAGCCGTCGCCATTACTGCGGTGGCAAGTCGTAGAGACTCTGTTTGCTAACAGCATTAGCTGGTGACTTTCAGCGGAATGCGTCCGTGGTCGCCCGTAGTAACGTAAATGTTTGTCGTAGATAATAAACAGAGATGAATATGTATTTAAAATTGATTAAAGTAAAATTGAAGGCTTTTACGAGGACACAGCTGCCGTCGCTACGAGCAACCACGACGCATTCGGCTCAGAGTCGGTTAACACTGTTAGGAGACACTTTGTAAGTGTTCTGTTTGTGATGCCTGCATGTTTCACCATGCCAGGCTAATTTTAGCTACGCAGTGTTAACTTAACTGACGTTACCTGTTTCACCGTATCAGGCTAACGTTAGCTACGCTAGCTAAGCTGTGTTAACTTAGCAGACGTTGTTAAAAGTAATGTAACCTAGACAGTAAAGGTAAAAGTAGAAAATTCTACACTTCTAAAGGACAGCTTGCAAAGGCGCACATATTGTAGGGAGACGCCACCGCAGTAATGGCGACTTTTTTGGCGACTTCCTGTACTACCCCAGATTCGTGTATAAAATGTGAGTCCATTTTGAAAGTAAAATGTAGGCAATATGGTCAGAGTTACTGTAAAGAAAGAGGAGGTTTGTGGAGTCAGATATTGAGTTGTTACTCAGCTGAAGTCTCGGTTGGTGAGGATCATGGGGGCCACCAGGGTCCACATGTACAGAGCCAAACACACCCAGCTGGAGGTGATCTTCACCCACACTGCTGGCCACTTGCTGGTTATGGTGTAGTCTGCGTCAGGGCTGTCAAGAACAGAACACAACAAAAGGTCTTTCAGTCATCAACATTTATCTGCTCATAATGTTTAAAAAACATCTTTAATTAACGACAAAATACGGTATTAGAAAGTGAATCTCAGTAGAGGGTTTTAAATCCAGGGAGGGTCTTCTTAAGATCAGGTGATGCAGTAATATTTCTACAACAGTCTAAAAGGGCAAAAGGAACGTGTGCATTCACATACTCACACAGGTGGTAAACAGCCTCCTTTATAGCCACATTGCACCAGAAATGTTGACTTTTTCAACAATACTCGTTTTTTTAAGACTTTTTTTGACAAACTTTTCTATGACTTTATCATGACTTTTTCGAAAACTACATTATGACTTACTTTGACATACTTTAACATGAATTTATTAAGACTTTATTCAATATACTATGACTTTTTTGGCATGCGATACTATGGCTTTTTTACAACTTTTTTGAGTTACTATACTAAGCCTTTACGACTTTTTTACGACATGCTACAGAAGGACTTTTTTTGACATATTATTCTGACTTTTTTATGACATTTTTCGACACAATGACTTTTTTGACAGACTGCAATATGGCTTTTTAGACTTTTCGACATACTATACTATGACAATTTTTCGTAACATTTTTCGACATACTATACTATGAATTTTTTTCATGAAATTTTTCGACATACTATACTATGACTTTTTTCGACATACTATACTATGACTTTTTTTTTCGTAAAATTTTTAGACATTCTATACTATGACTTTTTTCATAAAATTTGACATACTATACTATGACTTTTTTTTATGAAATTTTTCGACATACTACACTGACTTTTTTCGACATACTATACTATGACTTTTTTCGACATACTATACTATGACAATTTTTCGTAACATTTTTCGACATACTATACTATGACTTTTTTCGTAGAATTTTGACATACTATACTATGACTTTTTTTTCGTAACATTTTTCGACATACTATACTATGACTTTTTTTTCGTAAAATTTTTCAACATACTATACTATGACTTTTTTCGTAAAATTGACATACTATACTATGACTTTTTTTCGTAAAATTTTTAGACAGTCTATACTATGACTTTTTTCATAAAATTTGACATACTATACTATGAATTTTTTTTATGAAATTTTTCGACATACTACAGACTTTTTTCGACATACTATACTATGACTTTTTTCGACATACTATACTATGACTGTTTTTTCGTAACATTTTTCGACATACTATACTATGACTTTTTTCGACATACTATACTATGACTTTTTTTCATGAAATTTTTCGACATACTATACTATGACTTTTTTCGACATACTATACTATGACTTTTTTTCATGACTTTTTTCGACATACTATACTATGACTTTTTTCGACATACTATACTATGACTTTTTTTCATGAAATTTTTCGACATACTATACTATGACTTTTTTCAACATACTATACTATGACTTTTTTTCATGAAATTTTGACATACTATACTATGACTTTTTTCGACATACTATACTATGACTTTTTTTCATGAAATTTTTCGACATACTATACTATGACTTTGTTCGTAAAATTTTTCGACATACTATACTATGACTTCTTTTCATGAAATTTTTCGACATACTACAGACTTTTTTCGACATACTATACTATGACTTTTTTCGACATACTATACTATGACTGTTTTTTCGTAAAATTTTTCGACTTACTATACTATGACTTTTTTCGTAGAATTTTGACATACTATACTATGACTTTTTTCGACATACTATACTATGACTTTTTTTCATGAAATTTTTCGACATACTATACTATGACTTTTTTTGACATAGTATACTATGACTTTTTTTCATGAAATTTTTCGACATACTATACTATGACTTTTTTCGACATAGTATACTATGACTTTTTTTCCGTCACATTTTTCGACATACTATACTATGACTTTTTTCAACATACTATACTATGACTTTTTTTCATGAAATTTTGACATACTATACTATGACTTTTTTCGACATACTATACTATGACATTTTTTTATGAAATTTTTCGACATACTACAGACTTTTTTCGACATACTATGACTTTTTTCGACATACTATACTATGACTTTTTTTTTCGTAAAATTTTTAGACATTCTATACTATGACTTTTTTAATAAAATTTGACATACTATACTATGTCTTTTTTTTATGAAATTTTTCGACATACTACACTGACTTTTTTCGACATACTATACTATGACTTCTTTTCATGAAATTTTTCGACATACTACAGACTTTTTTCGACATACTATACTATGACTTTTTTCGACATACTATACTATGACTTTTTTTCATGAAATTTTTCGACATACTATACTATGACTTTTTCCGACATACTATACTATGACTTTTTTTCATGAAATTTTTCGACATACTATACTATGACTTTTTTCGACATACTATACTATGACTTTTTTTCATGAAATTTTTCGACATACTATACTATGACTTTTTTCGTAACATTTTTCGACATACTATACTATGACTTTTTTTCATGAAATTTTTCGACATACTATACTATGACTTTTTTAATAACATTTTTCGACATACTATACTATGACTTTTTTTCATGAAATTTTTCGACATACTATACTATGACTTTTTTCAACATACTATACTATGACTTTTTTTCATGAAATTTTGACATACTATACTATGAAATTTTTCGACATACTACAGACTTTTTTCGACATACTATATGACTTTTTTCGACATACTATACTATGACTTTTTTTTTCGTAAAATTTTTCAACATACTATACTATGACTTTTTTCGTAAAATTGACATACTATACTATGCCTTTTTTTTTCGTAAAATTTTTAGACAGTCTATACTATGACTTTTTTCATAAAATTTGACATACTATACTATGACTTTTTTTTATGAAATTTTTCGACATACTACAGACTTTTTTCGACATACTATACTTTGACTTTTTTCGAAATACTATACTATGACTTTTTTTCGTAACATTTTTCGACATACTATACTATGACTTTTTTCGACATACTATACTATGACTTTTTTTCATGAAATTTTTCGACATATTATACTATGACTTTTTCCGACATACTATACTATGACTTTTTTTCATGAAATTTTTCGACATACTATACTATGACTTTTTTCGACATACTATACTATGACTTTTTTTCATGAAATTTTTCGACATATTATACTATGACTTTTTTCGACATACTATACTATGACTTTTTTTCATGAAATTTTTCGACATACTATACTATGACTTTTTTCGACATACTATACTATGACTTTTTTCATGAAATTTTTCGACATACTATACTATGACTTTTTTTCATGAAATTTTTCGACATACTATACTATGACTTTTTTTCCGTAAAATTTTTCGACATACTATACTATGACTTTTTTTCCGTAAAATTTTTAGACAGTCTATACTATGACTTTTTTCATAAAATTTGACATACTATACTATGACTTTTTTTCATGAAATTTTTCGACATACTATACTATGACTTTTTTCGACATAGTATACTATGACTTTTTTTCCGTCACATTTTTCGACATACTATACTATGACTTTTTTCAACATACTATACTATGACTTTTTTTCATGAAATTTTGACATACTATACTATGACTTTTTTCGACATACTATACTATGACTTTTTTTTATGAAATTTTTCGACATACTACAGACTTTTTTCGACATACTATGACTTTTTTCGACATACTATACTATGACTTTTTTTTTCGTAAAATTTTTAGACATTCTATACTATGACTTTTTTAATAAAATTTGACATACTATACTATGTCTTTTTTTTATGAAATTTTTCGACATACTACACTGACTTTTTTCGACATACTATACTATGACTTCTTTTCATGAAATTTTTCGACATACTACAGACTTTTTTCGACATACTATACTATGACTTTTTTCGACATACTATACTATGACTTTTTTTCATGAAATTTTTCGACATACTATACTATGACTTTTTTTTCGTAAAATTTTTCAACATACTATACTATGGCAATTTTTCGTAACATTTTTCGACATACTATACTATGACTTTTTTCGACATACTATACTATGACTTTTTTTCATGAAATTTTTCGACATACTATACTATGACTTTTTCCGACATACTATACTATGACTTTTTTTCATGAAATTTTTCGACATACTATACTATGACTTTTTCCGACATACTATACTATGACTTTTTTCAACATACTATACTATGACTTTTTTTCATGAAATTTTTCGACATACTATACTATGACTTTTTCCGACATACTATACTATGACTTTTTTTCATGAAATTTTTCGACATACTATACTATGACTTTTTCCGACATACTATACTATGACTTTTTTCAACATACTATACTATGACTTTTTTTCATGAAATTTTGACATACTATACTATGAAATTTTTCGACATACTACAGACTTTTTTCGACATACTATATGACTTTTTTCGACATACTATACTATGACTTTTTTTTTCGTAAAATTTTTAGACATTCTATACTATGACTTTTTTAATAAAATTTGACATACTATACTATGTCTTTTTTTTATGAAATTTTTCGACATACTACACTGACTTTTTTCGACATACTATACTATGACTGTTTTTTCGTAAAATTTTTCAACATACTATACTATGACTTTTTTCGTAAAATTGACATACTATACTATGACTTTTTTTTTCGTAAAATTTTTAGACATTCTATACTATGACTTTTTTCATAAAATTTGACATACTATACTATGACTTTTTTTTATGAAATTTTTCGACATACTACAGACTTTTTTCGACATACTATACTTTGACTTTTTTCGAAATACTATACTATGACTTTTTTTCATGAAATTTTTCGACATACTATACTATGACTTTTTCCGACATACTATACTATGACTTTTTTCAACATACTATACTATGACTTTTTTTCATGAAATTTTGACATACTATACTATGAAATTTTTCGACATACTACAGACTTTTTTCGACATACTATATGACTTTTTTCGACATACTATACTATGACTTTTTTTTTCGTAAAATTTTTAGACATTCTATACTATGACTTTTTTAATAAAATTTGACATACTATACTATGTCTTTTTTTTATGAAATTTTTCGACATACTACACTGACTTTTTTCGACATACTATACTATGACTGTTTTTTCGTAAAATTTTTCAACATACTATACTATGACTTTTTTCGTAAAATTGACATACTATACTATGACTTTTTTTTTCGTAAAATTTTTAGACAGTCTATACTATGACTTTTTTCATAAAATTTGACATACTATACTATGACTTTTTTTTATGAAATTTTTCGACATACTACAGACTTTTTTCGACATACTATACTTTGACTTTTTTCGAAATACTATACTATGACTTTTTTTCATGAAATTTTTCGACATACTATACTATGACTTTTTTCGACATACTATACTATGACTTTTTTTCATGAAATTTTTCGACATATTATACTATGACTTTTTTCGACATACTATACTATGACTTTTTTCATGAAATTTTTCGACATACTATACTATGACTTTTTTTCATGAAATTTTTCGACATACTATACTATGACTTTTTTTCCGTAAAATTTTTCGACATACTATACTATGACTTTTTTTCCGTAAAATTTTTAGACAGTCTATACTATGACTTTTTTCATAAAATTTGACATACTATACTATGACTTTTTTTTATGAAATTTTTCGACATACTACAGACTTTTTTCGACATACTATACTATGACTTTTTTCGACATACTATACTATGACTGTTTTTTCGTAACATTTTTCGACATACTATACTATGACTTTTTTCGACATACTATACTATGACTTTTTTTCATGAAATTTTTCGACATATTATACTATGACTTTTTCCGACATTATATACTATGACTTTTTTTCATGAAATTTTTCGACATACTATACTAAGACTTTTTTCGACATACTATACTATGACTTTTTTTCATGAAATTTTTCGACATACTATACTATGACTTTTTTTCCGTAAAATTTTTCGACATACTATACTATGACTTTTTTTCCGTAAAATTTTTCGACATACTATACTATGACTTTTTTCGACATACTATACTATGAATTTTTCATGAAATTTTGACATACTATACTATGACTTTTTTCGACATACTATACTATGACTTTTTTCACAAAATTTGACATACTATACTATGACTTTTTTTCGTAACATTTTTCGACATACTATACTATGACTTTTTTCGTAAAATTGACATACTATACTATGACTTTTTTTTTCGTAAAATTTTTAGACATTCTATACTATGACTTTTTTCATAAAATTTGACATACTATACTATGACTTTTTTTAATGAAATTTTTCGACATACTATACTATGACTTTTTTCGACATACTATACTATGACTTTTTTTCATGAAATTTTTCGACATACTATACTATGACTTTTTTCGACATACTATACTATGACTTTTTTTCATGAAATTTCTCGATATACTATACTATGACTTTTTTTCCGTAAAATTTTTCGACATACTATACTATGACATTTTTTCCGTAAAATTTTTAGTCTATTCTATGACTTTTTTCATAAAATTTGACATACTATACTATGACTTTTTTTTATGAAATTTTTCGACATACTACAGACTTTTTTCGACATACTATACTATGACTGTTTTTTCGTAACATTTTTCGACATACTATACTATGACTTTTTTCGACATACTATACTATGACTTTTTTTCATGAAATTTTTCGACATATTATACTATGACTTTTTCCGACATTATATACTATGACTTTTTTTCATGAAATTTTTCGACATACTATACTATGACTTTTTTCGACATACTATACTATGACTTTTTTTCATGAAATTTTTCGACATACTATACTATGACTTTTTTCGACATACTATACTATGACTTTTTTTCATGAAATTTTTCGACATACTATACTATGACTTTTTTCGACATACTATACTATGACTTTTTTTCCGTAAAATTTTTCGACATACTATACTATGACTTTTTTCGACATACTATACTATGACTTTTTTTCATGAAATTTTGACATACTATACTATGACTTTTTTCGACATACTATACTATGACTTTTTTCACAAAATTTGACATACTATACTATGACTTTTTTTTCGTAAAATTTTTCGACATACTATACTATGACTTTTTTCGTAAAATTGACATACTATACTATTACTTTTTTTTTCGTAAAATTTTTAGACAGTCTATACTATGACTTTTTTCATAAAATTTGACATACTATACTATGACTTTTTTTTATGAAATTTTTCGACATACTACAGACTTTTTTCGACATACTATACTATGACTTTTTTCGACATACTATACTATGACTGTTTTTTCGTAACATTTTTCGACATACTATACTATGACTTTTTTTCATGAAATTTTTCGACATACTATACTATGACTTTTTCCGACATACTATACTATGACTTTTTTTCATGAAATTTTTCGACATACTATACTATGACTTTTTTCGACATACTATACTATGACTTTTTTTCATGAAATTTTTCGACATACTATACTATGACTTTTTTCGACATACTATACTATGACTTTTTTTCATGAAATTTTTCGACATACTATACTATGACTTTTTTTCATGAAATTTTTCGACATACTATACTATGACTTTTTTCGACATACTATACTATGACTTTTTTTCATGAAATTTTTCGACATAATATACTATGACTTTTTTTCCGTAAAATTTTTCGACATACTATACTATGACTTTTTTTCATGAAATTTTTCGACATACTATACTATGACTTTTTTCGACATACTATACTATGACTTTTTTTCATGAAATTTTTCGACATACTATACTATGACTTTTTTCGACATACTATACTATGACTTTTTTCATGAAATTTTTCGACATACTATACTATGACTTTTCGACATACTATACTATGACTTTTTCGTAACATTTTTCGACATACTATACTATGACTTTTTTTCATGAAATTTTTCGACATACTATACTATGACTTTTTTAATAACATTTTTCGACATACTATACTATGACTGTTTTTTCGTAAAATTTTTCGACTTACTATACTATGACATTTTTTCCGCAAAATTTTTAGTCTATACTATGACTTTTTTCATAAAATTTGACATACTATACTTTGACTTTTTTTTATGAAATTTTTCGACATACTACAGACTTTTTTCGACATACTATACTATGACTTTTTTCGACATACTATACTATGACTGTTTTTTCGTAACATTTTTCGACATACTATACTATGACTTTTTTCGACATACTATACTATGACTATTTTTTCATGAAATTTTTCGACATATTATACTATGACTTTTTCCGACATTATATACTGACTTTTTTTCATGAAATTTTTCGACATACTATACTATGACTTTTTTCGACATACTATACTATGACTTTTTTTCATGAAATTTTTCGACATACTATACTATGACTTTTTTCGACATACTATACTATGACTTTTTTTCATGAAATTTTTCGACATACTATACTATGACTTTTTTCGACATACTATACTATGACTTTTTTTCATGAAATTTTTCGACATACTATACTATGACTTTTTTCGACATACTATACTATGACTTTTTTTCCGTAAAATTTTTCGACATACTATACTATGACTTTTTTCGACATACTATACTATGACTTTTTTTCATGAAATTTTTCGACATACTATACTATGACTTTTTTCGACATACTATACTATGACTTTTTTCACAAAATTTGACATACTATACTATGACTTTTTTTTCGAAAATTTTTCGACATACTATACTATGATTTTTTTCGTAAAATTGACATACTATACTATGACTTTTTTTTCATAAAATTTTTAGACAGTCTATACTATGACTTTTTTCATAAAATTTGACATACTATACTATGACTTTTTTTTATGAAATTTTTCGACATACTATACTATTTTTTTCATAAATTTTTCGACATACTATACTATATTTTTTTTCTAAAATTTTTCGACATACTATACTATGACTTTTTATAACTTTTCTATTCTTACTATGATTTTTCGACATAAATTATGACTTTTTCTAACTTTGTTTTTAAATTTTTACATACTATACTTACTTTTTTTAACATTTTTCGACATACTATACTATTTTTTTTTATACTATATATACTTTTTTTAATAAATTTTTCACATACTATACTATGACTTTTTTTCGTACTATACTATGACTTTTTTCGAAATTTTTGACATACTATACTATGACTTTTTTCAACTACTATACTATACTTTTTTCAACATTTTTACATATTTATGACTTTTTTCGACAATATATATACTTTTTTTTGAAATTTTCACAACATACTATGACTTTTTTTCTAACATTTTCATACTATACTTTTTAATTTTACATATATACTATGACTTTTTTCACATACTTACTATATGACTTTTTTTATTTAAAATTTTCGATTTCTTACATTTTTTTTTCGTATTTTTACTACTATACTATATTTTTTACATTTTTGACATACTATACTATGATTTTTTTCGACAACTATACTATGACTTTTTTTCAAAATTTTTCGACATACTATACTATGACTTATTTTTCGTAAACATTTTTTCGACATACATATACTATGACTTTTTTTCGACATTACTAACTATGACTTTTTTCACAAAATTTGACTACTCTACTATGACTTTTTTTTCTGAAAATTTTTCGACATACTATACTATGACTTTTTTCGACCTACTATACTATGACTTTTTTCACAAAATTGACATACTCTACTATGACTTTTTTTTTATGAAATTTTTCGACATAATACAGACTTTTTCTTCGACATACTAATACTATGACTTTTTTCGACATACTATACTATGACTGTTTTATCGTAACATTTTTCGACATACATATACTCTGACTTTTTTTTCATGAATTTTTCGACATACTATACACTGACTTTTTCCGACATACTATACTATCGACTTTTTTTCATGAAATTTTTCGACATACCTATACTATGACTTTTTTCGACATACTATACTATGACTTTTTTTCATGAAATTTTTCGACATACTATACTATGACTTTTTTCGACATACTATACTATGACTTTTTTTCATGAAATTTTTCGACATACTATACTATGACTTTTTTTCATGAAATTTTTCGACATACTATATTATGACTTTTTTCGACATACTATACTATGACTTTTTTTCATGAAATTTTTCGACATAATATACTATGACTTTTTTTCCGTAAAATTTTTCGACATACTATACTATGACTTTTTTTCTGTAAAATTTTTCGACATACTATACTATGACTTTTTTCGACATACTATACTATGACTTTTTTTCATGAAATTTTTCGACATACTATACTATGACTTTTTTCGTAACATTTTTCGACATACTATACTATGACTTTTTTTCATGAAATTTTTCGACATACTATACTATGACTTTTTTAATAACATTTTTCGACATACTATACTATGTCTGTTTTTTCGTAAAATTTTTCGACTTACTATACTATGACTTTTTTCGTAGAATTTTGACATACTATACTATGACTTCTTTTCGTAACATTTTTCGACATACTATACTATGACTTTTTTCTACATACTATACTATGACTTTTTTTCATGAAATTTTTCGACATACTATACAATGACTTTTTTCGACATACTATACTATGACTTTTTTTATGAAATTTTTCGACATACTATACTATGACTTTTTTCAACATACTATACTATGACTTTTTTCGACATACTATACTATGACTTTTTTTTCGTAACATTTTTCGACATACTATACTATGACTTTTTTTTCGTAAAATTTTTCAACATACTATAGTATGACAATTTTTCGTAACATTTTTCGACATACTATACTGACTTTTTTCGACATACTATACTATGACTTTTTTCACAAAATTTGACATACTATACTATGACTTTTTTTTCGTAAAATTTTTCGACATACTATACTATGACTTTTTTTTCGTAAAATTTTTCAACATACTATACTATGACAATTTTTACGTAACATTTTTCGACATACTATACTATGACTTTTTTCGACATACTATACTATGACTTTTTTCACAAAATTTGACATACTATACTATGACTTTTTTTTCGTAAAATTTTTCGACATACTATACTATGACTTTTTTCGACATACTATACTATGACTTTTTTCACAAAATTTGACATACTATACTATGACTTTTTTTTATGAAATTTTTCGACATACTACAGACTTTTTTCGACATACTATACTATGACTTTTTTCGACATACTATACTATGACTGTTTTTTCGTAACATTTTTCGACATACTATACTATGACTTTTTTTCATGAAATTTTTTCGACATACTATACTATGACTTTTTCCGACATACTATACTATGACTTTTTTTCATGAAATTTTCGACATACTATACTATGACTTTTTCGACATACTATACTATGACTTTTTTCATGAAATTTTTCGACATACTATACTATGACTTTTTTCGACATACTATACTATGACTTTTTTTCATGAAATTTTTCGACATACTTACTATGACTTTTTTTCATGAAATTTTCGACATACTATACTATGACTTTTTTCGACATACTATACTATGACTTTTTTTCATGAAATTTTTCGACATACTATACTATGACTTTTTTTCCGTAAAAATTTTTCGACATACTATATTATGACTTTTTTTCTGTAAAATTTTTCGACATACTATACTATGACTTTTTTCGACATACTATACTATGATTTTTTTCAAAATTTGATTAATACTATGTTTTTTTCGTAAAATTTTTACATACTATACTATGATTTTTTTCGAAATTTTTCAACATATATACTATGACAATTTTTACATATATTTTTGACATTTTTATGAAATTTTTCGACATACTATACTATGACTTTTTTCACAAACTATTTACATACTATACTTATTTTTTTCGAAATTTTTCGAATACTATACTATGACTTTTTTTCGAATACTATACTATGACTTTTTTCGACATAATACTATGATTTTTATATGATTTTTATTATAAATTTTTCAATCTACAGAATTTTTCACATACTATACTAGACTTTTTTTCGAAATTTATACTATGCTTTTTTTCGTAACTTTTTGACATACTTATACTATGAAATTTTTCGACATACTATTTATGACTTTTTCTAAATTTTCGACATACTATACTATACTTTTTTTATGAAATTTTTCACTACTTACTATGACTTTTTACATATATAACATTTCGACATACTATACTATGACATTTTTTTCATGAAATTTTTCGACATACTCTACATGACTTTTTTTCATGAAATTTTTTCGACATAACTATACTATGAATTTTTTTCGACATACTATCTATGACTTTTTTCGACTCATACTACACTGACTTATTTTCGACATACTATACTATGACTTTTTTTCAAGAAATTTTTCGACATAATATACTATGAATTTTTTCGACATACTATACTATGACTTTTTTAATAACATTTTCGACATACTATACTATGACTTTTTTTTCCAACATACTATACTATGACTTTTTTCGAACATACTATACTATGACTTTTTTCTGAATTGTAACTATGACTTTTTCGAACATACTATACTATGACTTTTTTCATGAAATTTTTCGACATACTATACTATGACTTTTTTCGACATACTATACTATGACTTTTTTTCACAAAATTTCGACATACTATACCATGACTTTTTTTCGTTAAAATTTTTCGACATACTATACTATGACTTTTTTTTCGTAAAATTTTTAAACATACTATACTATGTCAATTTTTCGTAACATTTTTCGACATACTATACTATGACTTTTTTCGACCTACTATACTATGACTTTTTTCACAAAATTTGACATACTATACTGACTTTTTTTTCGTAAAATTTTTCGACATACTATACTATGACTTTTTTCGACATACTATACTATGACTTTTTTTATGAAATTTTTCGACATACTATACTATGACTTTTTTCAACATACTATACTATGACTTTTTTCGACATACTATACTATGACTTTTTTTTCGTAAAATTTTTCAACATACTATACTATGACAATTTTTCGTAACATTTTTCGACATACTATACTATGACTTTTTTCGACATACTATACTATGACTTTTTTCACAAAATTTGACATACTATACTATGACTTTTTTTTCGTAAAATTTTTCGACATACTATACTATGACTTTTTTTTCGTAAAATTTTTAAACATACTATACTATGTCAATTTTTCGTAACATTTTTCGACATACTATACTATGACTTTTTTCGACATACTATACTATGACTTTTTTCACAAAATTTGACATACTATACTGACTTTTTTTTCGTAAAATTTTTCGACATACTATACTATGACTTTTTTCGACATACTATACTATGACTTTTTTCACAAAATTTGACATACTATACTATGACTTTTTTTCATGAAATTTTTCGACATACTATACTATGACTTTTTTCGACATACTATACTATGACTTTTTTTCATGACATTTTTCGACATAATATACTATGACTTTTTTTCCGTAAAATTTTTCGACATACTATATTATGACTTTTTTTCTGTAAAATTTTTCGACATACTATACTATGACTTTTTTCGACATACTATACTATGACTTTTTTTCATGAAATTTTTCGACATACTATACTATGACTTTTTTCGTAACATTTTTCGACATACTATACTATGACTTTTTTTCATGAAATTTTTCGACATACTATACTATGACTTTTTTAATAACATTTTTCGACATACTATACTATGACTTTTTTTCATGAAATTTTTCGACATACTATACTATGACTTTTTTTCATGAAATTTTTCGACATACTATACTATGACTTTTTTCGACATACTATACTATGACTGTTTTTTCGTAACATTTTTCGACATACTATACTATGACTTTTTTTCATGAAATTTTTCGACATACTATACTATGACTTTTTTTCATGAAATTTTTCGACAT
Organism: Sebastolobus alascanus; assembly: GCA_916701645.2. NCBI lineage: Eukaryota > Metazoa > Chordata > Actinopteri > Perciformes > Sebastidae > Sebastolobus > Sebastolobus alascanus. Next base: position 548,567 of record CAKAOJ020000363.1, read on the forward strand.
ACTATACTATGACTTTTTTCGACATACTATACTATGACTTTTTTTCATGAAATTTTTCGACATACTATACTATGACTTTTTTCGACATACTATACTATGACTTTTTTTCATGAAATTTTTCGACATACTATACTATGACTTTTTTCGTAACATTTTTCGACATACTATACTATGACTTTTTTTCATGAAATTTTTCGACATACTATACTATGACTTTTTTAATAACATTTTTCGACATACTATACTATGACTTTTTTTCATGAAATTTTTCGACATACTATACTATGACTTTTTTTCATGAAATTTTTCGACATACTATACTATGACTTTTTTCGACATACTATACTATGACTGTTTTTTCATGAAATTTTTCGACATACTATACTATGACTTTTTTTCATGAAATTTTTCGACATACTATACTATGACTTTTTCCGACATACTATACTATGACTTTTTTTCATGAAATTTTTCGACATACTATACTATGACTTTTTTCGACATACTATACTATGACTTTTTTTCATGAAATTTTTCGACATACTATACTATGACTTTTTTCGACATACTATACTATGACTTTTTTTCATGAAATTTTTCGACATACTATACTATGACTTTTTTTCATGAAATTTTTCGACATACTATACTATGACTTTTTTTCGACATACTATACTATGACTTTTTTTCATGAAATTTTTCGACATAATATACTATGACTTTTTTTCCGTAAAATTTTTCGACATACTATATTATGACTTTTTTTCTGTAAATTTTTCGACATACTATACTATGACTTTTTTCGACATACTATACTATGACTTTTTTTCATGAAATTTTTCGACATACTATACTATGACTTTTTTCGTAACATTTTTCGACATACTATACTATGACTTTTTTTCATGAAATTTTTCGACATACTATACTATGACTTTTTTAATAACATTTTTCGACATACTATACTATGACTGTTTTTTCGTAAATTTTTCGACTTACTATACTATGACTTTTTTCGTAGAATTTTGACATACTATACTATGACTTCTTTTCGTACAATTTTTCGACATACTATACTATGACTTTTTTTTCGTAAAATTTTTTCAACATACTATACTATGACAATTTTTCGAAACCTTTTA